>VZTU01021204.1:0-326602 GCA_013400835.1 Zapornia atra
GAACTTGGGGTTTCTATCAGATGTGAAGTCATTGAGGCATATATTTGTACAGCAATCTAATTCATGCTTGCACCAGCCTCCAGTGGAAGAGGTCATGGAAGGAAAGACCTCGGGGGAAAGCAGACCAGTCAGTGGGCTAAAGCAGGTGTTGTCCCCTGCATGTACTATAAAGATGCCTTCCTGATGGGCATTAAGACCCTTGCAGCTGACTAAGTCCATGTAGGAGATTAACATTGATCTTTCTGAAGTTGGCTGTTTGATGTTAACTTGGAGAGACATATGGAGCCATGCGACCCAGACATGTTTGTGCTTGGTTTCCAAACACAAACTTTGTTTTAAGAGCTGACTGCAGTTTCTATTGCTTGTATTCACCCCCCTCACACAAAAAACTTCAGCACCTGGAAGCTGGTAAAAGCACAGCATATTTGTACAAGTTAAAAACACTCTTTTGCTTCAGAAAAATAACACCCTTTTGAAAACTGCCATTAGTTGAAAAAATGATGTAATAAGTATATAAAACGTTCCAGACCAGCTCTACTCCCAGACAAAACTTTATTTTTATCAATACAGAGCTAAAACAGCATCACTGCAGAAGTTCCGCAGCCTAGTTTCAAGAACTAAAGTCAGATAACAGTTACTTTGCAAGACAAGTAGAAGCAAAGTCTGCTCGTGTCAATCAGTATGAAAATGTAATTTAATTCAGTGCAACAGAAATCAATTTTTCCTCCTAGGATCTAAGATAACTAAATATCACAGAGTCAGCTTAATTAGTTTCTGATATTTGTACAACATCACCTTTAAACTCTGGAAAAAGCACAGTTCATGTGTTTGTTCTCTATAATTCTGTTCTACTTTGCTGCTTAGAAGGCAGCTTACAAAGCTTCAGAGCGGCAATAAAACCTTAACGCCGATTCAGACTTTCTTTTGGTGACCAGGAGATGGAATCAATGCTCCATCAAGCCATCTCATTACCATCACTAAAGCAAGCTCAACAAGAGGAAGAACATAAAACCTGAGGTCCTTAAGCCTCTCAAAAAACCTTTTTCCTCATCAGCTCCTTCCCTACAGAAGTAGGGACACATAAATTGCACAGGACTCAGTTCAGTCTCCTGCTCTCCAAAAATATCTGTCTGTCCAAGTCTTTTTCAGTATCAGTGGCTTCTTTTAAAGCTCCTGCTCTGCCAGGTCCAGTGGCACTCAGGTCCCCAAGTTTGATCCAGGAATTCTCACAAAGCACCCCAAGTCTCTCTACTGCAAGCAAACCAAGGGCCCTGTGTCCATGTTGCCTTGCCCCACACATTCCCCAGATGTATTTTCCAGACTTGCACACCACAGAAGATCCTACAAGGAGCATTAGGTTGCCAACAGCAGAGCAAGCCTTAGTGTCCACAGCATGGGCAGGCCCCCAGCCCTAAGGGGTGCACAGCCACAGGCACACAGGACACTTACCTGGTGGGCAGGAGGCCAGCAGCATGGTACTGGAAGGCCAGGGCTGCTCCAGTGAAGCAGGCAGACCAGGACACATAAGTTACCATGCCTCAGCAACTTTACCTGCTTGGGGCACACTGCTGAGCAGAGCTGGTGGCAATGACAAGTCCCAGTAACTGCTTGATGACCATCAAACAAGCATATAAGGATAAAGCAAGTCACAATTCAGAAATCCTGAAGGCAAATCAGGCTCAACAGAGAGCAAAGACAAACCCAAACCATCTTTACAACACAGTATCCAAGAAGGTGAGAATGGCCAGACCTGAGCTTATATAGAGCTCCTGGGCTATAGCTGGAGGCATGGGAAGAGGTGAATGAGGGTAATTAGAGTCTATTAGCACCCTCATGCCCTGCCAGCTGGCTTTCATTCTTAAGCTAGTTTGAGTCAAGGATTTTACCACTGGTCCATGAAACACAGTAGACACTTTGATTTCTGAAATTTGGACTGCATTTCCTCTGTTTAAATAGTTTTACTTCTTACAAATGTTTTAAGCAGACTCCTGCACTCATCCCTCATCCAAGCCAAGGTTTGTAATGGTTGAACTAAATTGGATCTTGCACTTGGGTTTGTGCCTCTGAGCCCAAGAGAAGGGTAATTTCTGAGACCATTGTGGGGTCTGTTTTCCAATTTGCTGTGGAATGCTATGCTTTTCCCTCATACACCTTTCTAGCTCCATAAGCACTATCCTTGAAGAACAAAGCCAGGTCTGTGAATTTCACAGGTGTTCAGAACAGGCATGGTCCTGCTGTGCCCATAACCCAACCTGAACAGCCCAAGGTCACACAGGTATAGCATGAAATGGAGCACAGATTTCATCCCTCATATGATTAATGTCATGTTCTCTAGACTACAATAAGCACTTTTATAAAGCCATGCTCACTGAAGGGGGCTTCACAGCATACTGTAGCTATCCAGAACTTTCTTGGCAACTATTGGTTAGAGAGAGGATGGTTGCTTTAGCAGAGCTATGTGCTCCTTTAAGTGCAAAGTCGTGATGTGATAGAATGAAAGATGGAAATCTGCATGGCTGTGCAATGTGCAGTGATAAAGATGATTATAACCTCCACTTCTCTTTAAACTTACCAAGGGCAATGGGGTGAGCGCTTAGTTAATCAATCCTGAGGAATCCTCTCCTGCTATCTTTTCCATCAGCTAAAGAATGAAAGCACAAATGATGAAGATGATTCATACCCACCAAACAAAGGCATAAGAAGCTCAAAGTGCAGTTGGCTCAACATAGCTTAATTAAAATGGGCATTGCAGGAGACTGTTGATAATGCCCTCTCAAAGCTCTTTTTTTTGAATTGGCTGCATCCCAGTTAAATAAGATAGGGTTTTGAGGTATAACTGCTCTAAAACTGAAGGCGAAGAGCATGTCACTGTTTGTCCTACCCTAACACTTCAATACATTGGGAGCACTAGGCAGCACTAGGGTATGTACATCAAAAGTTGTGTTGGGATGACTGTGGTTTTGCCACGCATGTAGCTGCTTCAGACTTTCAGAGGGATTACCTGAGTGAGAAGCTGGTTATTGGGAAAAGCTTAGGCACAATATAGAAAACACAGCCCTGCCCTCAAAAGCTTGCAATTCAGAGTTTCATTATTGACTTTTGGATTAGTTATAGGATTGTAGAGGTAAAGATGTTGAGAAAGGAGTGTATGCATGTGTATGTGTGGGGTCTGATTGTAGAAGGAAAGAGAGAAGCATAAAAACATCAATACAGACTGGAAGGGGAAACAAGTTGGGGTGAGGCCAAGACTGCAGGACATTTGACTGACAGTCATGGCAAGAATTCTGTGTGTCCATGAAAGTCCTCTTCTTCATATTCCCATTGGAGAAGACCATAAGGTGGATAATAAAGACCCTTTCTAGAATCAAGGCTCCAGTCATTCTCTGCTAAGACAGACTTTGCCCTACCAACGTGGACATTAAAAACATCATGGACGGGGTATTAAAGATGAGAATCCCAACCTTTTGTTAATGAAAGCTGATACTGTAGCATAACCACCAAGAGACAGGTTTTTCGAGGAAACCTCAAAGACCTCAAAACTCACAAGGTTCATGCTTGCAATGTCTGCAGATCTGATTTACAGCACAGGATGATTTTGGAAAAAAAGAAAAAAAATCAATCCCGTGGCCATAATGGTGCTTGGTTTTTTGTGCTCAGCAAAATTATAACAGGTTAAGTTATGGAATATAAAGGAAAGATCCCACTTAAAAGGAAGACTTCTCTAACAGAAAATATACATTTTCTATATGCTACATACATCCTCCTCGATGCTGCTCAAAGGGCCTTGATTCTAACCACAACTTCCATGTGGATTATCCTTGGATGATAAAGACATCTGCGGGTCTTGAACATTTCTCAGCTGGAGAAAAAATGAGGTTTATGTGGGCACAGGAGGTGTTCATGTCAAAAGTTAATAGCAGCATGAATTTCTGGATCACTGTGGCTGTACCCATATTTGGTGGAGATCAGGGTCAACCGTGTAGTGACTGAGAGCAGAATTGACCTTCGGAGTCACTGACAGAACAAATATTAGCACCCACTGTAATATTGCTAGCATCTAATAATGATGCAGAAAAAACCATGCAGCCCATGTGGAAGGAAGGTACAGACCATACGTGTCTGGGGCCTGCTGGTTTTCCTCACTGGTACCACCTATATTAAGATCCCGTATGAATAGTGTAGCTTAGAGCAACCCCAGGGTGCCTTAAAATGATAACATTGCCAATTGAGAATTGGATTGTGTTGAAAACAGCTTTCTCATAGTCTGCAGTTTCTAATGTGCTCATCAGTCTGCCTCATGACTCTGACAGTTTTCAATCTGCTGTACATGAAGGTAGACAACAGGATTTTCTAAAGCAGTCGTAGTAAATTTTGGTTATTTAATAAGATGTAAGACTCATCTCGTCAGACTTCTCCAATGCTGGACATCTTATCCCCTGTCTAGTCTTTGGTGAGTATGAAGGGCTGTTTATTAGCAGTGCCATTTCCACTGTATCTGAGAAGAGTTTTTATTTCATTAACCTGCACATAGGTGTTTCTCAGGTAGCTATCTTGTTCCTCTGTGGAATAGATGTGGATACCTTATGGGATGTAATTTTAGTGTGGAAGGGTGAGAAGCAAACTACAGTCATCCTTCTAGAAACTGGCAGTCACGCCACTGTCCCTTATGTTGCTGTTCTGAGGGAATGGGTAGGATGTAATTCCCTTCATCTCACACAGAAACTACTTGGCCATATTGACATTTGCAGCCCTCTGGGATAGCCCTAGCTACTGACCTGTTTGCTAAACACTAGTTCAGCCGTGTCAGTTCTGTCGAAAACTATTTCTTGGCATTTGTGTTCAGCACACACTATTTTGCAGTACTCCAGCCATGATTGTTTCCTTTCTTGAGGAAAATAACCTCTCTACTTAGGCCATGGAAAACCTGGGTGTTAAATGCCTTTCACGTCTTTTATCAGCACTGTGTGCCACCTCCTCTGTTGTGAGAAATCATTGCTGTTCATAGCATGTCCATTTGTCAGGCTTCACCTCTGCTGACTGTTAGTGGGGTTGTTTCTGAGAAGCTGCATGGCACAAAACGACTTCTGAACACTCAGGACCCTGCAATGGCATTTATACTTGGAAGCACTGCACCTTGCACAGCAGAAACAGCAACATTTGCCTTGGGCAGGGAGGGAAGGTGAGTCCTCAGAGGCACGAAAGCCTGAAGCCATTTCCTCCTGTCAGTTGTTCAGTTGAAGTCATCGGGAAATCACTGAGGGCAGTACATCTAATTAGAGAGGTCAGTTCTGCACATCATGACAGCAGTATGCAGTACACATAGTTTCTTCAGTAGCAAGCAATAAAAGTTACTCACAGGCATGCCTGCAATTCTTTGAGGGCACTCCCCTGCAAGCAGCAGAGGCAAGGCCCAGCATTCCTTTTGCATAGCAGCTCTACCACTGTTAGATGATAATTCAGATCAGAGGACAAGGCTTCCTTCCTCCAGTTCTGTACTGTAGATGTCTGCAAGTCCCATAGATGTTCCCCACATATCTCCTAGTGAGCAGGTTTGAATAGGTATTGTGCTGTTGCATTTCAGAAATGGCTAATGCCTTATGCTTAACTGGCACACACTTCAACAAGCTTCGTTTGGGGCTTATGTTTTACTCAATGAGATAAACAGACCTGAGAGCCTGTCATTCAATAAGAGAGACAAATGCACCAGAGCAGGGAAAAGCTACAAAACTATACCTGGAAAGGCATTAAGTTGTATTGTACTGCTTTCCAGTAATTTTATTTAAAACATCCACCTGTAAGAAGAAAATATTGGAGGAGACAGAGCCTACTATTCTGATAGCACACCAGAATTAGACATTGGTTTGCAACCCATTTAGAGAGAGCCACCTGGGCTGCCTTTACAGAAGCACCCTGGTACACTCATTTTTTGAATGTTGTGCTGAGTCTGGACATTGTGTTATCAGTGGGGAGAGGTCAGAGCTGAAAGAGGAAAAAAATAGATGAGTAGATCGTTGACTTGGAATGAACGACTTGTACAGCATGAGAAAGATTGGAAGTACGAAAGTGATTTATGCCAGCTGAGGGTCTGAGCTGGCTGGTTTCGTTTTGGCCACTAGCCAACCTAAAGGGTGAGAATGGAGCTCAGCAGTCTGCAAATAACTGACGGGTGTTAAATACTGAGGAGGAAATGAAATGATTTAATGAAGCACACAAAGGTGTAACTAGAAGTAGTTGGACTTAATTAAGGAAGGGAAAATTGTAAATGAGTATCCAGAAAGCTTCTTGCTAATGAAATATAATAGTCTACAAAATCACCTTCACCTGGGACTTTTATAACTAGGTGTGACAGAATACAAATGTCTTGCAGGTCAAGAAATATTCTGTGTTTATAGTGTATGAATTTACAGCTACCTTGAAGCAACCTAGTTGACAATTTGCAGTCTTGGGCTTATCATATTTAATGTTTCCCAACGGATACACCAAATAATATGTGCATATTACCTGTTGCACACACCATTATGCACGTTTGAGAGTCATGAGCCTCTGAAAAAAAACCAACAGCCTTCTCTGAAAAAAAAAAACCAAAATCCAACAAACACAAACAAAAAAACCCCTAGCTGGTATGGCATAGCTTAGTAGAGAACTGGTTTTATGGTTAAATGGAGAAAACTGATGATAACTATGTGGAAGGGTAGCTAGAATAGCCATTGGCAAAGTTCTCAGATCAAAAAATGTTTCCTGACCTGTCTCAAAATTCTAGGGAAATGTCCACCCTGCGGTCAAGGCACTGCGAAGGCGCTGCCTGCGCAGTCCCGGGCAGGAGAGAAACTTGAGCTTGGCTGAAGCATTTGCATACCTCTATAATGCAAAGAAAAGGTATAGAATCATTACTGTTACCTTGACATCAAAACCAGTAGCAACAGACCGGGGGAGTGACATTTCCATTTGTGAACAAACTGTGAATCATTAGCTCAGATATTTGAGAGATGGAGGTTATTCTGAATTTGCTAAAATGGCCACATCTGAATTTATTTCACAGCTCATTAGGGAGCTGTGTATAATAAATTACCCAGCATGTTAGTTCAGCTAACCTGCCAGCTCCCTGGTTTGTTTTATGCTCTGGATTGCTGAATTTGAATAAGCGAATAGTGCCTGTCCGACCATTGTCACACTGTGCAAACAACAGAGACAGTGACTTGACAGAGCTTGCTTGCTTTTTTTCTCTCTTTCTATCAAACCTAAAAGTGGTTTCTCCCAAACCTAGAGGTGATTTCCCGTGCTCTACATCCATGAGGGCTGTTTCCAGTTGATAAGAAAGAACACATTAGCAGAAGGACAGAGCTACCTAAAGGCGGGAAGGTCTATTTTTCTTCCCTAATTGATGCCCACAGGGATGATTCCTCTCTGCCCAGTAATTTCCACTGCCCAGTGGGCAGGATTACCAGACAGGCTTGAGATGTATTGTAGACCTCAAGGATGTGCTGGATGTAGCTCAGCCTCGTGGTTTTGTTATTCACTTTGGTCTGTGACTTCATCTGGCTGATGCACAACACTGGGCATAGGGAGAAGATGTCACTTCCATCTGCAATAGCTGTGTGCAGGGTTTGAGTTCTGGGGTTTTTTTGACTTGACTATGCAGTTCCTGGTTGCTTTGTGGTCCCACCCTGCCATCTCGAGAGTTGTGAGAAGGCACCGTTGCTGATGTGGGGTAGAGTGGCAAAGGAGGAAAAATTCCCACATGTACTATTTTTTTAAACAATTCATTTTTTCAAAGAAGAGGGCTTTGCTTTTTTTCTTCTTTTTTTTTTTTCTTGAACACTCTTGGCAAGATTTCCTTATTTTCACTTAATCTTTTTTCCTTTTCTGTTTTACAGTTATTACCTAAAATAGAGCTCTACAAACTGAGAAAATGTTTTGTTAATGTCTTTGGTGGTTCCTAGGAAAGAATAATCACAAGAACTAGTTAAAAATATTATATATATGTATAATAGTATTTATGCTTTCTCACAGCAAAAGCTTTCGATGATGAACAGGGGGCTTTTGTGAGATGCTTCACTGTGGAGTGTTTGCATTTTCTGTCAGCACTGTTCATTGATGGAACTGATTTTTTTCCACAGGCTGGTTGTTCCAAGCCACAATGCTAATTGTATGAGCCTGCATGATCACAATTCCTGTTTCCTGTCCCGTTTTTAAATGTTTGCATTAAATTTGGTCTGAGCACAAGAAGCTATACTGACTGTCTATGCAGATTTCCCAGTTGATTTCATTAAATCATTAACATGCATGACCTAGGTATTTATTTTAGATCTGAGAGTGGTCTATCTGGTGTTTCCTGAGTTGTTAAAAGGAAAAGAAAACCCAGACAAGTATCGGATACTCTTATCTCACACAAGGAGTGCCCTGTGAAAGAAGTAAGTGAGTCTTTACCAAATCAGATTTCAAATAGATATAGGAAGATTGGTGCTCAGATGGACTGAGATTTTTCCACAAAGGAAGCCCCAATGTAGACTTTAATTTACAGGCTCCTGTTAAGGGATCAGTAGCATTCACAGGTACAGGAGAGCAATACAAAGGTGTTAAGGCACCTGAAACCAGTGGCTGCACTTTTAAAACCAGCCACTTCCATCTGCCGGGTTAAGGCAGAGAAATGTTCTGTCTTTATTCTCCTGTGCAACTGGCAACAGTACTGAACAACTACACCCTTCACACATGCAGACGCTCAAACAGCTCTGAAAACTTCTGATGTTTTCTGACACTGACCTAAATAGGGGATGGAAACAGCCTGCGCGGTGCGACAGAATAGAGGGATTTCCATTTTCTCCAAATCACACAGTCTACCTTAATTGCTTTCCTATAATAGTGTAGTGATACTGTGTTGACTTTGTATGAATAATTCAGGGCAGTAAAATGATGAAGTTATCAACAAAAGATGGCTTATAGTGATTATTTAATGCATTTCTTAGATATTTCAAAGACAAAAAGATATATCTGCTGCTGGAATGTGAAATACTGCATTGAGAACACATACAAATGTATTAACTCCATTACTGGGGTAGAGGAAAAATAAAAGTCAGCTAAGATAGTGAATAAAACATTTTTATATTGCCTGAATGTATGCTATCTTCTTCCATTAAATAATGAACAAAAGATCTTTGCAAAATTCAGATAATCTCTTGTGCAATACGTACACTTTATTTTATGAAAAGCAACGGGAAGGCATGAAGATTCAGGACTCTCTTCTAGTGGTCTGGTTAATAAATGTAGTAGCATTTAAGCAGCAGCAATCGATAAGGGCACAGATTTTATGTGTGGGCTATACATATCTCAGGGTGCTAGAGCCTCACATTAGAAAACATGCCCTGCATGCAAACGCTCTCCTTCCTTTGCCTCCCTGGCTCTCGCAACTTCCATGTCCTGCATGGTGTGGGAGCGGTGTCCAAAACAGCAATTGAAGGCAGGTGAAAAACGTGAAATGTTGCAAGACCCGAGCTTTCAGGCTTTGGCAGTGTTTCGTGCTGCCTCTCTGCCCCAGGCTACTGCTGGAACCAAAGGAACTGAGGGAAACAGCTTTTCAGAGCAAAACTCAGCGGCTGCTGAAACCTCTCGATGGCTTCATCTGTGCTAACAAGATGTGAGTGGTGGGTTGAAGAGCAGCCCAGGCTCCATGGGTCCCCACTTCTCAGAGTGGAGATGGCCTGTACATTTTGCTCCCTGCTTGAGTTACAGCAAAACCAAATGCGGCATGCAATTTAAGCTAAGGCTATCGTTGCTGAAGATGGCCATCGTGTAGCCCTACCCCTGTGCTGGTAAATGCTTAGCTAAACAGCATATGTGATTGTCAGAGAGGTAGAAGCATAACTGAAATGTTAGTCTGGCCAACAGACCTTGAAGAGCCACTGAAGACTGCCAAAGAAGGGGGAAACGGGGAAAGGTTATTCCAACAAGGGGAGATCATGACCACTGACCCATGGACCACCCACCCTAATTACACCACTCACCCAAAAGAATGAATGAATAGGCAATTTACATTGGTTGTGAAGGTTTTTTAACTGATCATATAATGATAAATAATACATATGCAATAGAAATCTGAATATGTAGATATTAAGTGCATAAATAACAACTGGTTTGAAGCTTTGTTGTGCTGTCTTGGAACAGGCACCCATAGCTGGGCAACAAACACAGTAAAACACCTCTGATCTGTTTGTATTGGCATACTGCACACTGGGTAAATGAACCCCCAGATTTGGGATAATACCTGGAGGAGGTGAGGAGCCTCCCTATAATGTAAAGCAGGATGGCCATCTCCTGTGCTGCTCTTGTGAGCCAGCCACTGGCAAAACAGACAAACCAAGCTGTTTTATCCAGGAATCATCCTCCATGCTGAATCCTCACTTCTGCTGAACTTCCACCTCAAGGAAGGCTGTTTTCCCTTTCGGTGTCCTGAGATAAGCACTGGAAGGGGCAAGCATAGAATGCATGGTTGTGCATCTGGAGAACTGCCTGAGCATCTTGACAGTTTGCATGCAGAGGCACAAAGGCCTGGGGTCTATCTGTCACTGCTCCCTACAGATGCCCAGGAGCGGTGTGGGCACAGCCAGCCCACTCGGGAAAGCCGCAGACTTCGCAGCCTACACTTTGAGCTCTATGAGGCCAAAGACCATGGTTTACCAGCTGCTGTGGAGAGAAGAGGATGTAAGGATGGAGGTTTTAAATTTTTAGGGACAAATATCAAGTCAATTAAAAGTTTAGACCACAGTTTGCTTTATGAAAATCGTATGTAAATCCACCAGTAAAGTTCTTTGTGTCTACTTACCCTTGAGAAATGCAAGCACCATGTGCTGGTTTTGGCTGGGGTAGAGTTAATTTTCTTTATAGTAGCTAGTACAGGGCTGTGTTTTGGATTTGTGCTGGAAATAGCATTGATGATACAGACGTGTTTTAGTTACTGATGAGCAGTGCCTTACACAGAGCCAAAGCCTTTTCTCCCAGTGGGATGGGTGCGGGTGCACAAGAAGGTAGGAGGAGACACAGCTGGGATGGCTTATCCCAACTGACCAAAGCGATATTCCATACCATATGGCATCATGCTCAGTATATAAACTAGAAGAAAAGCTGGCCAGGGGACCACTGTTTGGGGACAAGCTGGACTTTGGTTCATTGGTGGTGATCATAGTTTTTTCATTCACATCATTCACCTTTCTTGGGTTTTATTCCTCTTTCTTTTTGTTATTTTCCTTTTAATTACAATTGTTTGGGCTTTCCCCCCCCCCCCCCCCCATTAATAAACTGTTCTTATCTCAACCCAGAAGTTTTCTCACTTTTACAATTCCAGTTCCCTCCCAATGCCCCACCAGGGCAGGGGGAGTGAGTGAATGGCTGCGTGGTTCTTAGTTGCTGGCTGGAGCAAAGTTTGAGTATTTTTCTTGTATTAAGTAAATAGCCTTGTAAATACATCTCTCTTGTGGTTTGTTTGTTTTGTTTTGTTTTGTTTTTTCATTCCTCCCCATTTGAAGCAAGGGAAAGAGGAATCTTCACTCTTTAGTGTCAGAGGAAAAGAAAAAAAGTCTTTACTTAATGATCTTGTCTCATTTCACTCCCCATTCTATTACACTTTACACTATTCATTTACCTGTTCACTACTAAAATAACTCTCTGATGGTGGCATTACTTGGTGAAGTGATACAGATATGCTAAGTGGAGTGTGACAGATGCATTCCATAATTCGAAAAACTGGTAGCTATGAGGTAGCAAGCACTGCCTTTTTCTGTCTTTATTGACTATTAAAGCTGCATTTCCTGGTGCATACTGTTCCAGTGACAGAGTTTTCCATGCAAAAAGTCTTTGTTATTTTTCAGAAATCAGAAGTCTTCCCTTCTGAGTTTGGGTGGGCTGTGTAATATTGGGGTCATTTATTCTGTCCAGAGAAAATACTTTGTTTTGTTAATAAAATGGCTTTTCATTAGCTTCCTAGAGTGTAATTGTTTTTAATAGGCAAATTAAAACCTTGCTTATTAATTGCAGCGCATGCAAGTGCCATTGGCATTCTTTCAGTGTACCTGTGCCAAAGCTGTTGCTGGCCAGGCTGTGACAAGGCAAAGGGAGAGATCTGAGGCTGTATGAATCCATCTGGTCTGAGTGATCCTGATGGGAGATCTGACCACAAATCCCTCTTAATTCCTTTCTGTGATTGCTTTCTGCTCTAATTGCTCTGCGAAAAGACAGAATGATTGTCTTTTCGATAAGCTGACATACTTTTTAGATTGAAACTGTAAAGTGTTTTTCTTTGGTGGAGGCTTCCACTTTAATGGGCTAGGAGTGCTTACAAACTCAGTTAGCTTATCTCATTTTGGCTCAGTTCAGTGCAGCAACAAACAGCTGAGGAGTAACTTCATTAAACAAGTGCTGTGTGGCAGGGGAACATTGCTTTGCCAAAATCTATACTTATTGTGGAGTATGTTATTTTAAAGAGGGAAAGCTAGGATTTTATGATACATTAATTCCCATAGTAAAGATAATTGCATTTGTCTCTCATACAGCAACTTTCATGGACTTTAATAAACATGAATTAAACCTAAGCTAACCATTTACTCTGCAAACAAAATTATAAATATCCATCTTTAAAATCCAGCTCTTAAAATAGGCTTCTACTTTATGTATGTATCAGTTGTTAATTGGAGTGTGTGCTGAAAATGAAAGGCCAGGACTTGATCTTGGTTACCCACTAAGGAAGGACAGAAAATGTGCTGGGGCTGAGGGATTTATGCAGATGTTTTCATAATAAAAAGCTCCTCTATAAAAGTTAATGTTGGGATGGTGGCCTTGTCCTTCGCTCTTTGATGGCAGGTGTGCACATGCATGGAGCAGTAACTTGGTTTAAGTCTTGTGGGAATCATGAGCTGAAGGAAGGCTCTTGGGAACTGAAATCGAAGATACGTGTTCTGATTACCTACAGCTTGACTGGATCACTGCCCACCTTTCCTGAGAAGTCTGCTAATTCCAAATCATAGGCCACGTAGTAACTAATGTGGATCAGAAAGCAGAGCTTTAATTCCTATTGAGTTTCTGATGGTGAACATCTAGAAGGATACTCAGAGAGCCCAACCTCATGCAACTCCTTGGAAAAGGGAGCAGTTTTTTCCCAGGACCAATTTAAATACCTTGATTTACCTTCTGTCCACTATGTAGGTAGGAAAGGTTCAAGAAGCGGTTTCCTTGGATGGGTGGTGCGAATGGTCGTATTTTATTAATTTCTAGGCTAATATCATCTGAACAAGACAATGACTAAACAAAAATATCTCTAAACCTTTTATCCCATAAAATGTTACTTAGGCTTCAACATATTTCATTAAGTGCTTCATTCAGGCAATTTTAATCAAGGATGCAAATATGCTGGTCTTATTCAACCGAAACCGAGTTTCTTCTAGCTGCTGCAGAGAGTTTCATTTTGGCTTGTGTTGTCTCTGAGCTGAGCTTCCAGGTCACTGTCTGCTGAGCCCCCTGGGGCCTTCAGTCTTTGGTAAGCTCCCTCTGGCCAAATGCCCAGTCCACGCTAATGCACTTGCTGGGATTTTCAAAGTTCTGCCCAGATGGTCTTTTCCTCTGGAATAATGTGTGATGCTCAGTCTCCCATTTTCCTCAGGGGAGAAATATATAATTTAATTTGGGGGTTTCAGTAGTCTTACTAATGACTTTCTGCTTGTTCTGTTGTTTTTAAGTAGTTACAGATGCTCCACTGACACTTTTATATTGTTCTGTATTGTGTTCATCAGTTGTTGGATTTCAGGAACTGTACTTCAGCTTCTTTGAGACAAAGCTGACAGAGCTATTGAAAATGAGGCATGTGCTGCTGCAGAAGATTTTGCCTTTTTGGGTTGCATTTTGCAAGAGATAGCTGGAGAAGTGTATCTGTGTGAGAAACTGCTGATAATGAAATGCTGGCTTCTCAGAGTCTAAAGAGCAGCAGGTAGGAAACCATTAACTTTTGGTTCAGAACTTGCCCTTTAGCAACATACAAAACATTATTAAAACAACCTTTCAGGATTTTGACGGTGAAGATGTCTGGCTGCTGCGTTATCAACAGCTCAGCAGGGCCTGAAGAGCTCAGGCTTGGCTCCTGATCCGACAGGTTCACAGGTCTGCATCCCACGCCCCTGGCAATGGGTCCAGCCTCTGCGTCAGCTGCAAGAGGGGACCTGCTGGGCTGGGTGTGCAGCAATGCTAGGGCCTCTCCTGTGCTTAAAAGAACCTCTCACTTTGGCTTTTGAGTCTTTTAAGAAGGTGTGCTGCAGTACTTAGCATTAATAACAAAAATTGTGAAGGAAGAACAAACAGAAATTATTTCATCCATACCTTCTGGTAAGCCATACAAAAGTAAGATAGAAGTTTGCTGCTATGTTCTTGCTCTGACAGATTCTTTTTTACCCTTGAGTGCTACAGATAGCTGAAACCAGAAATATTTTCTGAGAGAAACTTCACGAGAAACTTCTTTTTTTGGACCAATTCATTAAAGCTGTAATTTTATGTTGGCTGAAGAACCAAGTATTTAGGTTTAAATGGGTGTTAGTCTGCTAAGGGAGTGCTCTGAAATAAATATTTCTAGGTGGTTTCTGATTCCCTATATGTAGGTAGTCTGGTGCTTGGCTTGCAACAGGCTGACATCAGTGGTCAGTCTGCTTTGCTTGAAATGCCACAAATTCAGAGAAAAGCTGTGAACTCAGAAGTTCCTTAGAAACCTGGGGCTTTGCAATATATCAGTTTTGTTATTACCAGAAGTACAGGCACCAACAGTTCACGTTGCAGCTGGGTGCTGTAATAGCTAAACCTATAGAGAAAAACTGCCACAGAGATCAAGTCTCTCTAATAGTTATTTTCCTGTGTCTATTCTTGGCTGTTGTGCTTTTGCATTCAAAGCCAGCTTTTTGGAGAGCAGAATGAAACTCCCGATTCCTCTGTATTTATGGCACCAACAGCAAAGTGGGTGCTTTATCTGTAAAGAAACTTGCAGGGACAGCCAGTTCCCCTTAGGGCTGACGTAACGCCAGGAGCGTAATGCTGAGCATGAAGACAGCTAAGCGGGATGGACTTAGATGTAGCACCTGTGGTGCTTGTCCGTGGCTTACTCTCAGTGGAAAGTTGCAGCAGGAAGCAGGTTGGAGCAGGTTCTTTTGTATGGCAGTGCTGGCCACGCTTGCCTGCAGCTCTGGGAAGAGACAGAAAAGAGACACAGACACTGCAAAGGTACCGTGTGGCTGTCACACGAGCACAGGGAGTAACTCGGGCCAACTCACACCTCCCAGTCAGCACAATGGAGCAGTACACAAGGATTACATCTAAGCACAACTGCAGCAGTACATGGTTTGCAAAATGTCTGACAGCTTGAGGTGCTGGGAGCATGGAAAAATAGCTGATGGTCAGGAAAGAACAAGCTATACCTCCTTGCTTTTCAGGCAGGATGCAGGACTGATTATTTACTAAGGCTATATAGGATGGCTAGCAACCTGGCTGATGGGGGTGGGCCCTTTCATATGCAGACATACTGTAAGACATGCTGTAAGACAGCACAACTGGTAACCCAGGGTTCTTGGAGAGTATCCCTATTTGTAAAAAAACAATAAATAAAAATAATTTTAAAAAAATGTGCCTCAGCTTGTGGAACTACCAATAACTGCATATCAAATCCCACTAGTGACTGTGGGTTTTTCCTTTCCACTGGTAAATTTTTATACCTGAAAGGCTCCAGATGTGGTGCTGAATTGTCCTGCATTTTACCCTTATAAATGAGTGGCACCTTCACCTTTGGAGAGTACTTCCTACAGTTGGGTAGAGAGGGACAACACTGTTTCTACCCAGGGGCTTTATTTTACAGCATTTTGAAGCTGTCTCTGCATCTGAGTTGCTTTCTGGAACAGAAGTTCTGGTGAAGCATGCTGATATCTTACCTGTAATCCTCCAGTGTTGCTTCCCAGGCTGTGAAATGTCAGATCTCTCCTTGTCATGTCTATCTGCATGACCTTGCCCCCAAGATGGCTATGGAAAATGCAGGAATGTTTTACAGAGACAGTTGTCAGCCTACGAACAGCATCAGCTGCTTCTTCTTTGTCTTTTTTAAAGCAAAGATAATTCTGACAGCTGGATGTAACCTCACGGTGGTTGTCTGGACGGTGTTTGCAAGCTGGTCACAGCCATTCCTGACTAGGAGCTGTTAAAATGGAACTCAGACTCCAGAGGTGTTGAGTGACATGCTGTGGTCCTAATGTGTCAAGCAACAAGTGCTGTCTTTTGGCAGCCTGAGCTTACATATCGGCTCCTGTCAAGGTTTTAGAGTCTACTATGGCAACCGTCTGCTTTGGCTTTGCTTGTCCTCAGAGCCGAACTACTTACTGCTGAGTTGTCACATGCTAACTAATAGAAGCAGCAAGCCTCTTGACTTTCTGATCTGCTGCAGGACAAGGGAAGTCTGTGCATTGCAAACTTCACACAAATTAGTGCACTCTTCCCTGCCAGCTGTGCTGTACAGAAGCAATTTTTTTTAACTGTAAAATGCTTCTGTGTTGATGATGCTGTGATAAAACAAAGCATGAGTGAATTGGGATGTGTCAGCAGCAGAGAGCCACGTGGAAAATGCTTTCTTCACTAGGAATAAAAGTGTTTCTCAAGAAGCCACAGGAGCATTTCTAAAGCAAACAGTACCATTTTTCCTTGGAGCTCAAGTTTCTGAGCCCTGTTCTTCTCAACTTGTTTCAGGTTGCTGTGTGGTATAACAACATTGCATAGATGAAATGCATGCTTGTGTCTACACTTCTTTCTGGTGAAAAAGTGCAATGGGGGCAGGAGCTCACATGGTCTCCGTCCTCCTGTGTGTGGTAGGATGCCCTGGTGCTGTACTGGGCAGCTCACTTCCCCTATGTGCCAGCTCTGCTTTCTTCTTCAGAGTACAAACTTGCAGCACGGAGCTTGAAAGCACAGGATACATCATCTTGTCCTTTGAACAGGGGTTTAAGGGCCTGATCTACTGGGTGTTCTCCAAGAAAAGAGGTAGTCAGGAGGCAGATCTTTCTATTCCTGTTTCCTGGACCCTCACCACATTTAGGCATGAGCAAAATGTCCAGGTTGCTCAACTAGCTTGCGAGAAGGCCAGCTGTCATGATCTAGCATGGCAGATGTCAGCATGCCACCAGGCTCCCCATGGAGCTACAACTTAGCATCACCCTGTCAGTATCCTCGAATCTGGCTGGATTTCCTGATGGTTATGTGGTGGATCCAGGTGTTGTGAGGATAGCAGGTTTGATAAGATGGTGATTTTGAGTGCAGGATCCTGTTAATGACAGTGAGATCTTCACCTGATCCTGCTGCAGGTAGAGCTGTCTGGTTGAGCACTGATTCCTACGCTGGACTAGGGCCCAGCCCTAGCACAAAAATTAACATCTCAGGTGAAACTTCTTTCTTCTAAAGAGTGGGTTTCTTGTAGTACTTGAAATATGAGAGATTTCCTGTACTGTTTCAAACAATGCTAGCGAGGAGACCCTGGTCTCTCATGCAGCCTCATGGTGAAAACATGGAACAGAAGGTGCTAGTTAAGATCAGTTCTTCATTGGAATCCTTACTGAGAGCAGTAGTGGTCTGGGGGCAGGTGATTTAGCAGCACAGGCAGAACAGTCTAAACAGGAGAAAGAGTTAGGGGAAAAAAAGGAAAAGATTATTTCAATCTGATGAGCCTGCTTGCCTTTGTTTTTTAGCTTTGCTTTGTGGAAGCATTTTTCCAAACATTTCAAGCTTGAAAAAGCCTGGCACTGAACAACAGGTCTAATGAAATGAACAAAAGAGGATTTTATTTACTTGTCTAATTCCAAGTTTTCAGGAATTCTGATGTTTCTCAGAATCATTCTGCTTTGAGAGAAAATGCCACAAGAATATTTTTTAGTCACAAAATGAATGCAAAAAAAAAAAGACTGATCATTTCTCTTTTAGTTCAAGAATAATTTTTGGGCTGAACCTGAATATTAAAAACGTCATACTAAATGGCAACTTTTCTGAAACTTGAAAGTTTGTGAAAGAAGGAGGTTACACTGACAGATGTTTCAGAAACCTAATTAATGAAGCCCTGAAATCAAAAAGACTGAGAACAATTTGGCTTCTGGTATGAGAAGAAATAATGCATAACACTTCAAAAGTAATAAAGGACCAATCACCCCGAGAACTTCAAACAAAAAAGAAGGATTGTAAAACAGGAGCTAGGTTTCTTTTTGTCACTGTGAACTTTTAAAACATATCTCTGGATAAAACTGTCTGAAAGACCAGGATTATATTTTGTGACAATTACTGAGGTTTCAGGATTTTTATACATTCTACACCAGCAAACAATACCTTTTGAATATTTTTTTATGTTGAAATAGCTCCTTTAGGAATCTGTAGGTGTGCTAGTCAAGGTTGTTCTTCCCTCCTACTCATCAGAAATTATTAGGGGCATCAGACTGTTCTGAACCTCAAAATCTTTTCATCTGAATGAGTAAATCTTTTTAAGTGCTTTGGTGTCAATGAAAATTGCATGTTTTAACAACATTTTGCTTTCCTGAAACTATTCCAAGCGACTCCAACTTCATCTTGCCTATAATAGTTTTGCACAAAAGAAAGATGCATTTAATCTCAGCTGCAAACGTGTGGATTTGCCAGTTCTGTACTGCTGCTGTTTGTGAAAAATGGCTCTGCCTTACTGTATTTCTTTTCATCATCCTTACTTAATGGCTGATCAGCTTCTGATAATGTGGTTACTTGATCTTACCCTGTGAAATTACAATTCATTATCTTGTCAGGATATGTTCTTGGAGGGGGATTAAAAAATGCTGTCAGTAATACAGTCGGTTGAAATTAAGTGAGGACATGAAGTAAGCTTACACCGCTGCAAAGTACAGAGTATCAGCACCTGTCCTTCATTAATCCACTCGGTCCTCTCTCTTTACACTGAAGTAGCACGATAACATAAAGCCACAGTGAAATACAGGGAGACTTTCTGTCTGTCCGTGCTTTGAGGACTCTGATCCACCTGGATGCTGCCTTGTTGCTTGCTTTGCGCCTACGCGTAAGTATGGGTGCTGAGATTGCGGGAAGCTCATCACAGAGACTTTCCTCAAGCAAGCGATGGCACACAAGAATGGACAAAGCCTGTTGTGAAGAAGCCAGGGATTTGGAAGCAAGTTTCTAACCTTCTTAATTGAGGTGACATTTTATTAGGTAGAATTGATGATGCAGTAAGGGGACATCACACCTTATTAAGGTTAATGTATGAAAACGCCTGTTGCCATTGAAAACCAAAGACTGCTTAAGGAGATGCTAAAGGGTGAGTGTAGTGCTCTAGGGAAGATTCTTCAGGTAAAGGTCAGTGGAATCGTCCTTAGAAGTAGTTCCTGGACAAGTTTGTGTGACATTTCTTCATCTGCTCTCTAATACTGCCTTCTAATCTTGGCCTCAAATAAACAATGGGGTACAAAGCATATTGTCTGTGTAACAGCCTTAACTCAAACACTGTTGATCTCCCTGTCTGACTGTCTTCAAAATGCTAAGACTGCCCTAAAAATCATAATTTTATTTTGAAAAAAAGTAAAAAAAACCCAACCAAAAAACCAACCCAACAAAAAACGCAACTTTTGTTTCTAGGTCTTTTGAGGTCAAGTTTTCAGAAATCCTGTATGTCTCTAAGGGTTACACATTTACCTAATTGAAAAAGGATAACAAAATATATAAGCTAAAAAAAAAGACCTTTCACATAGTCATGTACTTCCAAACGCCAAGTATGTAGGGGAAAAGAGCATCGTGTACCTCAAATAATGAGAGCTAATACCATCAGGAATAGCACAATTAACACTGATTTAAACAAGGATTGAAAATGTTCAGCCACACACCTGTAAATATGCTATTTGTTGCCAATAGCATTGAAAGATTCATCTAGCAGGTCACCTACAAAGATTCCATTGGGCCTCTTCATCACCAGAAGCATCTCCTCGGGCTTCTTCTATGCTGCAGTCCAACAGCTGTCTTTTACAATATGGCCTTACTGTCATCAGATTTGAGCTTGGTGTCATGCTGTATTTATTTTGGTAGAGAAGTAGATCTGTGTTTGTGTGGGATGGGCTGGGGGTGGATGTTTCACTTTATACCTCTTACAGATAGAACTGCTGTGCCTGTCTGTTTGCTTTGCTTATGTCTCTTGTGGATATCTGTGGGGGACAAAATAAGCACAGGCTTTGGATTAGATTTGCACCATGAACTTGCTTCTAATTCACACCACCCACACTAAAATTTAAAGTCAACATTTTCAGTTTTCAAATCCAGAAGAATAAAGCCAGGCTACTAGAGTGAGATTTTAAACAGCAGGCAGAACTCCATTGCTGTGATGGACAGTGGTAAAAACTTCGCCTGGAAGTGGACAAGAAGGACACAAGAGCTCCCTGGGCCCTGCTTGCAACCTATTCCCTGGACTCTCCTTTCTCACAGGCTCTGAAGAATGTGGCCTGAGGCTTGTGGCTTTTGGCCATGTAATGTTTCCTTTGCACAGCTCATGGGCTGAGAAAGGCTGTCATCCTTTGCTGAGGACCCTTGCCAGTATAGCTAAAGGGGGAAAACGTGGTGTATATCCCTTTTGCACTGTCCCTTAGCACCAATGATGTCTACTTTTGACTTCACCATTATTTAAAATAGCTTTAGGACTGTTTTGTGTTACAGAATCAGTACATTCTCCTTCTGTGCCTTTCTGCCCTGTCCTTTACTTTTTTGTTAAGAGATTTAGAGACAACTAAAGCACCCGTTTTTTTAGTAGTAGCACTGTGAGTTTCCTCCAGGTGGCTTTTTGTGTGTAAGCACATGTAGACTCAATGCTTTACGTTAATTTTGAGGCTGCTGAGCTAGGCATCTGGAGGCAAAGAAACCCCAAATGCTTGTGAACAGGGGTGGTGGGGCCATAGGGCATGCTATGCACCACCTGAACATGCTGGTTCAGACTTCCTTTAGATGGGGCATCTCACAACTTGTCTGCAGTTGAGCACTTGGTCCCAGCACCTTCTTCCCCAGCAAAATGAATGGCAGAATCTCAAAAACTGGGACACTGAAGAGAGTCTGTGTGGCCTTAGGAATCTACTCTGCTTTAGGTTGCATGACCTGGAGTACGGAACCCCACATACTTTGGGCTCATGTCTTTGGGGGCATTGTTCAGTTCTTTGGCATCACAAAGCCAGTGGGAATCAAAAAGCAGTGTGTGAGGGGCTACTGAAAGATGTCTGGACTGAAAGAGATGACCTCCTGCTGCTGACTTAGCAGTCAACATTCAGCAGGCTGAAAGGAAATGACAAGTTCTCTGGAGAAGGAGGAGTGCAAAACGTGACCAAAGATGAAGAGGAACTTCAGCAGCACCTTAAGATGCCAGCTGGGATGATGTGAAAATCCTTTGTGCCATGCTGTCTGCAAGACACACAGTGAAAGAGAGCCTTGCCCAGAGAAAGCTTGTGGAATGGGAAGGGGAAAGCAGGAAAAACAGTAGTTCCCCAACACCTCACAGGAAATAACTGCCATGAACAGAAACCGAGTGCAAAGTCTTAGTCCCTGTCCAGTGTTTCGCTAGCTGTTTTGTCACGACTTGCACAGGTTAATGCTTGTTTCAAGATATTTCATTGGAAGGGTGCAAAATATTGTTGTGAGAACATTATCGGTTCAGTTAACCAGAAATAATGGCTTTGCTGCATGCTTTGGGGGCAGGTGCTCCCTCCCTCCTGGAAAAAGTGCCTCTCAGAAGGATGCCTTAACAAAATGCCTGCCCATCTGCAAAATTGCTCATGTCAGCCAAGTGCTGAGTGAGGAGAGGAAGTAGAGCCACAGTTTGAGAACAGTTATGCCCATCCTTGTCACCCCTCAAAAATATCAGCCCCTTATATGGCAGGAAATTCAGTGCAAGTAGAAGCTGTCAGAGATGATCTAGTTCTTTCTGAGTGCTCTTTGACTCCTCTCAGAGTCCCAGAATGAAGCTGAGGTCAGGGACTGGGTGACTGCTGGCTACTAGCCCGTGCCACAGCTCCAGGAACAGGAGCGTGTGCCCCTGCAGTACAGATCAGTAAATCACCGTAAGACTGATCACTTTCCTCCATGTGCTCAGACTCCCCATCTCCAGTGTCAAGAACTGAGATAGAGTACATATCACTGCACTGAAAGGGAAGATGTGCCTTTTGTCCAGTAATTAATGTTTCCCTTCTATATACAACAGGCTGAATTACTTCACATCGAGTCAGAACGTTCAAGCCCATTAATGACATTTCAAGCGAGTGCAGCACTTGTCACGTTAATGGCAAAATCTCCACTGCTTTTATGCATCTCCCTTTTAGAGCTTAGGTGGCAACTCTATCCCCGATTATTTTTGGTAGAGTGGTTCTCATCCACCTTATATGCAAATAATATATTTGCTGTAGACATGATGCTGCAGTCTAATCCAAACCCCATAATTTAATGCAGCGAAGAAAGGGCAAGTCACCTTCAGGGAAGCCCTAGTAGTTTATGTCAGCAGACTATTTGGCTCTGTAGAAATTGCTGCTTATCAAAACACTGAAATTGCATATGATTAGCTTAGATTGAAAAAATAAAAATACATTTTCGTAAGCACTTTCCTGGAATTGTTTTGGATATTCAAGTGTTTGTTGGTTAGTAATAAAATTCTGACCATTGAAATGTCTGCAGTAAATCAAAAGCTTTTTTTTGCAGAAGCAGCTCAGATGTTATAATTTTAAATGTTATAAATATATCCACAGTAATGACTGCAGCACCAGTTCCTTATATACACAGAAATAAGCCATGATGATCAATATTATTCTTTATTGCCTTTGAATTGAAATAAATTTAGAAAGTTATTAATATATGCTATTGCAACTCACTGATTCACAGATTTTATGGCTAAAATGTTTCATTATCAGCTTGTCTCATCTCTTATACAGCAGTTTGCAGTTTCCTTATAGCAGTCTGTTCAATTAAGTGTACCTCACTCTTGGAATTTGGGACCTGTGTGTTCTGCATTTTCCATCTGACTTTTTAGCAAGCCCCTTCCAGTTAGCCAGCCGTTTGTCAGTCTCCAAGTTTAGCTTACACCAAAATTTCTGCTTGCTGTATTGACTCCACCAAGGTGGTGGTTCCTTGCACATCTTTCATCTAAACTCAGAGACAGGTGCGCTTTTTTAGCCAAGGTATAATCTTGTTCAAGTCTAACATTGCATTGCATCAATTGCAAGACACTAGCTGATTTTAGTATAGCCAAAATTTAATCCTTATTTGTATTAGGTGTAGATATTGTTATACACCTGCATGTCCAGAGTCAGGGCTTTCCATGAGCAAAGCCAGGGAAGGCATTCAAAGGCTGCATGATGGCATCAACAGGTAACAGGAACTTTTGTACCTTAGCTGCACACAGGTCTGTGGTGTTATATCTACACAGAGCACCTTTCCTGTGTGAGTTAGTCTAGGTGATCCTGCTCTGGCAGGGGGGTTGGACTAAATGATCTTTTGAGGTCCCTTCCAACTCCTAACATTCTGTGATTCTGTGATCTTAAGAGATGGATTAGCTTTTTAATCAAAACAACTTGCTAATGAATAATAAAAAAATAGACTAGCTCTTGGCATTGCAAGTATTTTGTTGTCTCAAATGCTTTGTCCTGTTACCACTGAGCTCAGCTCCACTTAGCCCCTGCTAATTCTTGGTTTCCTTCTCCTATGTGTTTTCCATGTCTATAAGCAGGACACATTTCATTTATGTAGGCTTGATTCTCCAGAACTTAAGCACAGCTACAACTTGAAGTAACATGGATTATTCTATGTATAACAACTAGATAACTATGACATGTGAAGACGAGTCTATATCTGAATATTGTCAGGAGAGGAGCTTTAGTTTGGAAGTTGCC
The DNA here is from genome assembly GCA_013400835.1 of Zapornia atra. NCBI lineage: Eukaryota > Metazoa > Chordata > Aves > Gruiformes > Rallidae > Zapornia > Zapornia atra. Next base: position 23,925 of record VZTU01021204.1, read on the forward strand.
TTCCTCTGGGGGTCCCCCTCACTCTCATTTTTAATGCTTGCACCAACCTATCAATTAGTTTCTCTTCTATTTCACAGAGCTTCTTGTCATGTGTTGCTAGACAAGATGTGCTGACCACTGAATTTTCTGCAATTTATAGCAGAATCAAAGAAAAGAGACCTGCTCTGTTCCTACCCTGCGTTCCAGAAAGGGGTATTAGCTGCGTGGTTCGTTTTTTTTTCTCTTATGGAAGGATTTTTTCACTTAATTAAATTTCCTTAGTTGTAAAAACCTTATATGATTTTGGTAATGGCGATCAGAGTTTCCCTGAGGTTTTTATCATGTACAAATGTATTCAGAACTCCCTCTGTGTCTCTGCTGGAAAGAGCTGTCTGCAGAAATCTGTGGTGCCCTTCTAAGACTGTAATCCCAGGCAGCCCAGGGAAATTTAGGGAGAATCTCGGGATCCAAAATTGCTACTAGTTCTATTATATCCTAGGAAAATGTTATACAGGGAAAAATGAAGTTTAAACCAGGTTTGGGAAAGCCCTTTTTAGACAAAATTTGCTATTTTAAGTAATGGTAATTTTTACCATTAAGGCTGCTTTTCTCTTGCTGCAGACTTGCATTGTAAAAATTAATTATTGGGAAAGAATAAGAAATTATTAGTGCCTTTATGGTTATAACTTGCTTTACTTCAGTTGAGTTTCCCTGGCAGAATTGCAAGGAAAGCTCTATCCTACCATAGTGCAGAGAGTGTATAGTACTAAACGCAAGCAGGTATGAGATCCTCTCTGTATTTGCAAGCAGCTCTTAAATTTTGCAGATGAATTCCTGGCATTTTGTTAGTAAATATTTCTAGAATAGATGACATCTAATGTAGTTTTGTAGGTACATACTTAGGGTGCATACGTACACACAGATAGGTGCGTATATAAGGCATATATACAGACACATATACCTATACATGCATGTATGTGTGGACACTTTTGAAACATCTGCCTCAGTAGATAACTGTGGAATTTGCTGCAATCATTCCTTATTCCTTTGGGGCTCTGGAATTCCAGGATCTGACGACTTCTAATCAGGAATTGCAAGATAAGTTTAGAATGCCGGTTTGAATAAAAAGAATAAAGAAAAGCAGCAGCAACGCAGCACATCACAATAACAGGTTAAATATAGACATGGATTACAGAGCCATTGTTTTCACTCCTGCTAAATAAGACAGTACTCTTAAAATGGAACGCCACTTGACCTTTTGAGTCTCATCAGTCTGTGACTGTATCTAACTGATGCAGGGAGGAAACATTTTTCCCCCCGGAACTGTCTGATGTTGACATGACGATCACTACTGCTGGGTCACACCATGCACAGGAGGCAGAAACCCAGCGCTCCAGAACACAAGAGCGATCTTGCAGCTCATGGAGGAAGTCTGTCCATGTCCCGCAATGACACCCGCTCTTTCTTCAACTTGTCTCAGCTTGTCCTCTCTGCTGGCCATCTCAAGTCACCACCAGTGCTCAAACATTCAAAAGTCACTTACTTTGAAGTGGAAATTCTAGACATGCAAAGCAAGAAGCAGATCTGCATTGTGGACAAGGTGAGTGTGTTATTCCAGCATGCTGGGGATGTGCCTGGTTCTCATGGTGCCAGATCAGGCACTCTATTTTCACTCTGGTGTGGTCTTACTCTGTATTAGAAATACTTTTTCTCTGGGAGAGGCTTCTAATTAGTCACAATCCTGAGCTGTTTTTCTCCATTATTTTGAGAAATAATCCAACATTGGTTTCTTTTAGACCTCCTGCTCTGGGGCCTCGGTATGTGTCCTTAGACACCTAAGATTACAGTGTTAATTGCAGAGCATGATACTTAAATGTCTCCTTCAAAATGGATATTCAGTTTTAGTACACCTGTAAAGCTTAGCATCTCTGCAATGCTGTGGGTTCTTGTTGGCATCAGAATATATTCAGCTGAGCCCTATTTATTTGATAGAGCAGGAACCTGGAGATATTCATTGGGTTTTAAAAAATATTTTTAAACAAAGGGTCTTGGCTAAAAGAGACTTTTTAAAAAAAATTCTGTGAAACAAAAATATGAACTACATTGAAATTGTATAAGTAGGATGAGAGGACTGGGTAGGAAGGAAGTTTACAACACAGTAAACAACAGATGAAAAAATGCTTCATAAATACTTTTATCATAGTTTTTGTGATTCATTGTCCCTTGGCAAAAAAGTGGGCCTCTTGCGTGCCATGAAATGGGAATCCTAATCTATTAAGACAATAGGATTTTTCAGTAACATAGTAGAGTTTTGAGACTTACTGTTTTCCTAGAAGAAAAAACTAAAACTGAAAAAATTCCCTTATCCTCATCGGTAACAGCTGGAAACAGTGGATAATTTTGCTCGAAATGTTTAATTTAATGCCTTTGAAATATGCAGGGTGGAATACTACCAGGTTTCTAGTGTTCTTGATCATTTAAAGTGTGTTCTTGCAGTATGTATGGCTAGTTAAAGGTTAATATCTAATTTTTCACTCTTAATGGGGTGAAACATTTATTGATTTTTTTTTTAATCTGGCCAAAGGGAAAACATGTACTAAGTGGTCAAAAAAAGATGGTCCCTATTCATACCAAGTCTAATGATAGATTTTGCATTATTTAATTTAATAAACGACATTGATGCAGTTATTAGAAAGGGTTTTCGAAATAGTACACTGAATAAGGTTTCAATCAAAAAAAAGACTGAGTCTGTTTCTTATCTTAAGCTTTCCTCTAGTGCCATTAAGAGACATATATTCACAGAATTACGTGAAGAGCCACATTTTGGAGATCCTTCCATGATTGCATGGATGAACTGTAGTCTGCTAGGACAATAGCAGACCTGCCTTTTAATCTTTATTCTGAATTTTGATGAGGTTCAACATTTTCTGCACCTTCTCCAGATGATGGACTCTGCCCTGGTAGCAGTGGAAAAAGAGTTATGAATGGTGATTGCAAAGTACTCTCCATATAGAGATAAAATACACACAGAGGAGCAATAACAGCTGTAAACTGAAAGCATCTGCTCAGAAATCTATGTTCCACTTACATGGCCATGGCTAGCAGCATGGACCTTTTCCTTTTCTTTTTTGGCACAGTACCAAGGGATTGATGCAAGTATAGTAGTGCAAGGCTGAAATTTCCAAGACTGTCTGAAGAATTTGGGTTTTGGATGCACATTCATCTAGATAAATCCCTGAATTTGCTGTGATAATTGTTTCCTAAGGCAACCCTGAAAAAAGCACAGCAGTTGAGTTCCTTACTTCTATGAACACTTGTTAGGATCGCCAAAATTAATTTCAGTTGGTTTTGAGAGCAAAATGAGACCATTTTACTGGATGATGCATAACCTTTTGTTTAACTAAATATAACATTGATACAGACCCAACATGACACTCCTAATGCCTGTTTTCTGTTTGTAGGAGAATTATGATTATCCTAATTTCTTGGGGTTGCATGTAATTACTACTTGTCAGGATTTATAACAGGAGACTATAGGAACCATAGATTTTAAAATGTATGTATTTACAATCTTACTAAATATTTTTAGTAGTTCAGACTATGATGATTTAGCAAATTTGTTTGTAATAGTCTCAAATTAATAAATCTAAAGGGGCAAACTATATTATAATGGCAGATAGAAGATCCCTTTCTTTCTCTACCTAGTAGACAAAAGCAGAGTGATTAGATGATTAATGCTTTGTGGTTAAATACCAGTCACTGCTTCCAGAAGGTTAGTTTCTGAGAGACTCTTGCATATGCATGGCATATGAAACCTATTCAGATTAGTGGGAGCGCTGTAAAGTCTGTTGATATATCTAACTAATTTTGGTCTTTAGAAAGAAAATACGTCTTGTGCTCAGTGCAGTGTTGGGGATTTAGAAGAGGTGTGTTTGTCTGTGTGATCTTGAGCAGTCGGTTGACATCAAGAGTCTTTGGATCCAGCATAAGTAACTGTGAATTGATTCTCCATCTGTAAAATGAAAATAATATTATTTTCTTTGGCTTCCTTATCCATCTTACACTTTGGCGAAGGATCAGTCACTTTTATTAAGTGAACTGAGTGGTTAGTATAAGGTCTTGATTGTCTTTAAGTTTTGCTTAAGGGAACAGAATAAACACACATTTGCCTGCTTTTTAAGATAGATTCACATCATACTGCAGGCTTTTCCACAGTCAAGAAAGGCCAAGAAAAATTATATATATATTGAAAGGAAGCAGTAGAAGAGGAAAACCCCAGACATTTTGTCCCATACTCATTCCCTCCAGAAGCTGGATCTTAAAGAAAGACTGCAAGACTTGAAGTAAATTCACAAGAGTCAGCAACACTGGCAGTTCAATTTGCACATGTGTACTTTGAACATAACATTCTTTATAGGATTATAATTTCTTTTATTTAATAATGTCAACCTGCTCTGGGGACTTTCTCTGCTATGGATATAAAATTATGCAAGTAGTTTGGTGTACACGAGCCTTTCCAGAGAGGTACTTAAAGAATTTAAAAGAGCAATAGAATTGTGAGACCTTTTTCCCCAGACTTGCTTTCAGTATAGGAATTCTGAGGCAAGATGTCATGGAGAAGAGGCTTCAGGTTTTGGGGGTGGGGAGAGGTGGGAGGAAACACAATCCTGTCTCAATTCCCCCCCCTCCCCACTCCCAGTTATTCTACAGAATGCCCCCAAACTATTTCTGGACAGACAGTAGACACCGGTGGCTTCTAGACAAAAGCAGGGCTACCTTTAACAGTTAGAAAAAGGCTTCAAAAAGGAACTGATAAAGGTAGTTTAAACCTAGGCTCCACCCCTGTCCTGTCCTGTCCTAAAAGGCAGTATAGAAATGCTCAGAGGAGGTACCCTTTGACTGTACCTGTGTGACCAAAGGTATTGGTGCTCTGATGCAATAGCAGCGGGAGGACAAAAGGCGCTGTAGCTACGAGGACACGTACAGTGTCCTGCTCTGCACCTTGTCCTCAAGAGGGCAGGAGTCTACATTGACTGATGGATTCCCCGGTGGATTTCCTCCCTTCCAGGGGAGGATATCTCAGAACAGAAAGGTGTTTACCCAAGCAGGCAAGGGCCTTACAATAGCTGGTGTCTGAAAGCCACTATTAGGCAAATCGAGCCAAGAAAATTGCCCCGTATTTTGACAGTCAATCAAGGGGTGATAAGTAATCGTAGGGCATCTTGTGGGTGACTCTCCAGTCTCTTCAACATGCAAGTCAATGCTGCTTTATTTTAGGATGTTCTCAAGTTGAAACTTGAGTTGTGCAGGTTTTTTGCTCAAGGAGTGAAAGAAGCATTCAGCAAGTGATAAATCTCTTTGGCCAGGGTAAAACAGCAGGTGAGCCTATATGATCACAAATCCTTTTTTTTCTTTGCTATTTATTAATTTATGTGGAAGGTTCTCCTGTATGTCTGTAAAGAGGGGAGGGCATGTCATTAGTGATTTCTTGTTAGAAATATTTCAATGAAAGGGTCTCCTAAAATATCTAAGGATTTTGGCTCCCACATTACTTCCAAAAAGCTGTAGAAAACAATAGAACATGCAACATTCATCAAGTCTTAAAAATGAAAGGAAATAATTCCTTTTTGTGTTTTTAAACAAATAATCCGCATTTTTCATTGTCAGCCACAACTTATGAAAAAAACATAGCTGCTCCAAAACTGTTTCTTGTACATTATTCCAAAAGCCTGATGTAGGTTAGTTTTAAAGTTATCGATGTGCAGTGATATGATTTATAAATGCTGTTAAGGCAACTCATAACTGTTTCTGTTACAGCATTCATTGTATAATATTTTGTTCTTCAAATTAACTTGTAGTAAAATGCATTTTCCCACAAACATAGTGCAATGTAATTAATTTTGCATGAGCAGCTTTTAAGGCAGAAAGTGTTGCACAATATAGTTTTTACAGAATAAATCACCTTTGGGTAAAACAGCAAAGAAAGCTTTTTCCTATCGAAAGCCTCAGAGCTCAGTAGTTTTGTGTTATGCAATTTTGCAAGTTAAGCTGTAAACAGAGGTGCAAACTCAGGTTTTGGCTGCAACATAGTGGCCGTTCTTTCTAAAAAACTTCTTGGGGCTTTTAGAGCAAAGCTGGCTTCCCAAGGCGTGCGGGACAGAGCCTCTTCTCTTGGTGTGCGGCAAATATAATGGACGATGCACTCAGTCACATGCTCTGACTTGGCTGGCCGTTTGTGGAGCAAGGAGTTGGACTTGATGATCCTTATGGCTCCCTTCCAACTCAGGAGATTCTATGACACCATGACTTGGGACATTTTAGCCTAGAGAAGACTGAGGGGGGATCTGATCAATGTTTATAAACACTTGAGGGGTGGGTGTCAGGAGGATGGGGTCAGTCTTTTTTCAATGGTGCCCAGTGACAGGACAAGAGGTAATGGGTATAAACTTGAATATAGAAAGTTCCACCTAAACATAAGGAGGAACTTCTTTACCATAAGGATGGCAGAGCACCGCAACAGGCTGCTCAAAGAGGTAATGAAGCCTCCATCTTTGGAGATACTCAAAACCTGCCTAGATGCTGTCCTGTGCAGCCTGCTCCAGGTATCCTGCTCTGGCAGGGGGTTGGACTGAAGATCTCCAGAGGTCCCTTCCAACCCCGATCGTCTTGTGATTCTGTGACACTACTTCCCCACTGTCCCTTAAACCAGCTCTCCATGCACCCACTGCCCTCTCACACTGACATCTCTTCGGAAAACCCAGTTGCTGATAATTAAATGTTTGTGGTTAACGATTTATTCTTTAGGGACATTTAGCTGTATGCTTGTGGGTGTACACATGCTGTGCAATCACAGAATCACAGAATCTTAGGGGTTGGAAGGGACCTCAAGAGATCAAAATGCCTGCAGCGAAAGTCGCGTGAACATTGTTATTTTCTTAAATTAAAGGACCCCCACATAGGGCCTGTCCTTTTGTTGCTTATTTTGCAGCGCCCCATGTAACATGGATCTTTGCATTGATCCAGTCAATTGCAATGTAAAACTCTTCCTGCTGTTAAATATGTGTATTTCTACATCTTTTGCCAAACATGAATTAGGGCACATTCTGATTACTCTGAAAGGCTTGTCTGTCTCTGAAGGGGTTCACGAGCATTTTTATTTGTAAAGCACCTAAAATAATACTGTCCTGGCACCTGCAAATTATAGTTTGGCAATACAATGGATTTATGCTGGCGTGACAACGAAGTCAGATACATGCAGAAAAGGTATCTCTGGTATTAGAAATCCATTACTCCTGCCTGTGAATTGCAGCTCCGTCACAGGAAGTGAGCAGCCAAGAACAGTCATCGCCAGCTTCTTTTGTGCAGTCATCTCCAGCAAATAAAAATAACTTCTCATGCTGTGACTTGGAGGTGAGACATACCACATTCATTTTAGGTGAGCTAATACAATCATTAAAGTAGGCAGTGAAAGTCTGCAGAGGAGCTCTTTCGAGTACCGTTTACATCAGACTCTCCTAATTTGCTTCATTCTAGGGACATATGGCAAAGAAACACTCTCTCCCAGGAAATAGATTAATATTTTCATTGCTTTGTATAATCTTCCCCCCGCACACACCCTGCCGCCCCCCAGGTCGTGCAACTTTAATATTTCATTTCAGAGGACTCTGTATTTGTCCTTGTGGGGGGAATGAACCTGTGCACTTCCACAGCGGCCTCATTTCATGCATAGGGGTTTTAAGATTATCATCTTTCTCATTCAAGCAATCTACAATTCGAGATGTCCTGCCTCTGATGCCAAAGATGTGCAGAGGGATTGAATAACTAGCTATGTCAAAGGAAAGGGGTTCCAGAGGAAGGCCATGCTTTTATGCAATCCCACAAACTAGGGATACCCACAGCAGTACGGGTGAAGGAACACAGACGCAAAACTAGCTGAACCTAGGCTTATTGCAGGAGAAGTCCTTTTTAATTTTTATGTCCTTCTGGAAGGAGGATTTCATAGTGTCTTGTGTCTTTTAATGTTTTCACAGCATCCAGCACAACAGGGAACTGGTTCCCGCTGGGAAGCACTGCAAGAAAATACATTACATTTACAAACACATTATAAAGTCTATGCTGCTTTTTTTGCCCATAAGAATTGAATCTTACACCTACCCCCCAGTGCTGGGTGTGATGACAGTAGTGTTTTCTTTCTCAGCTATTAGTTACACTTTGTAAAGTAGGCAAAAATATTCAAATTCTGTTGAAGCAATGCATTATGCTAATTTCTTCCTGTTCACATAATTTTAATGTCAGTATAGCTACAGATAATTTCAGATTAAAAAAGGTAACAAGACAATAATTTCTGCTTGCTCTTTGCAGTCACCATTCTTGTTACAACAGTTTTTGAAATGGAATACCTGGAGAAATGGCTTTGGTTTTATCAAGGAGAGAGAGACTGGGGAGGGCAAAAGCTAGTAACTACTGCATTTAGCGTCTGTAAAGGGATAATTTAAAGAATTCTAGAAGCCACTACACAAGACTAATGCCTAAATGGAAAACTAATGCTTCAGTTGATACTAATTTTCAGAGCTTATAAGTGCCTTTAAATGACAGGTATTATACATCTCTTATTTTAGACAGAAAAGTCTAAGCCTGGGGGGAGGAGAAAGGAAGAGTTAAATATACTAAATGACATAAAAAATTTAGGCTTGTTTCAAAGTTCAGATAAAACAAGAGAATGAATTCTTGAGACACGAGTGGTTCTCTGGTTCTTCATGAACATGATCCATTCCAGCCAGCAGTAACAGCCAGGTATGCTACCACAGCAGTGGATATTGCCAAAAATGTATCCTTTGCCTTATTGCATCAAAGATAATTCACAGATTATTGCACATTATGCATGTACTGGAGCACTATAAGACCACAGGGAGCTGTAGGTAGTTTATTAGCCTAATAGCTAACCAGAACAACTCATGATGGAAATTCAGGTGCATAATGGCATCTCATACAGGCATTACTGTAGCATTAAAATAGTCCTGCCCATGATTTATTGGTTCATCAGAATATACTTCAGGTTCTTTCTGAAATCAGACCTGTGATTCTTCACAAAATACCTGAGCCATGTAGTACTGGATCTAGAACTATCTAGCAGTACATATTAATGCTATCATTATATATCTGCCTACACTTAAACAACTTTGGATTTTAAAAAGTCCATAAAGTGCAAGCTTTCCTTTTTAAATATATACTTCTTGTAGTACAAAAGAACAAATGGTGGCAGTCAGAGAATCTGTACGAGGAGCGCAGCAAGCATCTCTTCATTGCACTTGGTGTGGTGAAAAATACTTAGATTTCTAACTGATTGGATGATGTCTAGTTGTTCTCAACTATCACCCTTGTTTACATTCCTTTCTGCTTCTCTTCTACACACTTCCCCTCATGGACTCCAGCGGGCTCTCTGTCTCTCCATCTTTCCCTGACTGCTCTCCCCAACATAACTTTGGACCTACTGGACGAATCTAAATACCTCTGAAAGGCTCAAAAGATTACTTAGCTCCTGCTTGTCTAATGGGAGCAGTGTTTTGGAGCAGGGAACACAGGCAGGGTGCAGTCTTCGCTGCTGCTGGTGGCCAGCTGTCAGCTAGCACACGTTCTGACTGGAGAAACATCAAGCACACGGCAGAAAAATAGATCCAGTTTCTTGCCCAGTGGAAAAATCGTAAGAGAGAGGGGAGGGATGTGGGACAGCTGGAAAAGGCTGTGGGGTCCTTTGCTAGTTGAAAGTAAGGTTTTACTAGCCCTGAACACTCATAGAACCACTTGGTTTGCTAATATATGTTCTCCTGTGAATTTTCTTTTGAGTTAGTTATCTCACTCTTGCTTTTTTGTTTTCACAGACCCCCCCTCCCCCAAATAATTTCTGACTGTGTTGTGCTAAGTATTGGTTGAGTTTCTGGGGTGAACTGCTTGGTTTTAAATGTTAGGAGTTTGCAAAGGTACAACAAAAGCAAACAGGACTCTCTACAGTTATGTGATGGAAAAGGGAAGAAAAAACCTCTAAACTTCACCTTCCTCCTGAGAAGAACAAGTCAAAATTAGGGTGGGGTTTTTTTTGTGGTTTTTTTTTTCTTTTCTGTTGTTGCTGCTGCTTTTGTTGTTTGTTTTGGTTTGGTTTTGGTATTTTCAAGTGCATATCCCCAATGTTGTTTTCTTTGCAAATTACAGTAAAAACAAATGAGTCTTGAATTTTTATGAGGTAGAATTTGGGAAAGATGGTATTAAAATTAATTTTGGAATATTTCAATCTGTTATGACACAATAAATATTTCATTTTGAGAGCAATTTATTTTACAATTTAATAGTGTGTTTATTTGAATATTATTTCCTACTTGGTTTCCTATTTTCCATGGCACAAGAGCCATGTGTTATATTATTTTACACTATCATGATTGATGTGTCATAAAATAATGCAAAAGTAATGAAAGTTTCATACCTATGAGAAATAAAAGATATGAAAATAGCACAATGGAATGAATTTTCAGCGTGTTCCTGAATCAGGATTTTAAAAAAAGATACAAAAAAGCTCCCCAAAAACCAACCCTGAACTATTTCCTATTTCATGTTTAAAATCTGAAGGCAATGTGAATTGACACATCCAGAGTTTTGCCAGAACAATTCCGTTTTCCTGCTAGAAAAGTGCTGTGACGGAGGTTTCCCGAGTGACTCTGCTGTTAAGCTCTCAAGGTGAATGCACTGACCTTACTCGATTCCCTTTAACAAAAGGTCAGGAGGCATGGAGGCACACCAATACTTGTCATATTTGCTCAGAAATGGGTGACCGCGGTGGATTCTGCAAATTGAGGGAATGGCTTTGCACACCTTCTGTCTGCTAATGGATTATATGCTCTTTTCTGCCACTCTCATCCTTAGCAGAGGGAAAAAAAGCTCTTTCTGCTGTCCATTGCTTTTTTCAGAAACTTCCTTGCAAAGGGCAAGGATTTTTTTAAATAGAAATACTCAGCTTTCGGTACAGAAACAGTATAACATCTTTAGGCACAAACTTGGCTAGTGTAAATTGACATGACCATACCCGGTAAGTATGTGATTATGTGTATTCTTAGATGTTTTGACCCAGAGTCAGTGGGGATATTAGTCAGTTGAATTATGTCATATGCCAAAATCCATGTGACCACACAGTTATCTAGGAGATTACTAAGTGATATGGCCACCTACTTATCCAGTAGATACTGGAACCAACTCGAGCTAAACCCATATCTCCAGCTTCTGGAAAGAATGACTCGAGAATTGAGGTAGCTCTTTAGTAGGCAGCTCATGGCAGTCTACCGAGTGAAGTATTAAATTAAATATAAACCCTTTGTGTAGCTGCTGACAACAGTTGTCTATATGTCCTTACTTCTATGTCATTCCCTCAGTGGGCTCATCTATTTATACCTCTTTGGACACAACCAGAACACCGGTCCTACATGGCTGACAAGAGGTCAGTATGGGACACACTGAGGGCAGTCACGGTAAAACAGTACCCAGTTTTCAATAATGTTTTTGAAAATTAACTGTAAGAAAAAGTAATCTGACTTATAAATCATGGAGATCAATTAGAACAAGTGTTTTCCTGACTAACCTTCTGTGAAATGTTGCTGATTTCTAACAATGCAACATGGTCCCAGAGCCAGGACAGGGTGCGAAAGCAGGAATAATGAAGTGGCTGTTGAGTGCTGGGTTTGGAAATTAGCTGGCTATTTCTCAGCTGCAATAAGCTGATGTCACCTTTTAAAGACCAGATTTACCCTGTCTGAAGAAGGGGCCCTGTGTGGTTAACGAGCAGCATCTGGAGCGGCAGGATTTCTGAATTTCTGCAACTGTGGAAAATGACTGCCTGTTGGAAAGTGGGTGACTCAGCAGCACAGGGGTACTGGCATGTCACAAAGGGAAAAAAACATTCAAAGGGAAATGTTGAATGAAAGTCCACTTATTTGTCAAAATTCTATTATTCATAGTCTTACTGATATTCTGCTAACCTCTAACTCCAATATAGTTCTTTAGTGCGAGAAATGTGTGATACGATTATATACAGATCACCAGATGTGTTAGAATTCCTTGACTTCTAAATGTAAAAGAGGTATGAAAGTGGGTAACTATCTGATTAGCTTGTACTCACAAAAGGCAGTATTAAGTTCCCATAATATCTTTCACTTACTGTTCTTCTTGAGTCACAGCCTAAGTTACTAATACGGTATTTTAAAAAGAAATGTGGTGCTTTGTGCATTGCTGCATAAAGGAAGGGTAGAACTGGAATGAATGACCCAGAATGTCCTTTCATTTTTGAATTCCTAAAGAAAGAAAAAGTTCCCTCAAATGGAAAAGTAGAAGTATTTTTGCTTTGAAGGTGCAGGAAAAACAGGATTCGAAGTTCTTGAATCAGCCTTTTCTGAATGAAAAGTGTAATGAATGCAACCCCCACCTATAAAATCTTCTTCCCTTCGTGACATTTTTTGTGAAGAAAAGGTAGTCTTGAAGGTTCCATGATAGCAACTTTCTAGAAAGCATATTTAAAATCTGGTGTTAAACTGCAAGTTAAGAAGTTGGAGGGGAAACTGGCTTGACCATCAGACGTATGTGCCAAGTAAGATGTGTTTTTACAATGAAATTGTAAAATCTCCTTTTAGATAAACCAAGGGTGGTCTTTCACTCTGTTTTCCCTTTTCATATTTGAAAAGTGCTGAAATAGAGGGAAAGGAAAGTTATAACACTTTCAGAAATAATTTAAAAGAATAAAAGGACAGCAAGACTAATAATTACAGTGAAATGTTCCAGGGTGTTTTATTCAGTTAGCACAAAGGGTAATAAGAGCAGATGCTGTTCCAGTTCTTACAATTCTTTAGCTTGTATTGATGTACAATGAAAAGAACAAAAGATAATTAATTGTCTAAGAAGAGGACACTCTTAGTAGTAAGCTGGTGTCTTGGCATCCATCTTCACGTTGATCGATATTAGAATCTATAACTTCACTGGTTGTTTTATGAGGTCTTTAAAAAAAAGGACACAGAATTATCAAGATCATAAAAAAATGTATTTCATTCTTTTGTGGCTATAGCCTCATTATTCTGCCTGGGAAAGGACACTGTGATTCCTCTATGTCATAGCCCATTCTGAAGAGGAAGGCAGTTGTGTTATTTTTCAACTTACGATCTGTGTAGTTTGTCTCAAGTGGAAAGGTCCTTCTCCAAGCCAGCTGGCCCATAAAACAAACCTCTTTCTGCCCTCCTGGCTGATGCTCGGCCCAGGCTCTCCCTGGGCACAGGCAGCCCACGCAGTGTCGTGCCACGCGGTGCTGCCAGGCTGCCGCTAACCACCATAGTGGCGGGGCCTGAGCTGGCAGGCTTCAAACTAGCCTGAAGCAGCTTGGATGTGCTCAGGCACAGCAGTGCTCTTGCTAATGAGCTCTGCCTCTCTCATAGGTGTCATACAGAGCACAGTCCCTGCCACTCCCTGCCCCCACCAGCTGCAGCTATGTGGTTCAAGCACCAGCTCTGGTTGCTGGGGAAGGGGGTGTATCACATCACCCCACATGGACACACTCACTGGCTCCTCTGCTGCAGCAGGACATTGTAAACCCAACCCTGGCAGGCACTCAGTAATTTTTAAACACCTATGGCATGTGAATGGTCCTATAGGTCGACCTGAACCACAAGATTAGACTGACTTTTTAGTAGCTAAAGTTAGGTTATATGAATCCCATAGCTGACATAGCAGGATTTGGAGAGGAGAAAGCACTGAAAGTCTCCGTCTGAAAAACAGGGGAGGGAGGTAAAGGCAGAGCTGCTGAGAAGGGCTGGACAAGAAATGGGATGGAAAGCAGTGCTACCCTGAAGTCAACACAGACTCAGGAGGGCAGGAGATGGAGACCCCGGGTTCTTGCTGTTTTGAGCTAGTGCTGCTCTGTGAGCACGGTCTGCTTAACAGTCTTTCAGCTTCCTTTGAGTTAATCAGATGACCAGCCCTCCAGAGCATGGGTTGTCCCTGGCTACTCTTTGCTGGAACCTGGCATGCTGAGATGTTGATCTGTAGGGAGGCAGACCCTGCAGTATACCCAGCTTATGCTCTATCTAGAAAGCCAGATGATCCTCCATCACATCAGAAAAGACCATCCCTGTCCTTGAGCTGGCAATGGCAGCTGTGAAATCTGCACACCTGCCCTGTGTTAGGACATATGACAGATTTTGGTCTGCAGCATTCTGTGCTGTGTGGTGGTTGCCAGCTAACAGCACTTCCATCCATACCTGACAGATTCTGGGCTCCAGACCTCACAGGTGTGAGATTAGAAGGTGTGAGAAAGCAATTTCAGGTATTTTTAGAGGTTTTGAAAGCACCCACACCCACGCCTCCTCCATCTCCTGTGTTCAAGTCCACAGTGGTTGCACAGATTGCAAGGAAAGACACATGTAGACTATGGGAGAAGTGCTGTTCTAGTGGATGTTGCATGGAATGATTTAAGTGTGGTGAGTACAGATAAAACATTTTTCTTTTTTTTTTTAATTCATAAAGATGAGATGGCTTCTTCTATCGTTCCCTGTAGCTGGAAAGGAAAAAAAAAAGCTGGCTTCAGGAATGCCAAGGGCAACATCCCTCTCCTGGGCCAGTACTGTCCAATATGTTTTGGGTGCAACACAGATCTTGGTGATGTCAGGGAGGGGGCAAGGGTATGTCCTTCGTTTCAAGGAGTCCAGCCACTGATTTGGGTGCAGTTGGCATCACTTAGCAGGCGCATCAGAGAGACAACTCAGGGTTTAAGTAGAGGTTCACTTAGAGCAGCTTCTGCAAATACAGACTTTTCCAGTGCCCTGTAAACTCCTCTGTAACTGTGGAAAAGAATGAACTATCTTTGAAAAACCAAGAAAAAAACTAGGGAAAAATCTGAACTTTGCATGCCATTTAGTGCAGGTATCGTTAAGCTTTAGATCATTGAAATCTGTATTGAGCTTGCTACCTGCTCATATTACTCCTGGGAACAAGTCAGCTTACTCTTAAGCATTACTGGCATGTATGTTGTATATTTGTGTGGAGTGTCAAATTATATAAGAGCAAACCTTTTCTGTCTGTACTGATTTGTTGCTTTTGAGTCTGTGTTTTCCTTTTCTTACACAAGTATTTCTCCAGACTCAATCTTCTCAGCAAAACAAGTGATGCTAAAGTGCTGTCTGATCTCTCCTATCAGAATTTCTTACTTCTGTATTTTTCATGTGTGATTATTTTCAGAATTCACTAATATCACTAATAAGTGATAACATTGGTAATATAGACAAATATCACTAATCACGTTTGGAAGAAGTAGGGCTACAGGTTAAAGACGGTGCCAAGATCCAAACAAGGCTCAGTAAGTCGATTAATGTTTAAGTGTATGAGTTCTAACTAATGCAATGAAAGAGGAAATTGGATTGGCCAGCAAACCCCACAGAAACCTTTAGGTGGGAAGAGACAGACAAGCTTCTGCAGGGCACAGCCGTTGGGTTCCTGTGTAACCAGGAAACGGCCGTGTTCTGGTTAGACTGAGTGAAGCTGGAGTGCACCAGGTGATGAGTGCCCAACCAGTGAAAATGGTGTCATGGCTGTCTCTCTACCTCAGTGCAAAGAAATTCTGCTGCTCCTCGAGGTTTTGCTACATCTCACCACCACCTCTTATTGGCATTAGCCTATGCTGTTCAGGTGGTGCTGAAAGTCTCCAGCAAGGGTGGTTTTCTGTATTCTGCCAACTGCAGTGATGAGGTCTCTCACTAGAGCCAAGGTAGATCCCCATGGCTAAGATATAGTTCAGTTCACTTCTCAGTTCCTGTGTTTAAATGAATAATATAGAATATTAAATCACTGTCAACTGCAATGGGATGGTCTTGTTAAGAGCAGACCTTTGCTTTTTGCCACCTTGATATCAAGTTCAACATATTACTTCCTGAAGCGTTCCATTGCCTTTCCTTGTAAATGCAAAGTACTCTTATTCTTTCACTTGAGTAAATTCTGTATTTCTCAAATGCTTTCTACAAAGTTAAAAATTAAAAAAATCAATATACATAATAAAGTAGAGCCCAAAAGCCCTCTAGACTGCTATTTAACACTGTCACACCTGAATTGCTTCAGTGCACATGAACAGTGGCACATGGAAAGGACAGAACCTGCCACCTTTGCTACTGGTCCATCAGGAAAACCACTTCATGTCTTTAAGAGCTAGGCTCCAGCATGCCTGTACCTAACTTTAAAGCTAGCCCTTCAAATTGTCCCACAGGAACAGTTTTTGCCCCAAGCAAGACCAGCAGCTTTCTCTCTTGACACTTGGGATTTTAAACTTCCATTGGCCAAACACAGGTGGGTCAGAGTGATGTGTGAATTGAATGTGGACAAACTTTGATAACATCAACATGTGAGAGCACATTTGCTAATTTGCTTCATTATTGGCTAATGACCTTGCAGACGAATTGATTCATCCCCTCATTAAGGAGGGGAGAGGGGATTAGGGATCTCAGAGTGAAAAAGAAAGAAAAATTAATCTGTATGTATTTTGGTTTCTTTTCCAGGTACCGCCATCATCTACTCTTCTTGATGTGAAGCACAAGTTTCACAAAGCATGTAAGTACTATGGCTTGCAGGCTGGAGGCATGGTTAGAGGCCTTTCAGCTTGGAGAAACTGTCAGATTTATTTTTCATGAAATCTTGCATGAAAGCTAAGACTGCCTTGACAGCCCCAGTGCTAAGTAACAGCAGTGTTTGAACTAAGGTTCTACTGATGCTATTGCAGATATGAGAGGCTGGAAGGAGATGACTGCATAATTTATCACTGGCAGCCCATGAGGGGTGATTCTTTTCTGTCCTCTTTTTAACATTACACTCTGTCAGTTCAAGGCCAGAGCTGCATTTGCCCTCACAGTGTAATATTAGATAAGCTTCAGTAACATTAGAGTGCTTCAAGCTGGCCATGAACAGACCATATAGACCAAATAACTACTGTGTTGGGGAACTTGAGTGCAGAGTGATTGAATGACTTACCTGAGACTGTGTAGGCAGTCTGACTTTAAACTGACTCAGCCTTCCTTAAAGGTCGGGGGCAACCTCCCTCTCTTCTAGTACTGCTATTTTGTTTTTCATGTCCATGAGGAGGGGAGAAAATAGTGGGGAAGAGGGTAATTTTTGCACATACAGACTGTAGATACAGACCTTATAAATGGGAAGAGATGAGAGAAAACATACTCGAAAATACCTTTTTTTTTTTTTTTCCCCCCCTGAAGTTTTGCTGGGTGCTTCTTTTCTTCCTCCTCTTAAGCACGTGCTTCCAGCCCTTATCATTGGGCTGGAAAGGCGGGGAAAGAGCAACAAAAGTAGCCAAGTACCAATGTTTGATGGCATTTACCCTTATCCACTGAATTGCTGGTTAGGATTTTAGGGATTGGGGCCAAATGTACCTGACACCTACATGATGTGTATGTGTGTATAGTGTGCCTTGAGTTCTGAAATGCTAAAATACTGCTGTATTTGTGTTTGTAGAGACCATAATTGTGCCACCCTTGCTCCTAGACTGAGAAATGTTTCTGTCCTTCTTGCCTGTGTGAAGTAAAGTGCTACTTGTGGTGAGGACTTGTGATGTTCAGGGCTATCAGAGTCCTATTAACTTGAACTGGACTTCTTACAACCTCAAAGGTATTTAGTTGAATAGAAAAAAGTGCAACAAGAATTGAGGGTTGGATGTGAAGGCCAGAGAAACTTAAACTAGAAATGAGGTATTTGGTTCCAAGAGGCAGGGTGGTTTACTGTTGGAGTAAGCATCTTAGATGATGGTTTTCATTATTTTAAATAAAAGAAAAGGGTTTATTCAGCTAAAGGCAAGACATGTTTTGAAAGAAAAAAAAAAGAAAAAAGCTTTAGTCAGTAATACTGAGTTTGGAGTAAGTAAAAGAAATATTATGCTTTTCTTCTGTTCTTAGTCTTGTAAAATGCTAAAGCTGAAGG
This sequence comes from Zapornia atra, assembly GCA_013400835.1. Taxonomy (NCBI): domain Eukaryota; kingdom Metazoa; phylum Chordata; class Aves; order Gruiformes; family Rallidae; genus Zapornia; species Zapornia atra. The sequence continues at coordinate 41,892 of VZTU01021204.1, forward strand.
CTTCTGTGCGTGCACAAATGTTCAATTGATGAAACCAAAGGCTGTTAACCTGACTGGTCTAAAACACCCTGTAAGGGCTTGTGAAAATGCAAAGTGGGTAAAACCCTGCAGCCGAATATGAAAAGACAAAGTGCATGTGTTTTAGTATTTCAGTAAGAGTATGTCCTCCCATCAATTTGTGATATGCAGTGCATTTTTGCCCAGACTCTCTTAATCAATGGAAACTGGATTTATATTGATGCTGTTTAAAAAAGTTAAAGATCATAGGCACAGAGGTTTATGCCAATTTAACTGTAATGAGGTTTTGAATGGATTTGGGCTAAAATGGTATAAGTTTGTGTATAAGCCATTTTAATGGTACCTGTTTTCTTATTTAGAGGTACCTTACCCCTCAAACACTCCCAGTGATTGTAAGTAGAGCTGAGAGTAAAGGAAGACAGTAAACAATACAACAAAGCAGGTTACAGATCTTGAAACAAACCCCTGGCAGTACAGTGTTTTACAGCACACGGAAGGGCTGGAGTGTGCCTTCAATGCTTTTTCTGTTTTCAGCTTTTTAGTTCAATTCCCACCATTCCCAGGAGTACACTGTGTCCATGTCCTGTATCCTTTCTTCCTATTCCAGCTCACTGCTTTGATCTCTTTTTCCAGTTCAGCCTAGATGTTGTTGTCTCATGAGGTTCCCCTCTCCTCCCCCTCTCCGACTTGCAAAGAACAAACCTTCTCTTTTTTCTCTTCATATAGTTTGGAGGATGACAGCTTACAGAATACACTTTTTTTAGGCGAGAACTGAGAAGGGGATGCCTTTGGTTAGCATGCTATTTTGTACTAGCTCATGCATTCATTTCTGTCACTTCATGTGTGCCAGACTCACGTGTTCCCCTACAATCTCTTGCTAAAACACACTCCTACGTGCACCCCCTTACAGTCTCCCTGTCTTCATATATTCTTTGATCACCCATGCAATTAAGCTTTCTCCTCAGATGGTATCTTGTCAGCCCTTCAGTGAGAGGAACCCCTGTGCAGCAATTTCACAAGCATCATCTCTGCCACCAATCATTTTTTGCTGCCCGATTCAAGAAGGGAGGAAAAAGACTGATGTATGAATTGCAGCACAGGAGGCTGTTAATCATTAAAATAAAAGAAATGGGATGCGAGTGATACATAATATGTTACTGCTCAGTAGGTTCCAAGTCAGTCAAACCGTGGTTTGGATCTGTTTTTATGCAAAAGGAAGAATATGGACCTAGAAGACCAGGGACAAATATAGAAATATTCCTTGGTCCCCACTTCAGCAAAACTGCTTCTACCAAAACAACCCCACAAAGCCGAACCCCGTGCTTTCGGTCTCGCTGAGTTCAGGGGGCAATCCCAGTTTTATCACTGGAGACTCTGGGTTCCATGAGCATTTAGTGGAGAATAGCCACTTAAGACCAGTGCCATCTCCGTGGGAATTCAAAGGCTTTCTCCAGACTAAAGACAACTGTTTTGAATCTTCCCCTGTTCCCTGCAGCCACCGGCCCTGGCAGGGACTGGCAGCACCAACCAGGGTCAGCACAGAGCAGGAGTTTCCCTGTTGCAGCCTTCCAGCCTTCAGCTCTATGGGGGCTTTCTGTAACAGATGTTAGATCCAGGCTGTCACGCTTAATAGCAAATATCACACCTGCCCACCATGAATCTGTCTAATCCTTTTTAAACCTACTTACACTTTTGACCTCAGCAAAATCCTCTGGGAAGGAGTTCCACAATACAAGTGTGTTGCCAACAAAAATACATCTCCTGTAGTGGCATCGTACAAATGTCTGTTTCTATGGCTTGATGTTTTCTCCCTGAAATGGAGTGGCAGCTGAGTGCCAGGGTGTTACAGGTCATCACACTGTACTTGCTAGAGTATGGTCGAAGAAGCCTCTATCAAATTGGTCCTGGGCACTTAGTGACCTGACTACTATTTTTCCTCTTTCCTTTAGCTAGCTGGCAGAGGTGAAAACAAGCCTGTGTGTATAAAGAAGCCTCTTGTCCCATTTTCTCAGTTACCTAACTCATTATAAGCATCTGGCATTTTCTTTATCTATAAAGATTATGTTTTCAGTGGAGAAAAATACTTTGTAGGCTAAACTTCACAAGTTCTTGTCCTTGGCAATAACTCTTCACCTTTAATTTATTTTTATCTTTGCAAAACGTATTGGACTGGTGGGGGAGGAAATCTTACAGATAGAAAATGAAAAACTGTAATAATAATGCTAATTCAAGTATCACATAACTAAAATAAAATACCTCTAGAACAAGTAATATAGTGGAGTCGGTGATCATTAAATATTTTCAAGGTTACTGCACAGAAGTTGCTGAAAAAGCTCTTGAAAGAATAGGAAGAACAGAAAGGAGAGGGGGAAATAAGACCTCAGCAACAGTGTAACAAACTGATGGCTGCAACCCCCAGTACAAAGACATAGCACAACTAAGGCCACATTTTTAAAGTCAGAAGGGCAAGTTTAGGAAAGCCAGAAATTGCCCCCTAGGTGGAAGGAGCAGGCAGGGAACGAAGGTCAGCTGGGAGGAAGCCTGGTGATGAGTGGAAGGAAAAAGGGAAGTTGAACAGAGAAGTGCAAACATTGTGTACAGATTATCCCAGTCCACAGAGGGGAATGTGGTGCTCAAGGAATAAAGAACATTACAAGCTGCCAACTATCCCAGTAAAATACTAACTACTAGTCTATCACCTTCAAGCTTTCAGGTCCCTCCATTTAAGCTGACAGATGCTACTTGGGGCATTTAAAATAAGCAATGTCAATGAATGTAAATCATTAAGAAAGAAATTGTCAGTAGATGGCACTCAAGAATAAACAGCATAATGTCTGATCACTACAAATCTTTAGAAGTCTGTTATTACAGGCATTTCTATAATGATCCAAAGAACTGTGCTGCATGGAAAACCGCTGAGGTATTATTTGTTGCTTTCCTCTAGAGACAGGAAAAGGAAAAAGACAGCGCAATTCCTGCTTCACAGTGGGGACCAACCTCTCTTCTTGCCTCCTCCGTACAGGCTGTAGGTCAGGGTGTTAGCATGCATTCACCTGCCAGGTTTTACCTACTGCTGTCGTCTTGCATGTTCCCCAGAAGCCACAGAACAGACAGCCACCATCTAGACCAGCTGGTCAGAGTCACTGGTCTGACTTCCCGCACAAAAGTGAGGTCAGAGGGGTGCCAGCCTTTCCAAAACACCATTCCACCGAGTCTGTCAAACTCACTGACTTCCATGTGCCTTGAATAAGATCTTTATTGCCTAATGCAAGGAGATAACTTACCATCTCAGAGGACAAACGTAAGCAGAAGTACCATATCACACAATTCTTTCCCAGCTGTGTGAGAGACCTGTGCATATTCTCCCTCCTTTCCCTTCTCAAAAAGACCCTTACTGTCTCCAACTCACTTCTCCCTCTCGTTGCCTGTCAGCAGTGCTCAGCTCAGCCAGTGTTGAGCAGCTGGAAGGAGAATAGCATTTTAAAACCAACGGGTTCGCCCAAAACCCTGAAGCCGATCGGCACAACACAGAACAGCAGAAGCCCAGCTGGCCTGCTGAGGAGCCAGAAGAATCTCTTGGTGCTTAAAAATCACGAGCAAGCCTTGTGAGCAGAGCTTAAGGCATATGAGGTACTAAAGCTAATGCTTTAGTGGAGGAGGTCGTCTTTCTTTTCTCCTTTCCAGAAAGTTTGCTAAGGGTATTCACGCTCTGAATCTTCAACTTTCCTGGTTTTAGTGACATCTGAGACCTAGTAGCATGATTCCAAGAGCTAGGGCTTAAGCAATAACTCCGTATTTTTCCAGGCCTGTGCAAAATCACAAGAGCAGGATGCAGAGCTGTTGCTGGAAAGGATGACTGTTCATACTGCATCACGTAATTCCCTTCTAGAGGCTGGCTGTGCTGTTAAACTGCAAGGCTCGGAGAGGTGAGAAAGGATGCTGTGGGGATTAGTCATAAAGAACAGTACCAGGGAGAATGGTGACTGCTAAACCAGTGCCTTGCCTACCATCTCTCTGTAATCAGGACTGTCTGGTAACAGTCTTGCTGAGAACCCACAGCTCCTCTGATTTCTCCACACTGTCTATTACAGCTGGATTCTCAGGTTGAAGAAAGTTAATGAAATCTGTCAATGTTGATGCCTGGAGAGACTCATGTGCCTGATGAACACACCTGCAGGGGACTCGGAGAAGCTGAATTATGCTATTTATGGCTCTCCCAAGCTGACTTCACAGTCTTGGCTTGTCAATCAGGCAGGAGCCCTTAATGTGTCTCACAAACTGAAAAAACCCAAATAAGCTATATCTAGGGCACAGAACCATCCAGAGGGATCTTTCTTCTGCCCTGTATTAGGAGATCAGGCTTTGAAAAAGCAGAAATTCTGGAAAGAGGGCCACAATCTGATCCTGCCATGAGTCACCTTGGGCTGGATGTACTCCGCAGAGAGAAAAGCAGCTACAAAGTCTATGGCTTTTAATAAATCCCAAACTCCTTTCTCCCCTTTTTTGCCTAAGCAGTTCACGCTACCCCAGAGTAACAGCTCAATTCCATACGTGAATGAGATTTCAAAGGGACAGGCAGTATCCTGCTGTGCAGGCTGTCTGACTCCAGAGCTCACAGGCCCAGCGTTATGTTCCCAGTGCAGATTTGCAGAGTGCATCAGGCTGCCAGTTGCATCCAACTATTGTTTTCAATAAATTCTCCCCTCTCTCCATTCATACCAGCTCAATCTAACACTGAAGGCAAATCACTGGGGATGGGCAGTTATTGCAAATGGGCACTAAGAAGTACACAGAATACATCTGGGTAAACTGCTCATTCATCTGTGTTGACTTTGTAAATGAAAATTACTAGATTAGGAGGAAATGTGATATTTATTTCATCTTATATTTAGAATTTATTTTTCTTTTGTGTCAGTCACACAGCAGATAGCAATAGAAGACTAGCTTACGATGAATTTCAGCATCCCTCAAATGACACAATCCTGAGCTCTTTTTACTTCTCTAAACTCAGTTTACTAGAAACTTCTTCAATTTCTTGTTACTGCCACAGCGAGGCTTGTACATACCTAAACACTTTGTTTTGCAAGGCTAAGCAGAAAGTAAAAAACAACTCCTGCCACAAAACTCAAGCTAGTCACTACCATCTTCTTCCCTGGCTCATGATCAGAGATCTAATCAGCACATAAAATGCTTCCTGCCTCTGCAGCATGTGCATGTCAGAACAGAGACCGAAATTCTCTCCTTGGCATGCTGCTTCAGCCATGAGGACAGCCTGTCCAGTCAGCTTCATTTCTGATCTGTGCAGGAAGAAGGATCAGGGGATGACCTCTTCCCAACTTATTTGTGACACATCTGTCCAAATCTCTCCATATAAAATGCAGGAGCCTGTCTGCCTTTGCAGATTTGTGTAACTTTGAATTTATGGCTTAGCTGTCAAAATAATTGAAGGACACCTGGGAAAGCTGGAAATACTTTCACTTCTTTGTAATAGCCGGCCAGGAAATGAGAATGGCATCATTGACCTAAGCAGTTAAAAGAAAGAAGACAAAACTAAGTTAGCCACATGATTTTCATCTTTGAAGTGATTAAAAATTTATATACTGTGACCCCAAAAATCCCTTTATCCCACCCCCACGTTCTTTATTGGAATGGCAGAAAACCAATTCTGGCTGGTTTTCAAAAGGACAGACAAGGCACGGAGTGCTCCAGGTGCAATCACAGCGGTGCAGCCATCAGGTAACCCTCCAGAAGGTGCCATGAACTTCACAGGCACTGTATTGCTGTGCTCACAATGCGCTCACTCAAGTGCTGACTCCCGTGTCTCTTGCTGACACTGATAGAGCGCAGAACTTGCGTTGGAACATCTCTAGCTGGGGTGCTGATGTCTGACTTCCTGCTCCCAACTACTGGGCTTAATAATGAGTGCAAGCACCAGCCTGGGCACCTGCAGTTCACTTTTGCTGAGCATTTGAGTCTTATTATAAGTTGTTCAGAAAGAAATACTAAAACAGCCTGAAAGGCATCTAATCAGACATGCCAGGAGTTTTGCTTTCTGAAATGCATGTGTGGTTACAAAGAATATTTTCATGAAATACTGAATTAGGAAGCTATGGTTGAGATTTGGCTCACCCAGCAGGTTAGAAGATGTGCACATAGTAACATAGGACCTTAAGAGAAAGGACCTTTTTTGGGTCAGACTTTTAAAGCATTTTGGTCTTTTACAGATAGCAATAAAAGCCAGGGGGCCAGCTGGGATTTCTGAAGTCTCCTGTTTCACACTGAAATGAATGTGATGTTTAAGACTTAGGTCTTTAAGACTTAATTCAAAACCAGTGGGAGTCATACTATTGACTGGGGTGAGTTGTGTGCTAGATACTTTCTCCTGTTCAAATTTCATTTTGTCATCTATAAAATAAGAATAATTAACTTGCCTTTCACCCACCTTGGGATCTTTTGTCTGCTTTGGCTGTGATCCCATAAGAAGCATCTGGGACAAAGAGTGGCTTAAATATATGTGTAATGACCTATTGAACCAGAGGAAGGTGTCTAAAACACAAAAGCCAGGCTATCCATTAACCACTCATAGAAATGAAATGACCTTCAGAGAAAAATCAGCAATATTTAAAGCAGCAATAGAAAAAGTTAAGATCAACTCAAAATTTTTAATGGAAAGCCACATTATTTCTCTTTTTTTTTTTTTTTCTGGCAGCTGCTGCATCTGATGTTATTGCATTTCATTAGTAGGATTACAGATATCATTTCAGATGAGTAACACAATAAAAGAAAAGGCAGCAAATCTATTGAAATGTAGCTTGAAGAAGAACTGGCCCTCTCTACTCTCTGGGATATTGTTCCCAGCTGAGATTTACAGGCTTCTAACAATGCATCACAAATGACATCCTATGTAAACAATCAAAGAACCAATGTGAGATGCTATTTAAATGCCTCATTATGAAAAGGAAATTTCATAGCTAGATTCTTTGCTGTTCTTGCCATTGCAGTAGATTTAATTGACAGATCTAGATGAGAAACAACAAAATTTGGTTATCAGAATTGTTACCTACAATGTGTCTTGTATTAGTGCCAGTGGCTCAACTGAGAAAAGGACAGTGAAAGGCCCTACAGAAAGAATCCAAGTCCTAGAGAATATGGTCTCGGGTAAAGTGAATAATGAAAGTCTGCTGAAGGGTTAATAGAAGACATCAAAGTAGTTTTGTTTTTTAAACAGCTTCTATGTAAATTTAAACTCGGGTATCACATTTTTGTGTGAAGAATGCACAGACTTCCAGCATTAACCTGATATTCACCACCAGATTCATGTGGGCTGAATGTTCATTCAAGGAATTCAGGATGCTAAAAGTCACAGTGGGTCTTCGTGATTGTGAAAAGAATCAATGTCCTTAATAAGACATTGTTCTGTTGATTATGGCAGGGTCAAGATCACTTCAGGCCTTTAAATGTGCTCTGCACCTACATCTGGTTTTCTATAGTGCTTTTGGACACCAGAGCAAGGTAGATGGCTTTACAGAAACATCCTACAGTTTCTCTTAGAAGGAGCTGCATGGAATGGGTCTTCATGAAGTATCCCAGGGACTTCTCATAAAAAAGAGCCAACAGGCAATGGATAACAGATGAGGAAGTCAATCTCCCATGCCTGAATAGGAGGAACCCCCCAAAAAAGACAAGGGCCATGGTGTCATCTCTGCTAGACAAGCTAGAGAAGATGCAGCAGATTCACCTGATAAATTCAGACTTCCCCCACCCCCCAGGTCTTCTCTGCCTCATGGGTTCCCTGACTGTGGTTCTGCATCACCCAGAGGGCCAAGAGGAGGTGTGATGTAAGAAGTAGCTGTAATCCTGGGAGTAGGGTCAGGCGAGCAGAACAAGAGCAAAGGAAGCTGTTCAGACCCAAACATGAGGGATGTCATCCTGTGATGTTGACTTGGTTTGCATTTGTTTACGAGCATGCTCTCCCTGTTATTTATTTTCCTGTTTGGGCATGGGCGGAAAGAAACACTAAGAACAATCAAAATAGGAAATCTTTCAAACAAAACTTGATGTTTGCCACTCTTTCAAGTTAATGAAAGCAATACATCAAAGACAAGAAGCTGAACAAATGATTCACAACAAAAATAACGTAGCAGAGGGGAGCTCTGCCTCTTTCTAAATTGTCCCCAAATTGCAGTGATATCGAGTATATTTGCTGTTAGAAATTATTCCCCCCCCCCGAAATAACCAAAGTGCAAGTTGTTATACTGGATCTGCAGCTCCTGCACAAGCTGTTCTGAATGTCGGCTGGCCTTGCCCATTGTCTGGCTCTCATTGCTGCTAATGGATGGTAGGTGCCTTTGTGCATCCGCCTCTGTGGTCCATTCTTGCATTTAGTTATTTCCAGTTCCTCAATCATACTCTACCAACTGACATAAGATTGAAACTAATTCTGATCCTCACCAATTAATTGCAAATTTTTAAATTAAGGACCCAAACACCTCATCTCATGTCAGGGGAAACAGAGGCACAGGCACCTCTGGATCCTTCAAAAAGGCTCTAGAAAGAGAAGCCAGTCTTCGAGACTATGTGGTGTTTCAGCTATGACCTCCCCTTTCAAATTATTTTCATCTCTTTTGAATGTTTGAAAACAAAAAACCACATAGACAAATAGATTGGGCCTCTGAAAGTGTGGAAAGCTTAGCATACTATCTAAGAGACGAGGATAACTTCTCTGGAATCTGCTCTCTGGAAAGCAATCCGTCTTTTTGACAGAGATCACCCTGTTATCCATTAGGTAAGACCGGTGGTCGCTGTATTCCCACACAGGAAGCTGACAACACTCTTTAGTTTGACCATCATCAAGGACTGTCTTATTTTAACGCTGAGATAACTGCATGGTAGCATGTGTGTTGAAGGAACATTTCTGATCCCTAAATAAATGATGTTGTTCTTCAGGTTTTGAAGACCTGTCATAAACTTTCCACTTCGAACAGAGTAGCTGTGTGAGTCCAAACACACTGGATCTGCAGCTCCTGCACAAGCTGTTCTAATGTAAAATGTAGGCTGGCCTTGCCCATTGTCTGGCTCTCATTGCTGCTAATGGATGGTAGGTGCCTTTGTGCATCCACCTCTGTGGATGTTGAGTTGGCTTCATATGGCTCAGTGCTGTTGAGATGGCTTGATATGACAGGAGCTTTGAGCATGGCAAAGTATAGCCACATTTCCTGCAGGATCAGAACAAGATTTACCACATAAAGGCACAGGCATTTGATCCTAGGGGAAAGGTGGGTTTTTCTGTGTATATTTTGCTTCATTTTATATTTAGAAAAACTTTTTAATTATTTAGCATACACCTTGGAAAGTCTTAGTATTTCCTTCACCTCTTCTGTTGTTGCCGTTATGATGACGTATGTAGGATGTGATTTTATGGCTGCAATCTGGACACTAGCCTGTTTTCAAACACATTTTTACTTGTTTTGGGGGTTAATATAGCTCATGCTTTTGATTTCCCATCAAAGCGAACAGGAGGCACAGTATTTTCTAATCAAGATTTCCAGCTTAGGAAGTTAAGTCATGCCTAGCATCAGTTAACAAGACTACATTTTCTCCTTAAGGCAGGCAAATTTAACTTCTTAGCCTGCCATCCAGAAGTTACCAACACTTCAAAGAAAATCAAGTTTATAGTCTAAATTATTCCATAAATGTGGTTAGAGAGAAAATCTGGAGGTAGGAAAAAAAAGAATTGTGCATGGAAAATCAAGCTGAAAAAGAAGCAAGATTTTTTTTTTCTGGGTTTGAAATATACAACCTCACTTTTTCCATAAACAACTCTGAGTTCCAAAACCAAAGTTGTGTTTCTACAGCATTAAAAATACTTTTGAAAACTTTCGTATCTTCAGGCAGAATTAGGTGAAGGCCAGCTCAAAAAATTGTTACCCAATGACACAGAAATAGAATGAACAGAAGGTTAAGCCAGTGATTTATTTGCTTTGAATAACATATGCTGCTCTGGTTTGAATACATAGTAATGGGAATGCAATATTTTGGGTGTTGGTTTTTTTTTTTTCTTGTTCTGCCATTACAGCAGAAGTTCAGAGCTCACAAACAGTCTAGATGAGTTGTGGCTATAGCATTTACAAAGGATAATCAGTAGAGGTGTTCAAAGGCCATGTAGTGTTTACTGCATAGGTTGGGATGAGATGGCTTCCCTTAAGTATGAGGATGAACATACCAAGCAGTATCACCATAATCAAGCCCCTTGTGGGCAGCATCTGTGTAACTGTGGAAATGCAGTGTGCTGACCAGTTTTAGGCATGGTACACTTTCTACATGACTGCCTCTTAGTTAATGTGTAGGTAGCCTGACTGGGCTCCTTTCCTGCTGTGAGAGAGAGCTCAGGATGATGGGTCCTGCGCTTTCCATGTGGGCTAGGGCATCCTTCACAGCATGCACAGGAGGTGGCCTGGAGTCAACCATGTTTGCTGTTTATCCTCACAACGTCTCTATTTGCTGGAAAGGTACTACAGCCTCATTATGCAGCAGGGGAACTGCAGTGTGCAGAGGGAAAATTATTTGTTCTCTCTCGTAGAGCTGAGATAGGAAGAGCGACTTCCCTTGCAGGCACTGAAGCCTCTGCTCAACCTAATTAAAGTGGTGGGACAGGGGAATTAAACCAGCCCAAATAAACTTCTCCCAAGAAGGACGTGGGAACGTGACCGAGTCTCTGGCTTGCATGCTAGTGTCTGATCTGCTGCCAAAGCAGGGCAGGTCTGTGCTGCTTTTTCCTCATTGTCCATGGAGAAACTACAATTTAGCTCTCTTGTAAACGGGGATTAATTTTCAGTGTGGTGAATTTACCAGGGAATTTATGAGAAGTTAATTTGCAGTAAGGAAGAAATCGTGTCAGTTCAGATGTGTTCAGTTAATTGTTGATGGCATTGGTGTGGCTATTAGATGCAGAAAAAGCTTTGCTCTTAGGGGTTAGCACGGGAATGCATCCTGATTAGATTAGAGGCTGGAAAGAGGTCCATCCCTGGACCGTCAAATATTGAAAGAAAATTATACTTCATTAAAACATTTTGTTAGCTAATTAACTAAGGAATGCTTTTAAAGAAACATAGCTGGAGTCTGGCTTAGGACTCTCCTCTGACCAGTAAATGTGAGGTGGAGGCACAAATGAGCTTTGGAGCCATCTTTGCTCTATCAGCTGTGATTGTTTGACCACTGGGTACTTTCTGATGCTCTAAGTGTAAGCCATCAGGGCCCCAAGCCTGCTGTAACGTGCGCTGGCACTGTCCCACATTCAGAGGGTATGCAAGCAGCGCAGGGTGAAATAGCAACCTTGGCAGTTCTCTGCCCCTCATGCAGCTCTGTGGAGAGCTGCTACGTAAATGGCCTTAGCAGTTGTGCTGATTGCAGCAGTGTCGAACCTGGAGCTTTCTGAAGCAAGGACATGATGACCTTTGGTATCAGTGCTCTGAAACACAGCGTATCATATACCATCTTCCCTGCAAAGCACAGCACTCCCTGTTCTCTCAGAACCTGGCACAGGCTGAACATGAACAAGGAAGAAAAACAACATTTTAAAACAGGCCTTTACATCTTACTTCTTGGGCCTTCTGATACCGCAAGGATGGTCAGGTACCCATGTTTAAGTGCTGTGCCTTGCTGCCTGTGAAAACCTGGGCTGGGTTGACTACTGTCACACCAGAAAAGGTATTTGGGCAGCTAAGGATTCAGATAGACAGCAACTGATTTCATACACTACCAAATGTTAAGCTGCATTTTAAAAATCCCATGTTCGATTTCAGATAGGCTGATAGGGAAGAAAGGATATTTTTAGTCCCTGAAACACATACTTAGTTTGTCATGTTCCTTAGCATGCAGTTTCTCATGTTTGGGTCACCCTTTCTGTGAAGGTTTCACTGATAGAGTTTATATTTAGGAATAGAATCCTGCTTGAGTTCTCATATCCCCCTGACACCTCAGTAATTATCTTTGTTACCCTTTCCAAACTTGTGGAGATGGAAGAACCAAAGACAGATAACTGCCAGAACACAGATCCACAATTGGCATAAAGTACTCATCTGCCTTTTAATTGGGTTGGCATTTCAAAGTCAGAACACAACTGCCTGCAAATACGAAGTGAACTCAGTGTTGTTTTAGTGCGTGAGTCACATGATGGAGTCCTCCTTGGGGCTCCCTGGTCAAAGGACTCCCCAAACCCATTATGCAGAGTCCAGCTTCACTGACCAACCTGCACACCACCACCTCGTAGGACAGGGCAGTGCAGTGACCACATGTCACGGAGGCAGAAGGGCAGCAGGAAGCCCACATGGGGGGAGCCAGCCCTTCATGCACGCTGCTCCAGGCCATGCAGAGCCTATGTCCCACTGCTGCAGCTGGGCACTCGTGCCGGACTGCTGCACCCTTCTCAGCACCTCCTCACCTCCTAGCTCTGATTAAGGGCAGACCCTTATGGGAATGTTGCTTCAAGCTCCAGGCTTGTCTGAATTTCTGTTTTCTTGTTTCTCTGTATTCTGCTCCATGGTTGTTATTAATGAAATAAAAGGTGAGCCTCATTCCCTTTCCCTTCCCTTGCCCACGCACATTAATTTAAATGCTAATCCACACAGAAAGATCAAAATTAATTATACTTTCTGCAGCAGGCTACATGGAAAATTGAATTGCACAGGGCTGGCTTTTATTTTTCCTTTTTTTTCCCTTTTTTTTGGGGCGGAGGGGGAAGAGGAAAGGAGAAATAATGTAGCAAAAATATTAAAATAGGCATCTAAATGTTGCATGCTTGCTTGCTTTTAATTTCTGATGCTTTTCCCTTTTCTGAGTTTCCACAGTTGCTTTCAGTGTCAAGCTGTTTCAGATGGAGAATTGAAAGCTTAATCTGGTAGTGACATAAATTGACCTCAAAATGACAAATAATATTCTGTTTACCACTAATAACAATTGATCTTTGCTAAGGAAAAATATGCTGACTCTTAAGAAATTTGTCCGTTATTGCCTGATCAGAATATAACTAAAGTCTGAGGTTTGGTTTTTATTTCAGGGAAAAAGAGGGGCCAGGGGGAAGAAGTGTTCTGTTCATCATTGAGTCCAGGCATTTATGTATGTTTTTTCAATGAAAATGAAATCAGGCGAATTTGTGACCCAAGGTGCAGTGCAGAGAGTCCCATGGGCTGGAATTCAATGTACTGACAGGGCTATCATTTTTTCCAGATCCTAGACAAGATAAAGCAAATTTCTAACACTTTTTAAGGGGAGTGTGTGCAGGCAAAGTATGCAATATAATAGCCTTTGCTATAGGGACATGTGTATACTCTGAAAATCCTTCTGGATCAGGCTCTGTGGGGCTTCAGTGGAGGTGCCCAGGGTGACATCAACATGACTTTATGTAGGAAAAATGGATGTTTGCAGATGTTAAGGCCAACGGGAACAATCAAATAGACAGCTAACAAGGAAACATGTAGCTGGACACTTTGCCAGGTGGGGACTTACTTGCTAGTAGGCTGTGGGAAGTGCTTATTGTTGTGCCCCTTAGCACTGTTGGTCTCAGCCAGTGTCTGAAGAAGGGGATTCAGCCCAGCCGACTGCTTCCTCTTCCTCTGTGAAAGCAATACAATTGTACCTAGATGAATTCATGGCTGACAAAAAAACCAGAAGAAATGGATGCTTATCATCAAAGAGGTCCTTTTCCAAATTCCATGACACTGAGAAAGTGGTTATTTGTGTCCCCAGAGCAACTAGAGGTCAAGGTGCCTTTGTAAAACACACGGCCAAAGATCTTCCCTGGAAAGTTTTCAAATCAAACTAATCAGAAGAAATACTCAAAGAAAAAAGCTGACAGAGGGATTTATCCCTGGGTATGGAGCCATTAAAAACAACACCTATATTTCAGAACCCTGCTGAGATTTTACAGACCAGGACACTCTGGATAGCTCTTTCCATTGACTTCCCATAAAAAACATGGCTCGAGTTCAAGACTTCCTCACGCTTTCTATTCTGATACACCATATCAAAGCTCCTTCTACAAGAAAAACCTGGCCTAGCTGAATGATCCTGGATTCAGCTAGTGCATTCCAAGCCCAGTGCTGTGCCCTAAAGACTTAGGGAACAGTGGCAGCAGTGTACAGTGGGTAGCCTGGTCCTGTGAGCCCAGCACCATGCCAGGCCAGTACAGCTGGGAGTTACCTGGAGGGCACCTGGCTAGAGCTACTAATCCTGGAAAAAAAAAAAAAAGACCCAGATGTTTGGGCTGATATTTACTGAGTCAAAGCAGCAAAACCATCCTTTGGTCTGCAATCAAAAGAGGCCTTTTGAGTGGGGCTATGTGAGGAAATGCGGGTGCCTTGCCTGCCCCAGGCTTGCTGCTGAGAGATACAACCCCCAAAGTGGGCTGGCTGTCCAGCTTGCAGTGCTCAGTAGCTGTTGTTTTTTACAGTGAAGGCAAGCACAATAAGTAATAGCTTCAGGTACTTTCTCTCTTGGTCTTGTGGCCTGGCTTAGTTTTACTGTGGTTTCCTAGGTGTGCTTTGCATACTGCCATCATGCTCAGGAGTCACTCGAGCGCAATGTTCTCATGATAAATCCCACAGCCTTTTCTTCCAAGTAACAGCAGAAAGCAGCAGCCTCAAGTCATCTCAGCATCCTGTTTTCCTGCTGTGAGCTCAGTGAAGCAAGGGTATGCAAACTTCAGCCCAGAAAAGGCTGCAACTGTCAGCACAGTGATATCTCTATCTGTCCCTGTGTTCTCAGAAGTGTTCCTGAGAATGCTCAAACACTCCTGCTGCAACCAAGAGGAACAACACTCATGACCATTGCTCTTTAAAGTCATCTGCACAGAACAACTGTGTTTATTCAGCATTTAATTGTCAAGGAAAGACCTCAGCAAGTTTTCAAATAGTCTGTGTGTCAGTGTGTATGTCGGTCTTGATATATTATGCACAGAACTACCGTTCCCACACACACTAAGATGTGAATCTTTCCCAGCGACCTCTTCTTCTTGCTACATAGACATGAAAACTGTGGTCTGGTTAAGGTGATGGAATGCATTTCAGCTGCGCTCAGTTCACACGAGTGAGTGCTGTTATGTTTCTCTGCTGATGTGTAACGTTTTGTGATCATACGTGACTGGTACGCAGTGCTCCCTAGAATTTCCTGTATTCCTGCAAATTTAAAGGCCGTGCTGCTGCTGATTGATTATAGTAATTTTGTTGTTCATATCGCCGTATTTGTACCATAGAAGATATTGCTTGTAATTATTAAGGCTATTAGAGATGCATGGGTGGTGAAATACAATGAGAAGCAAACAATTTAACTGATAATAAAATTAGCTGTTCATGGAAAGTCAATCTGCTAATTATCTCCAAACTGTGTCCATCAGCTCTGCTTTGCATTTCTTAGGCTCCTCACTCCCCAGCAGAATTACTTTTGCAGGGCCGTATTCCGATGAACACACTGAATTTCTCAGCAAGAGAAGTCTTCTTTGTGTTACTCCTTTGCTCTCACATAGGCTCATGTAACTTCATAAGCACTTTGTGACAAACAGGCGTTTGATTGCGTAATTTACCACAGAACAGCCAGCTCAGTAAAGAATTTTTATGGAAGGTTCTTTATGGCACTTAATGAAGATTAGACTGACCCCTTCAATTTCATACCCATTGGAGAGTACCTAGTACTTAGATTTCTTAGCGGTTAAATTTTAAAAATATCTTGTGATATTTAAGTGGCAGAGCATACATTAAGGTCAATTTGAATCATGTGGATGGAGTACATTTGGATGCTTTTAAAAATATATACAGGCTTTTAAAACTGTCCTCAGTTCTTGTGATTTTCAGCTGGTTTGTTTAGTGAAATTCCAGTATAAATGCAGTGAAAAACTGTGAGCAGTGGGACCAGTAGAACCTGGTTTTTTGTGCATCTTTACACAGTAGTATTGGAAGCTGCGCACGGAACTGAAGCTGTCATTTTAGCAAGAGTTTGGGTAGTTGTTTAATACCACTACATCTCCCTTTATATCCAGTATTAATAGATGTTTTCATAGTTGGATATGGTCAAGTTAAAGGTGACTGTCAGGATGTATATCACAGAATCATCAGGGTTGGAAGGGATCTTTAGAGATCATCTAGTTCATATTCTGTCAGTTTGCTTATACTTTAATTTCTGTTTTAAATACTGGCAGGTATTTAAACAGATAACCCAACCAAAATTAAATATTTTTCCTAGAAATATCATCCTGTACTGAAAAATTATGATGCTTTAAAGGTAATGGCATTAAAAAAAATTAACCGGTTTTAACAAAAACATAGGGATTTTTTTCCACAAAGTTGGAACTGATTTCTGATAGACAAGATGGTATGAGGTAACAAAGGCTTAAGACTCATCACAAATTGCTTACGCTTCCAGACTCAAGGAAGCCTGTATACACAGAAGGAGCACTGTCTGAATCGTAACAGAATGAATCATAGAACAGTTTGGGTAGGAAAGGACGTTCAGTTGGGGAGTGTCCATACTAAAGACTGAGACAATCACAGAGAGAATCACAGACTGGTAGGAGTTGGAAGGGACCTCTGGAGATCATCCAGTCCACACCCCCCTGCTAAAGCAGGATCACCTGGCTATTGCTGGTTGCACAGCATCATGTCCAGGTAGGTTTTGAATGTCTCCAGAGATGGAGACCACAGCCTCTCTGAGTTCACTATGAGTGAAGTTTTTCCTCATATTCAGGTGGAACTTTCTGTGTTCCAGTTTCTGCCTATTGTCCCTTGTCCTGTCGCTGGGCACTACTGGGAAGAGTCTAGGTCCATCCTCTTCACATCTGCCCTTTAGATATTTATAAGTATTGATTAGATACCCCTTCAGTCTTCCCTTCTCCAGGCTAAACAGACCCAGCTCTCTCAGCCTTTCCTCATATGAGAGATGCACCAGTCCCCTCATCATCTTTGTAGCCCTCCGCTGGATCGTCCTCAGTAGCTCCTTCTCTTTCTTTAACTGGGGAGCCCAGAGCTTGACAGAGCACTTCAGATGTAGCCTCATCAGGGCAGAGTAGAGGGGGGAGGATAACCTCTCTTGATCTGCTGGCCACTGTCTTAATGCACCCCAGGACACCATTGGCCTTCGTGGCCACAAGTACACACTGCTGGCTCATGGAGAGCTTGTTGTCCACCAGGACTCCCTGGACCTTCTCTGCAGCACTGCTTCCCAGCCCATCAGCCCCAAAACTGTACTGGTGCCTGGGGTTATTCCTCTCTAGGTGCAGGACCCTATACTTGCCCTTGTTGAATTTCATTAGGTTCCTCTCAGCCGAATTTTCTGCCTATCCAGTCAAGTGTCCCTCAAGAAAAGGGTAAGTCAGGAGGGCAGAAATAATCAAATAGATGGAAAAACAGGAAGACATTTCAATATCTCTTCAAACACACTGCAAAGAAAGGAGCCAAAACAGTTCTACACAAATGTCAAAAACCTAAGAAATGTCATGGAGGAACCACAATACCAGCTAAATATTAGAGGATGTAGTATTGGCTAAATATACCTGTTGGTTTCAACTGTGATTGCCATTCTTATTTTCTGGTCAGCTTTTTGAAGTCAAAACCAGTCTGGGATGTAAGTGGGCTGAAATGTTATTTTTACAACTTTGTTCCAAGTGTGAAATGCATAGCCAAACCCATAATCCTCATAAGGCAGCTGAACAGCTCTGCTGAGCACAAAGAATACACAGAGACTGTGACCTCCTGAGTACCATGCGTCTGAGATCTGACGCACCATCCCAGTGTCAGAAAGTGAAAAATAACACATCTGACCTTAGACGCAACAGGAGTTACAAGTTAAACTTCAGTCATGCAAGCTCTTGCACTGCCAGTAATCTCTGCAGGAGGCACACATGGAAATCATTAATAAGAATAAACTGGGAAGTAAACCCTACTACAAAAAAACCAAACCCAAAACTACCCTGACACAACCCTGGAAAAGAGAAACCATCCAGCTTTAGACTGGAGGCAAGGGAGCTTTGCCAGGTGTGGGAGCATGGAGCAGCCTTCAAGTGGTGCACGGAGCTGCAGCTGTGCCTTTACTGAGTGCTTGTTTGCTCTGTCTGGGAGCAGGCACTCTCTACATGCACTTCTGAGCTCCTGCTGATGGCAGCGGGGCTAATCTGCCAGACAGAACTGGCTCCAGGTATCCAAGAGGGCCATTAGCTCTGTATTCTCACAGGCAATAGCAAGAATTAATATGGGTGATAATTATTCAACGCACTTGGCTTCTTTTCACTGTTTAAAGAAAGGAGAGCTCTTTTGTAGGAATGACATGAATGTGTGCTTGCCAGAGTCAAGTTGGATTGGAATGGCTTCCCGCACTGCCAAATAGAAATCCAGAGCTGTTTTAGTGAGAGCTCTGGAGGGTCCTTGCAGAAAACAGTCACAAGAGGAAGGCAAGTAAATGCTGACAAGTGGGGCCAGGGTCCCCTTGGCTGATTGCTAACAGGTGGTAACCAGGCAAATCTCTGATGCCTAGGAATGTGTGGGTTTTCCTCTCTGAAATAAGTCTCATCAGGCTGGGAAAGCAGACCAGCCAGACCTCTGAGACCTCCTGAGGAATAAAGTGGCATCATAAAGCAGTGAGGGTTTTTGCAGCACCCTGAGCAGCTAAGACTTGAGAACAGCCTTGCTAAAGTCTGCTTCCAATAAAGACTGAAGGTGGGAAACTTTCATGTTTAGACTAAAACCTACTTGCTTACAAATACAGAAGTGTTTGGAATTTGTCCCCCACTCCATTTCCGTAGCATTTCCACTTGACAGTTGCTAGTGGCCTCCCACCAATAGCAAGAGCTGGGAATTAACATCCAAACAACTAATTCCAGGTCCTTCCAGCAAAATACAGCACCCCAAGGATGGTCTGAAAACCAGAGAAACACAGTAGTGTTATAACAAGGTCACTGCAGACAAGCAGCTGCAAAGGTGCTCTTCCATCTGTCTAAATCCTTGAGTACATTTGAACATAATGGTGTACTGAGGCTAAAGGGCTGGAAATGTGGGATGACGTGCTTAAACGCACAACCTCTGTTTGCCCTTGTGAAGATTATGAGCCATATCTAAAAGTGCATTGCCACAGGATCAGGTAAATTGGCTTTTATTGAAACATACTGTAATATGAGGGGGGGGCGCTGAAGGAAAGATTCCAATTTAACACAAGTACATTGCATTTCAGGCTCCCAAATAACTATTGATATCTGCTGTCCTGGAGCAAATCATATCTTCCTTGACAAGTCAGACAGCTGCTCTTTCTCTATCTTCCTTTTGTTATCTTTAATAGCCATGGATTGTTGTGGTACCTTGAAAAAAATGTCTGCTACTTACTTGATGGATGTCTCACCTCCTGCTATTAACCCTGGTTCATGGGTTCATCTAATGCCTCTTCTTGCTTACAAAACTCAGACCAAGTGTTTTGGAAATAAGAGTGTTCTGGGTGCCACTGCAAAGTGGGTGCAGCACATGCTATGTACAGCTTTTCTTTCCCTCCAGCTGGCAGCTGGTGGGGTGAACAGGCTCTTCTGATCATCCTAAAATATATTTAAGGTTGAAGCAACCTCTAGATCTCGTCTGATCCAGGATCCTGCTAAGAGCAGGGCCAGCATTCAAGTCCTGTAAGACCTCTCAGGGTCTACCCAGGTGCATCTCAACTTTTTGTGTCTCTACTTGCCTGATTAATCTGTGATTAATAACTAGTGCTAGCTGCATGTCCCTAGCCAGGTTTTATATTCCTAAATGGGGAAAAAAAGAGCCCTTTTGGATGAGACTGTGGAACAAGCATAATTTTGGAGAGAGGGGGAAGACTGTCATGTTTCGTAGAGTTTTGGCAAACATAGTAAAAAAGTGTCCTCTCTATGCTTCCCACTGTGTGGTCCTCTTAGCCCTCTTGTATTGTCCTGAAATTGCATAGCTGAGACTGAAAGAGAGGATATTTTTTTAAGCTAACATTTGTAGCTATCAGCTAAGAAGAGAGAGAAATTTAAATCCTTCACCATGAAATCAGCAGCCCTGTTTTGTGATTTGAACAGGTCCCCAGTGGTACCCTTCTCGTGTTGGCCTGCAGCTGGA
Organism: Zapornia atra; assembly: GCA_013400835.1. NCBI lineage: Eukaryota > Metazoa > Chordata > Aves > Gruiformes > Rallidae > Zapornia > Zapornia atra. The sequence goes on from VZTU01021204.1 coordinate 62,006, forward strand.
GCGCAGTAAGTATTGGTATGATTGAATACAGCCAACTAACGTATTACTAATCCTTTAGCAGTGGCTGTTGGGGTTTTCTAATATCCAACTCACTGCTTCTATTAAAAAAAAATAAAAAATAACCAGGTATTGACATTTTATATCTCTGCCTGTACACTCCATGTCCACCACAACAGGAATTGGATGCCTCAGATACCTAGGTCTGCCTAGGTCAGACAGCTGTTGCCCATGAAATTGCATTTGTTATCATGGTGCCACCTATTGTAAAATAGACTGAGATTTCAAATGCTTCAGCAAAAGGTATCAGTGAGTGAGACAGAGCATAACATTGGCTTTCCCATTAGTCTTGCAAGACAGAACAAAAAGTGCTCTATGAAATTGTCTGTGCAATTGCATGGTGTGTCTCTAATGGTCTAGATTAACAGAGATAGCATTGTGAAAATTGCTATGCATTGCCATCCAGTGTCACATCAGCCTAATACTTATTTTAACAAAAGAGAAGAATAGCTCTCATAGAAATGCTCTGAGTTACTAACCTGGAGAGTAAGTTCTGAGCCACCAAAATAAATCAGAATACAAGCTGGGCCGACACCTTGACCATTAGCAGGGCAACCTACATGTTATGATGAGCCTCTGAGAAGGTGCCTGTTTTTCATCTCCTCTTCCCTTTTTGTCACTGCAGATGGGCCCTACTTGAAGGATTCCATTAACATTCAAAGCCTTGCTGTTTCTTCCATCATTACACTGTATTTTACAGACCTGGGTCAGCAGGTCAGTTGGACCACAGTAAGTATGTCCATGTAACGATCAACATGATACATCTTAATGTACAATGTGTTTTAGCATCAAATTACTCCAACTTCCCCAGCCTGTCCTTCCCTAAGTCAAATGGTGTAATTACTTTATCAGCAGTCAAAACAGAATTAAACGACTACGAGCCAAGTTATCAATGAGCAAACTCTCACATCCAATTAGAGATTAGAAGGTGGACATAAAAATATTGCCTGAGTGAAAATAAAATATCAATTTTTAACAACATTTTAACTTATCTGAAGTTTCTATATGCCTGTGTAGGACCCGTACGTAGCCAAATAGATTCGTTTGCTGCAAGGCTCCCCAGCTTTGAAAGAGGAAGGTTATTAAAAGAAAAAAATGAAATTCTGGGGATCCTGTAACTAAAGCAGGGAAATTACTGGATGGGAATGTCCTATTCTTTGTTCACCGGAGGAGCTGTTCTGAGAGTGGTGAGGCCAAGGTTTCGAAGCAGGAGATGTCCAACAAAACTTTTGAATCTCTTCGTAAAACAAAACCATTCATAATGAGCAACAACACCTGTATTATGCTATAGGTAGAACCATAGTCTCTTTTTACTTCTGGTCTCAGTTTGACTTCAGTTGTTTTCCTGTAAGCAGCTGTGGGAAGGTCAGAGTGGTGGGAGAGAGGCAGGGTGTTCCACCTGGGTGGGTTCCTGGGGAACTCTAACCTTACAGGCTCATCTAAGCAAAGAAGAAGTGAAAGATTCAATTCTTTCACAGCCCAAAGACCTAAGGATTTTAAAGGACAGTGAAGCAATGGGGGGTGAAGAGACCTTTCCAACGTCCCACTGCAGGCATAGGTGGTGGAGCTGAGAGTGGTCTCACTCCTAGACTGATCCAGCTTTTGCTGTAGTTTGCATGCATTGTATTACCTGGAGTAACACACAGCCCACATCTGCATATTATGTAACGAGATTCATTATTTCTGCACTGAGAAACATGAATTACAGTTTCTGAAAGCCATAAAAGCCTTGCTAAGACTATTCACAGCAATGAAAAAAATCCCCACCAATTGTTTTCAGTTCCTTTAATGAAGCAAATTAGTTTTTCCTATCTGGCATCATGGCTGTAGGCTAGACTATTAGATTCTTTCCTCAGGCAGCCCACAGATCCCACCCTGCTCACATGGGGTCACCATAAAGGCCACAGTTAAGCCACTGTTCTTCCTTAGCTGTGCCTATATGGATGGCACTCCTATATGGAGTGTCAGATCTTTAAACAGCTTGCAGATCATGGAACTGACTCCTGTCTCCAGGGCTATGGGCTAGGAAGAATTGCTACAAGATGCTTAGAACGGACATGCTGTTTTACAGCTCCTTATCTGTGAAACAGTACACTCAAGGTGGATGTTACTGCCAGAACTGCGCTTGATTTTTGGAAGAGTCAGCTTCTGGATCAGTACCGTAAGGTCACATACCCATCTCACCTGCTCAAGCTCACATGCATTTCTCTCTCCAGGGAAGCAGCTATCCTCAAGCAATGCAAACTCTGGGTCTTTTAGCCCCGGTGAACAAGAACATGATATATATTTTTCCTTCTTACCTCTAACAACAGGACCCAAGTACCCAGGTGGTGACAAGCAGTTTACATCAGTGGAGTTAGAGCAGTTCACACTGTGTGACCTACCCATTTCAGTAAAGATCTGCCAGTTTACCAGGGCTGAGGCTTTACCCCACTGTTTCCTATACTGATTAATGACCTGCTGAGGCCATAGTGGTTATGTTGGTTGGGTTGCTCTTTCCATCTCCAACCCACCCTGCCACCTCTCAACCATGGCATTTCCTTGCAAAGCAAAATTGTGAGTAGTGCAGCCTCCTGTTCTGTTCAAGTAAGTAATCTGCAAGAACCTTATTTATTCTCTCCTTTCCTGGTGGTTTATGTAGCCTAAGACAGTAACATAACTAAAGCTTAATATCCCATTATAAATAGTGCAGTTATGACTAGGCGTTGATACTGCAGGCAGTGGCATTTTTTTTTTTTTTATGATTTAATCTGTGTGTGCAGAAAGTGGACTCCAGGAGTTTCTGAATATTCATGTTATCTCATTCTGTTCCGTATTCTAAATTGTCTCCGTTCTCAGTGGGAGAAATCTTCTTCCTAGCCACATCATTTACACAGTCAAGAGATTTTTATATTATAGCTAGTCCATAGCAATAGAGAAAAAGTTCCTAGAAGATTTTATTCTAACAATAGCAATTAAGGATGTATTTGTACATAGGATATATAGTTTTACTGCCATTTTTATTGCGCTTAGAGTTCCCATTCTCCCATCCCCCTTGACGCTCTATCAGATTTATGCACACAGTGAGAAATGCTTCTGATTTAAAGGGTTGACATTTAAATAAACAAGGAACAGAATAAAAATATTCTTATCTTGTTAGCAAAATGATAGCTGAGGTACAAAGGGCCACAATCAGGTCTGTACTCCAAAAATAGACACAGAAGCACATGGCGATATGTTGGTGTTCCAGAGGTCGATGCATTGGGCATGGATCTGTCTAGGGAAAAAAGCCAAAGTGGGTCCTCTAGGGCTTTGTCACCTAGAGGAGGTCACACCTGATATGCCCACTTGAGGATAAAGAACATTAAGACCTCCAGTGCTGGGCATCTACACCAAGACAATGGACCTGTATTTTGTAAAAGGGGGATGCAGTACCCACCTCCACCTCCTGGGAGCAGTACCCTCTTCAGGCATGTTGTAAAATGAAAGATTACAGTGTTTGGTCACCTATTGTCTACTCAGTCCCTCTGTCAGAGGCTACTGCTTTGTAGGAAGGATGTTTCCTTCTCATCCTCACTCTTCTTGAAACACAGTTGCACAGTGACCAAAATATTTTTGGTGTTTTCTATTCTGAAAGCCAGACATCCCCTGGGCTGAGGTTACACCACAGTTCTGATATTGGTTGACCAAATTTCAGCAAGTTCTAGAGGCTGGGTTGCAGTGAGGGAGGAGAGAAGACAAACTGGGGTGAGGGATTTGCAGTTCTCCTCCATTGGAACAATTACTTGTCAGTCGTTTTTGAGAATGAGGGCCTTTCCTGGGTTAATGTGGGTAGAAATCCAACCTCAGATGTCTCTTTTAGATAAATGGAGGCCCTCAAGGCTCATCTCCAGCAATTCAGAGAGAAAACAAAACCTGTTTCTTAGTGGTATGGATTTTGTTAGAACTCTCCCTCTCCACTCTGCCTTCTTTTTTTTAAAACAAATATTATCTGAAACACATAATTTACTGCTGCACAAGACTTACCAATTCCTTTACCCTACACCTGGAGGGGATAGTTGAGGTTTGCTGACTGATGCTGCAGAGTTACTAATGGGAGCTGAGTTTACAGATCTTTTCTATATGTCTCCTGCAAAGATTGTACCCCCAGGGGTGTTTGAAATTCCCACCACTGGAGTGATAGGTTTTATTTTTAATCTGTCCAATTTTGTGTCTAAGCATATTTGACAGAGACCTCTTTTTATATATTGCAATGCAGCGTGAGGCTGAGAGTGCTGGGTCTGTTTAGCTTGGGGAAGAGAAGACTGGGAAGGGATCTGATCAATGCGTATAAATATCTAAAGGGTAGATGTCAAGAGGATGGACCCAGACTCTTTTAAGTGGTACCCAGCAACAGGACAAGGGGCAATGGGCACTAACTAGAACACTGGAAGTCCCATCTCAACGTAAGGAAAAACGTGAGCACTGGGACAGGCTGCCCAGAGAGGCTGTGGAGTCTCCTTCTCTGGAGATACTCAAAACCTGCCTGGATATGATTCTGTACAGCTGGCTTTAGGTGATCCTGCTTTAGCAGGGGGGCTGGACTAGATGATCTCCAGAGGTCTCTTCCAACCCCTACTGCTCTGTGATTCTGTGATGTGACTTTTTGAAACATGGCTGATGTTTTACTGCTAAGAATGCATACCTCTGCCATAGTCAAAAGGAAAAAGAAAGCCATTCTTACTGCTGAAATTCAGACATCTGTGAAAGCTTTCCTCATATGAGCAGTGATGGCAATTTCTGATTTATCAGCTTCTGTTGTCTAGTTGCTACCCAAGCAGGCTACCAGAAGGATCAAAACAGAACTGAGAAAACAGCATAGAACTGTGAAAAATATATTTTACCTCCAAGTCTGTGAATTTCCTAAGATTCACGCTGAAACACAGCACTTCAGTAAATATTTTTTAACTGTGATTTAAAATTAGGAATTGCTTAAATACTTTGACTCCTGAGAGTCTTAAAATACTGAGGCTGGCAGCAGAACTGTTCCATTTGCTTAGATTATAGTTCTTTAGGTTGTGCATTTTTTTGCTTTGTGTTTTTATAGCTCCCCCCATGACTCTGATTCCACACAGGTCTGTGATACAAACAATCACAGATAAAAATGGGGAGAAGTTATAGCACCTTCCAGTACCTGAAAAGGACCTATAGGAAAGACAGAGAGGGACTGTTTACAAGGGCATGGAGTGACAGGAAAAGGGATAATGGCCTTAAACTGAAGGACGGTAGATTTATATTAGATTCAAGGAAGGCATTTTTTACAGTCAGGGCCGTGAGGTCCTGGAACAGGTTGCCCAGAAACATGGTAGATGCTCCCTCCCTGGCAGTGTTCAAGGCCAGGTTGGATGGGGCTTTGGGCAATCTGGGGTAGTTGAGGGTGTCCCTGCACATGGCAGGGGCTTTGGAACATGATGATCTTTAAGGTCCCTTCCAACCCAAACCATTCTGATTCTATGGTGTTCTCTGATCTGAATTGCCAGTTCAATAGACTTCTGCTGGTATAAAACAGAGCTAACTGAAAAACAGAACTGTATTTAATATGTTTAAGATTATGTTATACATTATTTTTCTGGAACAATTTCAAATTTTCCAATTAAAAAGGATTCTTCTCAATTTAGAAATGTATAGATTAATACTTATTTAAACTCAAGAATATTTTTGAAATCTGAAAATCCACACTTTCACTGAGTGATTGGTCTGTTCCCTTCTGTCTGGCAAGCAAAATAATCACTAAGTTACACATTGTGGACAATGAACAAGAAGCCAAGAGATGTAAGTTTGAAGCTTTATGGTTATGTATGTATAGCATGTGTACATAGTGCAGGCTGCACAGAATAACAAGGTGGCCTGTTCTCTCGGGGAAGGCAGCATTTTGGTCAGCGTGGTTGGCTCTTTTACTCTCACAATGTCTGTATACTGAAGTTTTTCTGCTCTGTGGGTGTGGGTGGGTGGTGAATAGGGGAGGAGCAGTTTGCTCTGACAGTGACTGGCAGAGTTCACGCAGTTGGTCCTGTAAATGTGGAAAAGTCCCATGAAGTCTGTAGGATGAGTGTGATATGAAACATCTTATGAATATTGATGGGTTTGGATCCAAACTGCTGCAGACTCATTGTCTACACTTTCCTTATACCAACATCAGCTTTGGGTGTGCCATGGGGAAAAACTTAAGATGTTTTACCTACTTTGAGAATAGGAAGAAGAGACTTAAATAAAGGCTTATAACTTCTCAATGGGATATAGAAGTGCAGTCAATTACAATAGAAGAAAAAAAAATACAGGAAAAAATAGAGGATGTGAGGAATTTGAAGGAATGGGAAGGCCAGGAGTCCCAGCAAACTAGCAAACTAGCAGGCCAGTGTGAAGATGATAAAAAACTCATATAATCATTGCTTAGAAAGGAATTTGAGACCAAGGTAAGAGAGAGAGGTGAGGATCCGCGAGATGTATCAGTGGAGAATGTCACTCAACATATTTCTTGGTGGATATATTTCAGAGCTTACATATTTTGTAACCAATTCCAACAGAGTTAGTTGTGGGACTGGACCCTACAAATTGAGTAAGATTTTCACATGGAACTGTGGCTATCTGGAGAACTTAGCAGCAGTGCCAAATAAACAAAACATGTGACTCTAAATCTGTGAGTGGCTTGAGAATGACTACAACAAAGTGCCAAAGAGGGAGAAATCCCCAAATAGTTTTTAAAATAATTTTTCATTGCTAAAACTCTTGGATCAATAGATAATTTAATCACAGAAGATGACCTTCAAGAAAAAAAGTAGTCATTATTTCCTATACAGCCTGTTTCCCAGCTACAATTATGGGTAATACGAAGCACCTCTGTTTTACAGCTAGCAGTTTGTTCTTGGCAGACGTTTCTGCTTGAACACGTAATATTACACACAGTTAAGTGTTGCTCTACCTTGGTAGAGCTGGCCAAGCCTTGAGCTGGTCCCAGTCAAATGCCATGAACTTTTAGAACATTCTAACCTTTCACAAAGGCAAACTACATACACAAGATCGGTCTTATTCTTCATTTAATTAAGTCTAATAGTTTTCAACCTCCAGGGTTATCAGGAGGGAACAGCTTGCATTTGCCTGATTTCTTGCCATGGTTTTATATTGTTTGTGCCTCTCCTTGGGCCACATGCACTTTTGGCTCTTTGTTATTGCCCAGCGGCAGCGTGAAGTCGACTGATAAGGGAAGAGGAGACCTCTGAAACTGCCCAACTGGCTGATTGGGATTCCTCAGACACTGCTTCTAATAAGGCAAAGAGTGTTGCAATAATTTCTCTTGGTCTCAGCAACAAATGTCACAAGCTGACAATGGACCATGCCAGCATGTCAATTTTTCAGGTGTCAAGGGGAGTTAGGGAGCTACTAGGAAAATTAATTGTGAGGGGTGAATGTTTTAGTTGCTGTTGAGCACAGTGCAGGCTGCAGGATCTACACATAAGTGTTTGTAATAATACCCTCAAGGTTTTACTGCTTCAAACACAAAAAAAAGGTAGAGGGAATTCAGTAAGCATGAACAGAATGTCTTGCTTCTTTCAGTTATATACAACTTTATGATTAAACCTTTCCTGCTACTTAAAGGAAGAAAGAGCTGTATGGTGCTGATTAAGTGTAGACTCTTTCATGCTTGTATTCAGAGTAACTAGGAAGGTTGTCAGTTTATCAATCTAGGCAAATTTGAGAAGCTTTAGTCACTCTAGAATGTGTAAGCCTGACAAAATTATTTTGTATGGGGGACTTCTGCTCAACTCCACACCGGGGATAAGGAGAACACAAAGAGGAGAGTGAACCAGAAGGTGAACTAGTATTTTGGAGGACCAGGTGCCCTTTTGTCAGACTTTGCCCGCCTTGTCTGGTGACCTTGACAAGTCACTGAATTTTCTCTGTATCTCAGCTTCCAGTTCTGTGGCAACCCCCCCCCCCACCCCAATATTTTCATCTTTGTGAAGTGCCTTCAGGTTTCTAGACCAAAAGCACTGTAGAAGAGCTAGTTGAGGTTATTACTAATACCCAAGTCTTTTAAAGTACTATTTCATTTATCTAGCTACATAGCAGAAAATACGTGTAAATTTTAAAATGACATTTGATTTTAAAAATTTTAAAATGATACATTATTGGGCAGATTTCAAAATGCTGTCAAAGCCCCATAAAGATCTGGCACCAAATCTGAACTCACATTGTGTCTGATTACAAACAGAACTTGAGTGATTTGCTGAACAGGTACAGACATATATAACACGCAAATGCGCATGTGCGTAAGAAGAGCATTTGGTAAGTTGCAGTAATTTTCCATTTTGGGAAAGAAACATGCAACTGCTTGTGTTTTAAGGGGAGTATAAAGTGGTCTGATGCCAAACCAGAGGTTTCAGACTGCTCAGTCTTAGGAGAGAGAGGAGGAAGCTGGGATTTTACCTTCCTTTTCCCACAGAGGGAGCACAGGTTTGGATCAAGGAGAAAAAACATCTATCACTCTTCAGTCCCCAGCTCTGGAAGCTGTCCTGAGTCAGCTGCAATTTGCCTATAAAATCCTACAGAAAATCCATCTCTATCTCTGGTATTTGCAGTAAATATTGAGCTGCAGCATGAAATACACCTGGATGCAGAGGTACTGCAAAATCTGCCCAGATAAGGGAAGTTTCAGGTGCAAATGCTATCAGAGTTTTGTAGAATGGATCAGCCAGTTCCATGAGAACTGGAACAAAAATAATTGAATACTCAAGCACCTCTTAAGAACAGTGCTACTTGATGCAAAACTGTTGTTGCTGAGGATTTTTGCAAACATGAAAATACAAAAATTTGTAAAAAGTGAAGATTAAGAGATGCTGCTAAAATCATGCCATTATCATCCCCAGGTTACTAAATGGACTTTAATGAAGAAGCAAAGCATATGAAGTAGAAATTAGTCCAGAAATTAATAATGACTCTTAATGATCATTAGCGCAAGAGCACTTAGGGTTGAGATTGCAAAAAAGAGTCTAAGGTAGTTAGATGCTAAGTTTTATGTGATCTGTGGACTTGGGAGGGCTCGACTGCCTGTTTCTCTTGGGTTTCTCAGAAATCCTGGCTGCTCTCTGTACACTCACACAATGTAATAGTTGGTCTGTGTAAGATCAGTAGATCTTCCTCTTATTGTGGTACATTCTGTCTCAGCCTGACCCTGGCTCAGACTGGCAACTAGTGCCTTTGTCTCACATTTATCAGAGAAAGTGAGCTCTGCCCACTAGGTAATTTATACACTACAGCTGCTTGTCCAAAGTTACTCAGGACACGCTTGAGCTATTTTGTATCTCTTGCTGTGCCCAGAGCTTCAGGCAATGACCCAAAATCATTGTCCCAGCTGCAGGTATTATCCTCACACTACGTCCTCTGCTTCCCCTACTTGAACCTAGGCATCCCGTTGGCAATGGAAGTGAAGACATTGTGACCAGCATCAATGAACTGGGAAACTTCCCCTACATGGCATGGAAAGAACTGTGGGAAGGGATCAGTACAGAAAAGGCTGTACGGCCTTTCCGCAGCTCTGCTCTGCAGTTTGTCATAAATGAGATAATGTGAGGCAGTGCCAGAAGGCAACATGATACAAGATAGTGTGAGTGTTGTCTGGTATTATAGAAAGGGCATGTCATAAACACAGATTGCTAATCCGTGGCCTGTTCATCTATAAAGGTTCTGTTGGGCTTTTTTTCAGACTCCCTCCACTCCACCCCTTCTGTTTATAGCTTCCTGTTGTTCTTGTCTGCCTTTTCCCAACCAGTACACATGGTACAATTCACTCACATTTAAAAAAAAAAAAAATCTTTCCATTCCCTGTAGTAGTCCTGTTTGGATAGTTTCAAACATTATGCCAGCTGCCCCTACCTGCCAGAAAATTCACCTCACATTCCCTGGAATAACTTTAAAGAGCACCTTTCACCTCTGCTGTATTCATATCTCCCTAAATATACTCTCTGCCTCATAAGGTCTGGGATTATTATTCCTGACCTGGTTATTAACTCAGTTCAGTAAGGTGTTACTGGTGTGTTCTTCTGAACAGGGATAAAAGAAGCACGTTTAATGTGATTCATGTCAGATGAGTTGCCTTGCTGCTTTGTGTATTAGATATCCTGTACTGTTTTCCCATTTGTCTCATCATCTCTTGAATGATGGAGATGCCTACATTAGCTTTCTTTTGACTTATTTCAGATCTCCATTTTGTTGTTTATGTAGTGGATGTTTCCAGTTTAAGTACTATTGAATCAGGTCTCCAAGGACCTGATAATTGAGACAACTAAAGAAGCTTGAGTTTAGCACCCTGTATGGAGCTCATGCCTGGGAGAGGTTAGATTCAAGAACACCACTTTCGCTATGCCACTGAGAATCAGAGATATATAGAGTGTATAGTACTAGACACTGGAGAGAAGGAATTTAAGAGAACCGGTCACTGTGCAAGGTATGAAATATAGCATGCAGATATGGAAAAAAAAGGGCTAATCTCCTGTTTTCTTTCTTCAGGGAGTTAATGATGAACTCTGATGTTAAATTCTATTGAGCTATGTATACTGTAATAGAAACGTAATGCTCCTCCAGGAAAAGATATTTGTGTTTACCTTGGACCACCATATTTGACTGCACCAAATACACACACACACAAAGAAACCCCCCAAAAAACAAACTAGGCAGGGCCACAAGATGGAAAAGACAAGGTAATCTTTTTCAGAATATTGGATGGTTTCTACATTTTCACAGAAGAAATATGCTCTGTGTTTTAAATGGTCACCTTTTTGGTTTTTACAAAACCATATTTCTTTTGTCCAAAAAGCACAAGCTACAAAGTTACTATTTTAAGGATTCTGTTTAAAAGTTGATTATTATTTTTCCAGGATATTTCGCCAGGAACTGTTATCTTAGTAATTTCCTAGGTTTTTTGATCATTTGTTAAAATGACGGGTTGAACTGACAACTAACTCCCCAAGCCCAGCAGTTAGTCAGCTATGGGATGAGTCAGAAACTATACTTAGGTATGCTTAATTGCATATATTAATTGGTAATCAATAGTAAAATAATGGTGCTTGCCTTTGATTGCCAATGGCTAAAGCCGATTGTAATCTGCCAAGCAGATGAGAAAAGCTGGCAGATATGGGTCTATTTTATAGTGCAACTCATGCCTGAGAGGAAAAGCTACACAGAAGACAGCAGCTCGTTCCGAGCTCTTACAGTGTCCTGCCCAGACCATATTATCTGCAACTCCATCTCCCATACCACTGTCTGTGTTTAGTGTATTAGGTTTTAATAGTGGAGGCTGTGTCCAACAGTGTTTACAGAGTAACTAACACAGTGGGCTCACAAACAAATAGGAATAAACCCATAACACTGCTATTCAAACCTCTAAGAAGCCCTTGGCTGTGGTGTGTTCCACAACAACGTGGGCTTACAGACACTCCTTGATTAGATATTTTCATATATATACACACAGCCACCCTTGGGATCATGCAGAGTCTATATGGAGCAGAGAAATCATGGTGTCATGTGGAAAAAAAGAGAATTTGATGTTTCCCTGGTAGAGTACGCTTACATCTGTTACTTTTGGAAACAGTCCTGCTACAAAAAGCTGAAATTCCAAAAAGTTTCCCCCTGTAACAGAGCAGAAGAAATAGTACTGGAAGTCCCAAATGAAGGAAACCTAACTGCAGAATATTTCTGCAGGATAACCTTTCTGTTTCATAGCTCTTCTGAAGAGCAATTAGAGGAATAGCACACTGGGGGTTGTACTGCCTGCCAAATACTATTTTTAAGAAAGGCAGTCTAAATTCAGTGTTGCTTCCTTAAGATACAGGTATTTATCCATTACCATCCTATAGCAGTGCAAACAGACACTATAAAGCCAGATGGTCTGTTAGCTATGAACTTTTACCCCTTAAGCAACTTGTTATGATTTGCCAGTAGCTGGTTCTTGTAAACTCGTAGTACTATGCCATTTCCAGTTTATTCTGAGATTCATTCTAGTGGGGACAGAGGATCAAACCCAAACCATTTTTTACTTTCTTCAGATGTTTGTGGCTTAAGAGTATGTCCTAACAAAAAGCAATACAGGCTGTACTAAACCAGAGCCAGAAGGTAAAACCAAGGGTGGCTCATGGCAGCATGATAACTCCACCTTCTCTCCCTGCCCTCGTATCTCCTCTCAGCTCTCTGTGGCTAGCAGGAGTGACAGTGGGGAGACAAAATTATTTCTTTTTGGTTTACAGGGTAACTTATTTGTCCAGTTGGCCCACTGCAGGCTAGTTCTGCTGATACCTGCACAGGGAGAAGTCCCACTTTGCCACTGAACAAGAGCTCAAAGTGCCGTATGTCAAGCAGGCAGGGCCTGCTGTTCCACTTACCACGATATTTCAAGGAATGATCCCTCCCTTCCAAATGTCTCTGCTAGCAACCAGGATTCAAAGCTGTGTTTGTTTCTGTCATGCTTGGTTGGTTTTTAACTGGTGTATCACTTAATTGTACAAAGCACTGGCAGACACCAAGCTGTCTTCAGCTTTTGGGCCTAGATTTTCTGTTATTTAGATTCCAAATAGGCATCTGATGGCACAGACGAAAGTATAAAGAGGAGATAGCTGTGATTTCGACCACTTTCCAAGAGGCCTTCCTGACTGGGTTAACACAGAAACCACTCTCTCGTTTCCTAGAGGAAATTGCTCCTTTGCTGAAGAGACAGCAGGAAAAATCTACGAGTCATTTAAGTCCTTAGAATGAAACCGAAATGACATTGGAAGGGTGTATTGTGGATAGGGATATTCTTTTTCTCATGCCTTTACTAGTACAATTTCCGACTCTGATACAGCTATTTTCTTCTTAATTTCTAGTTTTTTCTAACAGAATACACCGGGCCTCTCCTAATATACCTGCTCTTTTACATTCGTCTCCCAACCATCTATGACCAAGTGGAAAGTATGAAGAATTTCCGCCACCCAGTGGTTCAGTAAGTGACACTTCGGTGAGAGGTATTTTCCCGGAGGACAAGGAGCCAGAGGGATGGAGGCTGACTTTCCAGGGTTGTGGAGGTGGCAGGGTGTGTGAGGAGGTAGCATGCCTGGCCTCAGACTCAGTGGAAGTTTCAGACTGTTCTTACCAATAGCAGTTTGGCATTTTTAGCAGCACCCGTAAGCCTGGGCAAAAATGGGATTCCAGCCACAGTGGTCACTGCACCTGGTTGCAGTGTGGTAGACGTAGTCCTTTCCTCAAATGGTTTGCACTCTGGACACACAGCCTGAAGGTGAAGTAATAAACACAACAGGTAGTAACCCAAAGTCATGGTTGACAGACTGGACTTCAGGTATCCCACTCCCAGTCTTTTTACATCTCATAAAGTGAGTTGCATCAGCATCCAGCACTGAAGATAACTACCCCCACACCAGCTCACACCTAGGCACAGCAAGGAGGAATTTCAAGGGGTCTGCTGTTCATGAGTCAGGACAAGAACAACTGAGAAACTCAAAAGAAGCACGGCAGAAATTCGGAACTGGAAATCTGATTTTTGAAATTCACCTCTTCATACTATAGTTGTTTCCCAGGGCTGTGCACAACACATTTGAGTGACTGAAGGGACAAAGCAAAGTTAAGAACAAATAAATAAATAAAATAAAATGTATAAAACTGTTATAAAACAGTGAAGAGTACAGGTTGTATCTAGCTGTAACAGAAACAAGTTAGAGGAGCCCATAGATAAGTGTAAACCAGACAGCTTTGCTCCTCTCCATCACCGGAACAGTAGTGCTAACAAGGAAAATTAACATTCCCCAATATAGCACAGTAGGAGCTGACCACAAGGAAAGGCAACGGGCTAATCTGCTACAACTCCAGAGCGTGCCAAGAAGCAAGGAAGAAAGGACAGCCAACCAAGATAGCTTTTTATGATCTCTTTCAGCCCCTGCTATTCCCAAGCTTTTGGAAAGACTCTGGAAGAAACAAGGCAGACCTAATCAATGGGAGGGATTAAGAGCTGTTACAGACAAGAAAGTGGAAAGCAGCTATACAAGATAACTGCCAGGAAGGTTCAAGGTGCTGTCACCACCAACTGTACCCCGCCACAGGGTGGTGGTTAGTGCACCAGGATGGCTGGGAAATCTCAGTCTTAAGGAACTTATTTTAATTCAGTATGATGTCCCCATTCTGGGGGATTGGTGCCTGGCAGAGGTGTTGAACATGATCAAGGAAAGCCTGTTGGCTGCATAAATTGGAGCACTGGAAGTGGGAGGGCACACTGGACCCTTGAGGAACTAGACAGCTTTCCCACAGCACGTTTTCTACACTATGACTGCAGAATCAAGGGAGGTGGTATACAACAGAGAAACAGAGTGAGTAATAAAACCGTTTACAGATGGAGGAACGGAGACTTGGGAAACATTAAGGGATTTAGTGGAGCTGGGAATGAGAACACAGAATAGTTGAATTCAAATCCAGAGCTACAAGACGCTTGTCTTCCTTCTCTTGCTCATATACTTAAAAGGAGAGAGTTTCTGGTAGCACAGAAGAGGCAGCGATACCTTTACCTTCTTTTAAGTGGGCAAGGGGTGTGCAGAATCCTTCCACTGACCCCTCCTTAAGGGGTTCATCTGAGGTCCCCATCCTGAGCCAAATTAATTTTAAAATTCCCAGCAAAGCTGGAAGTTTGCTCCAGACTTTGGATAACTCATTAATTGTTTGAAATTTTCTTAGCTCAATTCTCTCTGGTTTAATTACTTTGAAATTGTTTAATCTTTGACTCTGGCTACCATACAAGATGCATAATAAAAGTATTTGAGATTTCACATGCTGAAAACCACTTTTCATTTGTGTTTTATAATTGGTTTGCAGGGAGACAAGCTCGGGTAGTACGCTAAATGTAACCAAGATAAAATGCCACCAGGAATCACTCTTGACATTTGTTTCTGAAACTCAATCTCTATGAGCTGCAACTCATTCTTGGAAGCAAATCAGCAACGCCTGTTATTGTTTCATAATCTTCCTCAAAAGAGAATCAGTATAATAATTTCTACAACAATTACCTCATTGCTTTGTAATAGGCAACAAAAAAGCCATCAGAATGGATTAACTTTGCAACAAAATCTCATTTTGGGTCCACAAGGAAATGAAATTCGAACTACCTCCATGTAGCTACTTGGGTTGGCAAAGGACAAGGAAACCATTCAGAAGATACTCAGAATGTTGTTAAATGTCAGGCACATGCTACAGGAGCATTAAGGTAGCCTTAAACGTGGGAGATGTCTCTTGGAAAAGCACAGCAGACGCCTGCTTGTATACACAGCTGTCCTGTTTTAATGCCTTGTCAGGGCTATGTATCACATTCAGTGCTTGAGGAGCTCTTTTTAATTCAAGGTTAGTAAAAATAAGATGCTTTCCTGCAAAATGAAAGCAACTTTGTATAACACTGAAAATGATTTCATTAATCTTTGGATCCAGATGCTCCAATTAAGACAATATCTTAAATCCCGCGATTTCACTACGACTCTGCAGTTTTGGAATATTAGTCCTTATTCCTTTTGTGACATTAAACTGTGAAGTAATAAAAAGCAAATTTTCACTTACCTAAATTTCCTTTTTTTTCCCCCCTCTCCTCTCCTTCCAGCTTGGCCTGCTTCTGTCACTGTTTACACTACATCAGACATCTTCTGGAGACGTTATTTGTTCACAAGTTTTCGGGAGGGCATACTCCTCTGAAAAATATGATAAAGGTGACAATATGTTTATCATTTTGCGTAAGAAAAAATATCCTCATGTCAAAGCAGCCCTTGAAAGAAGACAGGACAATAAAAAATAATTTTTCTAGCTCTAGAAATTATGATTAGTCAAAATACAAATACAGAAAGAATTCCAGGGTCATGCCTATGATTCTGTGAAATCAATGTCCATTTTAGCTCCTGCATGGCAATGTCCACTTTGACTCATCCACCCAAAGGGCTGATTGTCATGTCCAGGATATTTTTCAGACCAAATGGTATTTTATTATGAGATAGCTGCTGACAGAAATCATACTCCACTTCCTCAGTGCAATATAAATATAGAGCAAGAGACAGGCCTTGCATCAGGAAGCTAAAATCAAAGTACAAGTAGAATAAAGTATATTCTTCTGTGGGTGGAGGCCTTGGGAAGGAAGATACTGAGCTGACCTAAACTTCTGTCTCCCAAAGCCTCCTGAATTTCAATTGTGTGTGATTACTCACAGCATCTCCTTTCTTTTATTTCACATACTCAGTCTCAGGAATTACCAGTATCACCCTACTCCTCATCCCATTCCGTGTGCTGTAAAGACCCTCTCTTTTTAAGTTTTACCAGACACTTACGATTTTAGTGAAGGAGATAAGCATATGGCCATGGCAAAGGGCAAGACTCAGTTCCAGTCAGAAAGGAGGTAATGAGACACACACTTAGAAGTGTCTTACAATACACAATGTTAAAAAAAGAAGAAAAAAAAGGAAAAAAAAAAAAAAGAGGAACATAGACTTTACAACCATAGGGGCATTTCCAAAACGATTAATGCATTCAACAATTACAATTGTCCCCTTGTGTCTGTGGTACGTGTACCACAGTTGCATTGCTTAAAAAGATTAAAAAGAGAAAGCCTGACTTGCAGCCCTACTTATTGAATGGAGCTGTAGCCAGTCCCAGCACTCTGTTCTTCTTGAAAAGGTACTGAGCATAGGACCCTTAACTTGGACACATAGAAAGGCTTTATCTGTTCCCCAGGGTGGTTTCGGTTGTTTGGGTAGTGAGTTCTGTATTTCCCGTGCTCAAAGGATGGGAGCAGTGACCCCTACATGGCAACAACGTGATCACATTATCTCTGCTTAGGCTTTCCCAGGCTCTCCGGCTTAGTCACCAAGCAAAGGCAGCTGGGGCACTGCTTTTTAACCAGAGGATGACGTGGGTCTGGATCTGTGGGAGTAGATGCAGTGCATAGGCTCAAATATCTCTATAAAAACTGTTTAATTTTTTTTTCCCAGGGTAAACCCAGGCTTATTCAATTTTACTCTATTTTCTTGACTAGTTTAGTATTGTTTGGCTTGATCTATCTTGCTTGGAAATGCTGAGTTTAGGGTATAGAAACAGCTCAGCTGTTTTAACCAGCCTTAGAGTTAATAGTATAACTCAGAGAAATGTACCCTTCACAGTAGAATCAAATAAGGAGAAAACAAATATCAATTCCTACAACAGGCATAAAACACTTTCAACACAAGACAAAAGATCTGCACTCTATGTCCTTCAATTATTTATTTTTTTTAATAGCTTCATAGCAACTTAAAAAGATCTATATACTGTGACTCGAGAAGTCACTGCAAAGTCTTTCAATGGTCATCTAGGTTTTGGTTTTACCAGAATTTATAAAGTTATGGTTTGTATTTGCTTATTGCCTTTTCTTAAAAAACAAACCAAACCAATTATCTTTTGTCTATTCCAGGGCTGTGCCTTTTACTGGGGATTCACTTCCTGGATTGCATACTACATCAACCACCCCCGATACACGCCACCATGTACGTATAAATAGAACACAAAACTG
Source organism: Zapornia atra (assembly GCA_013400835.1). Classification (NCBI taxonomy): domain Eukaryota; kingdom Metazoa; phylum Chordata; class Aves; order Gruiformes; family Rallidae; genus Zapornia; species Zapornia atra. Next base: position 79,623 of record VZTU01021204.1, read on the forward strand.
GCCTCAATTTTAAAAAGATTTTGGTATTCAACCTTAAGTCCTCCAAAATCAATAGATGGCCCCTACATGAGATAGTATGACTAATCTAGCCAGAGATTAACCTTTACTCCCTGTCAGAAGGAAGACTGTTGTGCAGGAGGCACTGCTGCTGTGCCACTGACTGTTTCTGTTCAGCAATGCTCAAGTGCTGTCCAGTTTATGAATTGGAAATATTGGTCAAGTGGAGAAAATGCAAAGATTGATATATTTTGCTTGTCTTCACAATATTTGTATTAAGAATGCAGGCCAGAACTAGATCCAACTGCATTTTCTTGCAGGAGATATTTATTTGCTAAAAATACACCCTTTTTATGAAAATTAAGATATTTTCTTTAAAATGACAAACCAGTAAAAGTCAATCAGAACTGTTGATATTAATGAAAAGAAAAAGCCCATGTCTTTTGCCTCCAGATTTCATTAATCATTTTGTTTTCTCTCGTATTTTGTTGCTGCACTGTTGTTTCTTCATTATTTTTTTCATCTTGTTTACTCTTTGAACTTTTTTGATCTTTTGAGCATAATTATCATGTTTAGTTTCCTGCTGCTTACCTTGGTCTTTCTTTTCCTGTGCATTGTATACTTATCTATGAGATTTTGGAAGAAAGGGTTTGCTTTGCCATTTTGATTTATGCTTGGGTAAATTACTAATTTATTTCAAGCACAAATTCTCCTACATGGCACTTTATTTCCTTTCAAAATAACACAAAAGTTGTCTTTCAAAATGATATAATTCATTGAAAGACAGTTGCATTTGGTGTCCCTTTAATAGTAATGCTGCAAACGATGAAACTGCCCTGGACAAACTCTTTAGCCATCAAGTTAGTAGATACAACTTCTTTGTAGAGGAGGTCATTTGTTCAAGACACATCTTTCCTACAAAGCATTCAGAAGAAACATTTCTAACTCCTTGCCACTGCATTATAATGACAACTATAGGCATGTGGATTTAACGCTGTAGATCACCGGCCATCTGGCATAGTTAGCTGTATCAGTAAAACATCAATGGCTTATTTTGGATGCAGGAGGAGGTTACGTCCACAGCCATATATAGAGATGGCTGGTCTGGGGACAGGTAAGGAAAGGAAAGGCAAGCCAAGCAGGCAGTTGCAGAATGCTATGTAGAAGCAGTAAATTAAACCAAAGGGCCCATGAAGAACATCTGTTTAGCAAGTACATACTCACATGTTGACATATGCTGGCTGTTCTGAGGAGTTTTAGCACATGTCCTTGGCAATGCAGAGGAGTCATGTGCCAACCAGAGAAAAAGGGTTCTCAAAAGTAAAGGCTTGATTAGACTTGGTCAGAGAAGTGAGGTACTTGCACATGGTTTATGTCCTTCAGCAGTGTCCAAGGTTTACTTGACAACTATAAACCTTTGGAGATGAACAAGTACAGCGTTATGGTGGTCTGGGAGCAACAGTGAAAAGGAAAGGGCAGGAAAAGGGTGGGTACAGACTGCAAATATATACTTAAATATACTACTTGTACAGTCAGACTGTGAAGCACATAGCGGCTATATAGTAAAGCCTCACTACAACAACAACAAAACAAGTAATGGATAAGTTATGTCTTGGGCTCTCTGCTCATGGAGATAGAAATGCTTATGGATAAGGCTGTGATTTCTGGCCTGGTTCTGCCACTGACATTCACTTCTTCCCTCTCCTTGGTTTTCCGAGGAATTTAACACCACCAGCAGCTTTGATAAATCATTTGGAGATATAAAGCTGACAAATACTAGAAAAAGTTAGGTGAAAACTGCTTTGAGATCAGTGGTGAAGAGGCTGGCATTTCTAGAGTAACGTTACTATTTGCATTGCCTTCATATTATGTGTGATAGTACCCATTCTCTCTGCAGAGCCTGTCAGGAAAGTATTTCTGCTCCTCAGCACTAGATTAATTTCACCCATAGCAAACCATGTGCATACCGTAAAATGCAATTTATAATTTCATTCTATTTTCTAGCGTTTGGCCACAGACAAGTTTCTTTTGCTGCCCTTGCTTTTCTGGTACGTAAAAAACCCAAAGTTTTATTGATGACTGTGGAATAGGTATAACTCACATTTTAGCTAAGTGCAGTAATGATGCTATGCATTTGTATATATGTATATACACACACACTTATATAGATATATACACATCCACGGGCACTGCCCTGTGTCCTTTGACTGGATTTAGTGATAATCTGGTAAGGCCAGGAATGCTAATACTATTTACATATACAAAGTGCAATGTGAAGTGCTGTACCTGAGAGTCATAAGGACATCATCAGCATTATTACTACTCATAATTGTGTAAAAATGGTAATATTCACATAGATTGGAACTTGAGATTTTTAAAGCAGTGAAAAGTTACATCTTAAGCACACTTTGCAATAGTACTGTGTACCCTGAGTGACTTAACCTCAACAGTCATTAAAAATAATAAAAACAATCCCTGCCAAAATGGGTTAAGCCAAGGGAAAATGCAGGTGACCAAGTATGGCTGAGATTACTGACACTGACATTTGAATGAATGTAACCATATAAAGAGACAGAGGCTCAGGAAGGAATTCTCACACGGAAATGTATATTCTCTTCTGTCCTTGGTGGGCATTGCATTTGGAAATGCTGAGTGTCGACTTACCCAAGAAAGCATGGGTCAGTAGCCAAAACAGTCAGCCTCTTTGAAAGTCAGGTACAGCTCAGTTTCCAGAAATATAACAGGCAGATGAGACAGTAACATGTCTAAGCTCCTTCAGGCAAACACTATTCAGAAAAGCCTTCAAAAAAAAAAAAAATGCCCTGAGCAATATTTAAATGCTTTTCAAAATCGGGACCCTTAAGGATCAGTTTTGGTAGTGTTTGTCTCTGGGGGTTGGCCAAGCAGTTCTCAGCTTTTCCTGCTCTAATAAGGTATAGCAAAGACAAGCAAAGTACCCAGAAGAAGCTCGTGCACTTGGTGAGGCTGTACAGCCAAAAGTGATAATCCCGTACTGTGGAGACAGGAGGCTGTGGCAGCGGTGGGCAGTGGTGTGCCCAGACCTTACTGTCCGTGCCCTTCCCAAGCTCTGGGGTTACTTGAAACTGAATAAACTGCTTGCCTGAATCAGTATGCTATCAGTAAAAGTAGTTCTTATCAAAATCTCTGCACAGAAGTCGTCATCTTTTCCAATGAAACTTCCTTCCTCTCCTCTATGTAACATGACCTGCTGTAGCTTTTATGGAAAATGCTGCCATCAAGCAGAGAAGAGTCCTGTTGGGGACATTGGTCATAAAACACATCTGTTCCCTTCAGAACTGCATCAGCACCTGGTTTGTGGTCTACATTCTTGCAGCCCTTTTGAAAACTTCCTACCCATGGAAGCTCAAAACCTTTCCCTTTCAGACCTTGTTCTGGCAGGTTCCCAGACAACAAATTTAAAACAGCAACATACAAAGTAAGATAATTTGAAGCTGTTTTCACAGGTTTCTAAAACATATGAATAAAATATTTGGAAGATTTCTTCCCCGACACACACACCCACCTCTTATAAGGCTTGTCTTCATTACATGTCCTGATCTAAGTGTATACATATGCAGCTGCTGTAAACAGCAGTGCTGAGCAACTTGAAGAGTGTCAGCAGGCCCTTCTGAGAGATTCTCATGTTTGGAGAAATTAATCTTTGCAGGGATGTTTTTCTCATAGGGTACACACAGAATATAAAGAGGGGGGAATGATATCCAGACTTCAATATTTTATCATCATAAATACTGTAAGCTTTTTTTTTTCTGCTATTCCCCACTGCCCCATATTTTATATCTGAGGCACTAAGGACTAGCTTACATTTAGCAGTACTTCTTGATATAGAGCATTGGCAGACACATTTCTAAAGAGGGACATAAGAGCTAATTACAGCAGAATGCAGCTGCAGAGTCAAAGGTAAGCCAATAAAAATCCCCACAGAAATGCCCTATGCTTGTTTTACTTAGAATTGATTATAGAATTAGTAGGTGTTAACTATAGCGTGTGAATCTTTCTTGCTCCACAATAGTATGGGCATTGCACATTTCAGTATATATAGCGTTTCACAAAAGCACTTTTAACTTTGAAAATTTTTTTTCTTTAAAATAATAGTAATCAGGACAAATCATGTTCCTAGCTCATAATTGGAAGTACGTAAATTAAAATTACTTCTATTGCTATGTCTAGAATTATAGCTTCTGATATGGTATTTTATAATAGAATTTCCTTTTCTGCCTATTTAATGTTTTACATCTGGTGTTTATGATAGATGACAGCCAGTTAGTTGTAATTAAAAAACATAAAAGGACTGCAGGATTTGACCCATGACTACTTATCCATGCAGAATAATAGCTTTGCTAATAGAACTGATTTAAACTTTCCTAACAAAACCCACAGAAATCTCTCTGCAGAAAAGGGGAAAATTCTTCAGCAAAGCTGTCTACAATGTTATTTCAGATAATGGCACATTTCAATATAAGATGAAGTTACATGTTCTTTTCAATTATTTTTAATTGAAGTTTGTTATGGATGACTTTCAAAATTAGCCTAAAAAATACAATTTTTTTCCTGTATTAATTTTGTGACTTTACACTTTTAACATCTTAAGATTTTAGCACTTTTCCTTTTATTATAGTTTCTTAATTTTTTCCAGCCTCGCAAAATTTAGAATGACAGATGATATGAGAAAACACAACTTTTTAACACTGAATTTTTTCAATTTGAGAGTAGAAATCAGTCTTCAAAACCAGAAATTAATAGAAAGGTTCACTTCAGTCCGAGACTGAAATCTGTACAGCATTTTTGGTTTTCTTCATAAAGCAGGGGGAAAAATGAAAACTGTAAAACTAGATTGTTGCACTGATAGGCTTTCTTTTTCAGGAACTGAAACCAATGTTCCCAGCAGTTCCCGCTTCAAGTATGGACAGTAATTGGTTTTGATTTTACAGTAGTTTTAATTGCTTAAGTGCTGAAAGCCACAAGCAAATCTGAAATCACCTGCTGTATAACCAAATCGGCAGACACAGTACTTCTTCCAAACATTCAAACCATCCAAAGATTATGGACCGTGTTTGAGAGTTTGGTTTGGGCTGGAGATGGCATAACCAGAGAAGTAGAGCCAGGAATAATGCTGCCTCCCTTAATTCCTGACCACTATCCATTCGACCAGTCTGCCCTTCAGAGAAGCGCTGCCTTTTTATCGGCCTTATTTCCCTTTCCTCCATGACTTACCTAGAGACCTGGTTACTGTGCTCTGTAACAAAGGTGTTAGGCTCCACACCTTTGAAATTGTGTGTCAGAAGAGGGTAGGGACACTGATTCATGACAACTTTACAAAACCAGGGGTCAACTTTTCACCTGCTTCACTGCAGGCTGGATTATATCCAAATCCTGACAATGATGTCCAGTTTAGACAAGTATCTTGTTAAATTCCTTAAACCTCAGGGAGCCTCTCTGATCTCTGCAGACCAAAGCATGTTGCACATACTGGGCACGGGAACCACGCTGAAGTCCTGCCTGCACTGAGCTCTGTGGAGGCTGTACTCATGGTGCTCACTAGACACTTGTGCACTTGAGAAAGCTCACAGAATGTATTTCCCATGGGACAGTCATTTCAGAGTACAGACTTTTTGGATATGGAGGCTAAGCTGTAACTGGGGGATGCTGATTACTCAGTGCAACACAGTTACTGCAGCATTTTAGGGAAACAACTGAAAATATGTTTTTAATGTCTTGCAGATGTGTGAAGCTGGAAATCACTTTATCAACGTAGCTTTAGCTCACCAAAATCATTCAGGTCTGTCTTTGTTTCCTGTTTGTCTATTTAAGACTGAAGTGTGCTTAACCTATCCATCTTCTGCTGGGACACAGTAATTTATGTATCTACATCCTCAGAATAAAGAAAGATGAAGTGGGTACTGTGCCATTGGTATAACATCTTCAAAATAAATGTGGTGACAAGGAAACGTTAGCAAGACTGTTGTTCCAAAATTTATAGCGAATTTATCTTAATTATACACAACTGCAATTTAAATATAGATTTAAGCATGGAAGTTCCCTAAAACATCCTGTTGACTGGCAACAGAGTATTCCATTTTAAAAAAGTTTAAAAAACTTTTAAACTAGATTGCAGAGTTTTTTTAGGTACATGCATCTCATGCAAAGACACACACACACACACACACATATATACAAACACACAAGGACAGATTCATGAATACCTACACAGGCATCAAAGTGTATGTATGCTCTTAAAAGGATGCTCCAAGCATGGGTTTTCAGGGTCTTTTGTATCATGAGAATAAAAGTTATCCTATATATAGTCGAAAGTAAAATATATTTTCAGGTAATAATGGTATAATTTCTCACTCTAACACCCTATTCAAGAATATGCTACACCACAGTATGGCCAGCTTCACACACTGAAGTCAGCTTCTATTTCCAGAAAGCTTTCAATGTGCTGTGGTAAAAGCAGGTGCTTACATTGTTTGTTGCAAGGAGCCTAATTCAGTTGAAAAGCAGCAAGAGCCAAACAATTCATTGGCATTCTCAGTACCTTCAAGTATGAAAGATATACCATTGTTGCTGGAACTTTTAAAAAAAAAAGCGTTGCATAGGTGGCATTTTGTGTGAGCACTATCAGCGGCTGCAGGGAGTCATGCTGTTAGCTCTGGAGTTTTTTTCCTGTCCTACCCTGGAATGAAGGCTGAGGATGCGAGAGGGGACAGGTTCACGTTCCTGAGTCAGGCTGAGTAAGATACAACTGCATCCATTATATCGCAGAAGAGTGCCCTTAGCCCTCGCCTGCCAGCTAGTGCGCATTAAACCACATGTCTCTCTCTTCCTCTCAACAAAGGTTGCATCCTTTGGAACTGCCAGACCTTTCCTGTAAAAAGTGATACGTGGCTCACTAAGCAGCATTCTCACTAGGATAAATACAGCTCTTGCTGTCTCAAAAGATTTTACTGAAACTTTTTTAGCAAGTTGTACTCTGGGAGCATTGGCCAAGGGGATGGCTGTTACACAGGCAAGTTGTGATAAGGCTCCATTCCCCTCCCTTTACTGAAACTGGTTTTGTACATTTGGGTTTTTTGTTGTTTTTGTTGTTTGGTTTTTTTCCTGTTTACTTTCATAAAGGGAATAAAGCCTGTTTTCCAAGTCCAACCTACAACCCCTTCACGTGGCTCTACTTGCTGGTATCCTGTCCCAACTATACGTATGAGGTACATGACTTTCTTCTGCTTTAATGCAAAGGGTAGGTAGTTACTGTGTTTCAGCCTTTGCCTGCAGAAAATCTGCAGTGCCTCCATGCAGTTCCCTCTGCACATCAATCATCATGTTCTGTATGTCAGTCACCTCATACAAATGTTTCTCCACCAGACCCTTCTCTTCCCTCACACTGATTTCATTACTTTTTTGTATATTCCCCTTTGCTATGGAGTCTCCAGTGACCCATGGATTTACCACCCATTCCTTCTACCCCCATCCAGTGCACTTGGGGATGGGTCCCTTTCTAGCTATTTTTCCTTTCTCATTTCCATGAGGAATATTGTGCTATTCTTCCTGGGGGAGCTTTTGGGGAAGCACTTACTTTTGAAAACTTGCCCTTTCGCTTTATATAGAGTATCCAGTTAACATTGCCTTTTCCATTGCAACAGATTGGGTCTTGGATTAGTTTCACAGTGATGACACAAACCCTGCCAGGTAAGTTTGAAACAAAATAAAGATAGCCTCCAGATTTTTGTTTGCAGAAGAGAATTCTGGAAAACTAAAATTTGACAAAAAATTATGGCAGATGAACTATTGCCATCAAATCTCCCCTGTGATGTGACTGTATAAACCTTTAAATAAACCTTTAAAGTGTTATTCAGAAACCTGTGGAGAAAAAATTATTGCAACACCTTGTTTTGATCAAAATCCACTCTACTTTTTGTGAAATATTGCTGTTTCTTGTTTCCATCACGAAAAACAGACTTTGAAATTTAGGGAAAAAAATGTCAGTATTCTTCATTTACAGTCAATCATTTTTTATATAGAAAAGTTTCTTTGCATTGTAAATCTAGAATAATACTTCTGATAGGGAGGGGAAAATGGATGTACTTGGTATTTCAAAATAGGAAAGACACACACCTTCCTGGTAGCATCTCCCTGTTTGCTTATATCAGGAACCCAGCTCATAACAGCAGACTGCTTAGTAGCATTTCTAACTGTTGCTCAGTACTTTCCTGCATCCTTAGAGACCTACAAACCCATAAAAACATGGTCCCTGGGACTGAACTCTCCAAAACATACACTTTTAAATTATTTTTTCATTCCAAAATAGAAACCTATAAAAGTTACTTGCAAAAAGTAGCCCCACATGATTTACAAATGAAAATAATTTCTAAAGGGGATTAAACTGCATCATGGAAAAATTAAAATTTTAATTTTGTTTGAAAAGATACAACATTCTTATGCTATAGGCTCTGGGGTGGAATCACCTGAAAGTCAGGGGGCATTGTAGCGCTGTGTTTATGATGGCAGGGAGCAGCAACATACGCAGCACACACATCCTTGCTGTAATTGTCCCAAACATAACTTGACCAGATGCCAAATTAATGTTTCTGCTCCACTAGCTCATTTTAAAGAAGAAAGGATAATGAATTTGCAAAAAAGCCCCTATAAAAGCATTCCCCATTTGGTGTTACTAAGCCCTAATGGGGAGGTACCTGAGTTACCACTTACTGGCTCCAGGCAACCAGAACAGAGCCCTGGGCATTTATAGGTTGTTAGGCTTTGTGAGACCGAAGGGCCAGGCAGCTAAACCTGTCCGTACCCCTACTGCCCACTTCCTCCAGGGCTGAGCTCTCCTTCTACATGACATGAAGCTACAGCCCAGCTCCCTGTTATGGCTGGGAGCCAGAGGTAAAAGAAAAAAGAAGTGTTATAGGCAAAAGGAAACCAGAAAAATTGTTGAGAGGGGCTGTGGGTAATTCTGTGTTGAGACGACACCATGCCCAAGGAGGTCTTGTGATTTATGGTGAAATCATAGGTGATATAGGCTGTGTATAATAGATGTGAACATCATCTGTGTGAATTCTGATGTGGAGGCTGAGCCTCAGGCTATGGGATATCAGCAACTGCAAGGCTGAGAGCAGGGGCAGAGTTAACTTGTCTCTGCTCACAGATGAGAATGCAGACTTTTCCATAAACCCTCTTTTATTCATAGAAAGAGATATTGAAACAAGACTTATGATTCTTTTTTTTTTTTTTTTTTTTCTCTTTTTCCTTGGTAGTTGGCATTTTTGCTTTCCTGATGGTCATACAGATGTCTCTCTGGGCCCAAAAGAAACACAAGCTCTACCTGAAGAGATTTTATCCAGAGGTGCGGAGAAAAGCAGCTATGATTCCTATCATCTTCTAAGCTCTGCACCGGCATTGGAGCCTAAGTGTACAGTTCAAAAGCTAACACAGAGTAAATGAGCCATTTTATTCAGTAACGAAAGTGGATCAGAGGAAGAACTACTGCATATCTTTTTCAGAAAATTAACAGTTCAAGACGAAGAGCTTTTAATTAAGTGAAAAAAAATGTAGCTCTTGAATTCTTGGTTCCTGCTAAAAGATATGATTTAATTAGATTTTCTGTAATGGAGCTAATTGGGAAGGGACAAGAAAATTGCTTATATTGAATGTTAGACTAGATATTTTGCTGGTGTAAATGGGCACAGATGCCTGTTAGTATTAACGAATACAGCTCATATGCATGCATTCAAGCCTGGTAATTTTAATGTTCAGTGTAGATGTTGACACGAGTCTTGGCTTTTTGCATCAGAAGATATTTCACAGCCTTATTTTTATTAAGCTGCACAGAAACAGCGTGTTCTGCCTCAGCTCCTCTAAAGCATCACATCAAAGAACGACCGCTAAGCTGTTTAACACAGTTTACTCTAGCTTTACAAGGTTTTTCTTTCTTTCTTTTTTTTTTTTTTTTTAATTGAATCTCAGAGAAAATTGTTCAATACAAATTGGTTTGAATTGATCACTGCATAGAGATCTAGCTTTCTTTTATCTTCAGGTAGGCAGATCAGCCCCATGATCCCAGGAGGGATCAAGCAGTTTGTCAGGTGCTTCCCATCTTGCTACTTATATGCATCATGACCTTGGGTACATCATTTAAGTCCATCCTCCTTTCTCACATTGAACAGTTCTGGAAACAGCAGAAGACTTTCTGGACTAAGAAGTGTGTTAAGATCCCCTTTTCTGGATGTAGTCGAGTGCTGAACACCATTCGCCTTATTTTGTATCAAGCACCGTGAAATCCATGGGCATAAGGTGAACCAGAGTACAGCTTGTTATCGAAACGGAAAGGGATCCCTGCCAAATGCATTTCAGTCCATATCTGAACTGCCTCAGATGGACACTGGCTGAAAGGTTTCAGCTCCCCTTCAATTCGGTCAGCCTCTATCTTCTACCTTGCTTTCCAGGATATTATTTTGTAAGGAATTCTCTGGGCTTGTTATTCAAGTCCTGGAAACTCTATTTAGCTCCAGTTGCAAATCAGTGGCACCCATGTCATGCAGAAGCACAATTTCTAGCAATTTTAGTTACAGAGAGCGAATGAACCAGAACTGCTTCAGCAGGTATTAAGATACGGAGAATTAGGGCACTAAGCCCAGTTTTCATTCTATTTCTGTTGCACATTTATCAGTGTCTTTTGACTCCCTTAGGCTGGTGAAAAAGCTTGCCTAAAGAACTTTAATCATTAAACACCAGCGTACACAAGCAAGGCAGGCAGTTTGTCTCCTAAAGGCGTTGTTATCTTTGCACCAGCTCAAGTGTTCTAACAAAGTTAATTTGCCCAGTAAATTGGGTTCATATCCCTCTTCTAATGTCTAACTCGCAACACTTATCCTATTAGCCACTGTAACTCAATTTCATCTTGCTAATGTAAATAAATCACTTTCCATATTTTTTAACTTGTAACCTGTGAACACCTCGAATTTTTTATTCTTTTCAATGGAAAACCCAAGACACAGTGAACATCCAGTTCTCTAACCCAGACTGCTAATAAAGATCTATTTTTGAAAAATTATTTTCTCTACTCTTTAGTCACTTATACATAACAGCAATATTTCTGAAACCCTTTATTTTTTTTCCAGCCAGTGTTAGATACATGAGTCAAGACTGGGTTTTTTTTTAATCCAGCCTCTGGGATTGTTTTCATTTCATGTTTATTAAATTTCTGATTTTAACAATCTTCAGATTTAAAATAGTATGCGTGGGAGGGTTACTTGCCAAAATTACTTACTTATCTGTTGGTCTCTCGATTAAAATGGCTGCAGCTTTCTTTAAGTCTATTCAAGGCATGTTTCTGAAGTTATTCCAATTGTTAGGAGTGGGGTTCCTATTCCACAGCAAGCTTAGGCAAAAGAAGTACTTCAGAAATTATTTACCTCCCTGCTTATTAGTTGGTCATTCAGTACATGGAGTGGGTGTCAGAAGGGTTTTAGCTCCTGTAGTAAATCACTAGAGTTCCAAAACAGGGGTAAGAGCAAACACTAGGTAGGAGCAAATGAAGATACATCACAGAAGGCTGTCTCAGATAAACATGGCAGATATTTTGAGATTCACCAGCAGGGTGTTGACCAGCTACAATTGCTCTGAACGGTGTTACACAAAGAGCTATAAATCCAACTTAGAACAGGTAAGTTAACTTCCTGGCACATTTTGCTTCAAAGGAAAAAAAACATATAAAAATGGTCAGTCTTCAGTTTTGATAAACATTTAAGGGGCCTTGCTTTTGAAAAAAAAAGCCCCAAACCAAGAAAACTGCAGAAAATCCAAGTAAATAAATTTAAAAAGCATACTAGGCAAAAAGTTAAGTATTATCATATAAAGTATTTGGCAATGATTTTAGCCACAAGTGCCATGCAGCTTTTGAACCAAAACAATTGCCTCCACAAAAATCTTTTCATGGCAATATTTTCATGACTGTACTGATTACCTGGGGGTGGTGGGGGGAAAGCCTTGGAATATACTAGTATTCCTTGTATTAGCAGCTGATGAGGAATTAAATGGTTAACTACAAATTCCTTTGGCAATATTTTCTCTTAAGCCAAGATCTACTTCAGAAACGTTGGGAGAAGGAAGGCACATTACTACCAGCAAACCATTGATTCCTTTCCTTTGATCCTGAAATACGTCATCGTCCAACATGAGCTATCAGATGCAGCCAGGCTAGTTGCTCCCCATTTTGCCCACATTTAATATGGAGTCACCATCCAAGTGCATTGAATGTACTGGAGTCCATGGAAAAGGGAAAATAATCAGGACAATGTGAATTACATTTTGCAGTCCTGCTTCTCCATGAGTGTCATGATATCCATTACTTGCAACAAAACCCAATTTGTCCCTTTGAGCTAAATCCCTTTCTGATGCTGTTTTCCTCAGGTTTTACCTCTGGAAAGGTGACAGACAGTGAATCCACTGCCTACGGTGCCCTGCCCTGATCTGTGCCCCAGAACTGGCCTGAGCTGCCCTTTGGCTTCTGTCAGCCCCATGACTTCCCCAACAGCTTTTAGAGGTAAATTATGCTATTTGTCACAAGGAGCAGGCAGCAGAAGCATCATACAGCAAAAAAATTGTGTGGTTGACATTGGAGACACATTCTGGTTAGACAGAAGGAGCTGGTGCAATCACTGGCACTGTTACGCTCCCAAGTGCAGGGACAATTCCTGCTCAGTGCTCCTCAGAAGCAAAGTCATCCATGCTAAGAGATCACAAATAAGAGAGATTTTTTTCATAGAATTGAATGATTTTATATTATAGAATCATTAAGGTTGGAAAAGACCTCCAAGATCATCTAGTCCAACCATCCCCCTACCACCTATATTACTTACTAAACCATGTACCTCACCCAACCTTTCCTTAAACATTATGAAGGATGGTAATGATCCTTCCTATGATGGAGGACTCCACCTCTCACTGGGCAACCTGTTCCAATGTCTAACCACCCTTTTTGAGATGAAATCTCTCCTAATTTCTAACCTGAACCTCCCCTGGCACAACTTGCATCCATTCCCTCTTGTTCTGTCGCTAATTACCTGTGATATGAGCCTGACCCCCAGCTCACAGCTTCCTTTCAGGTAGGTAGATAGAGAGACTTTGGGCCTACTAAACAAGAGTTTTGGCAGGGACCGTATAAAAAAATCAAATGAAGTCCTAATGAGTCCTTCCTGACCTGGCCAACAAGGACTGTGCAAGCAGTGTTTCCTGGCCTGCCTGTGGGCTCAAAGCATATCAGAAAACGATCACTGCCTGGTCCACCCAGAGAGAATGCTCAACTCCAGGTCCCTCCATGTTCTCCCTGCAGCTGGGTGAAATGGAACCAGAAACTGGGACTCTGCTGTGATCCTCCAGATGGGCAAGTCTCATCTTTCCCAAAGTATTCTCAAGACACTAAAATTCAGGAGCCTAAAGTTAAGCTTTAAGATATGCAGCTCTGTGTTTATGTGGCCTGCTTTTGCCACGAAATGGCAACGCAACCTGGAAATGAACAGGCACCAGCTTAGGTTTCCTGGTGGTGCAAGGAGGTGTTGTGATAGGGAACTGAAGTGGCAGATGCTCCTGTACACAACTTATCAGTCTATATTTGGATCCCCAGTTTGAAAAAGCCCTTAAGACCCAGCCTTATGTTTATCTCATAAGATGGTTACCACATCTTTGCAGCTGACAGAACTGAAAATGATCTCAGTGATTTCGTCTTTCCATAGGGAAAGTAGAGCTTGAAAGGACACAGAAAGTAGGAGAAGTGAATAAAGGCAGATGGTCATCCTTTTATAAAGATGCTATTATCATCAAAATATCTTCTACTTTCCATTGTTTTGTATAAAGAAAGTGACTCTAAATTGGCTTTTATCACACTAGGAACCAAGATAAAGCAGCCTGATATCAACGTAGTTCTCTGAAAGAGAGCCTGCAGTGATAGCTAAAATATAATAAAATAAAAATCACTGAATGTGAAGACTTCTAAAGCACAATGTAAGAGGAAAAAAGCTATAGGAAAGCAAGTGACTATTTATCTATTTATAGTTTAACAAGTGCTGCTGAGCTAAAAATTAATTCAAATCATAAAGAGTTTTCCAGAAAGGTAATATTTTCCACATGATGCTTTACTGGCTTCCCTTTTCTGTATTTTCTTAGGCAGAAGTTTTGTCTCCAAGCAATATTCCCTGCCATTATCATTCATGAAAGCTCTTAGAGAAATGCACTCTATGCCTGTTCCAGTGTTCCACAGATAAATATAAATGAAATGTTGTGCTGTCATTGCACACAGATTAGTATCTAAATGAATAATATTTTATTATGAGAAGCCTGGTTTATCATAGGTGAGTGTCTAAAGGCTGCTGTATAGCTTCAATTAAAGGCAATTTTCACATCACACATGTTTAGCATCACAGAATAATGCTTATTTTAATGGTCTCTGCACATCTTCAGCCATATGTGACTCAAACATGTAGCGCTTTCTGCAGGTGTCAGACCCAAGAGCCAAGCTGTCCTGGCCCTTTATTATGTTCTTGCTGCTTGGTTATGTATTTGTCTAGCGCTCCAGAAACTGGCTCTCGGTCGGCTCTGCTCCATCAGGGCATCTGAGAAAACATTTCCTTGTCCATTTTGTCCAACTGGACAAGCAGTTGTCCAGGTGAGGCGCATCAGTCACTGCATGACTGAAGTAATCCACACTGAATTTCTTTGATGGTCAATCTAAAAACTCTTTATGAAAGGAAAATACAAGTTGATGGTTCCTGAAATACGTGTGCTTAACTTAAAAAAATCTATCACATGTGAATACCTCCACAACACCCAAGCTTCTAATGTATACCTGCTTTTATCTAACTTCTGAAGTCTTTGAAAATTGAGTAACCAAGTAAGAGGAAACAATTTATAGATAAAAGAAATACGGTAAGTGTATTCAATAATACTAGTGAATCCCTCATTAGAAAAAGTAAACTTTACATCTTTTGTCAAAGAAATCTGCTTGTTAGCCAGCTTTCTCCTAAAACTCAGCTTTATTCCTGTGAAAAACTAATATAGCTGTACCAGTGATGCCTTTTATAGTTCTGAGGATCTGGCCATACTCAATAAGGAAGGCTTTTGCTTTAAAATTACAGGTTTCACTATTTGGGGGCTCTTCTAAAGCACTACAGGACAGGCTTCAAAGAAAACAGACCACATCAAACATTCTTTTCCTCTTATTCATACTGACAAGTTGATGAGTTTTCAGTTGACTGGTGAAAGAAACACTGAGACACCAAGTTACGAAACAAACAAATATTTTAAAAAGTATCCCTCTCCTCATGACAAGAATAGGATAAAAAGGTACTATTTTGTATTTTCTTTTAATAATATGAAGCCATTTCCCAGGTTCAAGGGCATCCTTGCAGAAGGAAACATTGATTAGGGAGCTGTAAGGACCAGAATGTGGTCACAGTGTGCTTTTAGGGATTAGCAGCTATGGCTTTTTGGAAAGAAATTTCACTCTTTCTGACAACTGCTCTTGACAGAAATGGATTAAAGATGACACATCTCCAATATTGTATTTAATGAAAAACAAAGTACCTATTCTTAAAGCAACAGGGAATATTTGTCACATATACAAACACCGTGTTCCACCCTCCGGTTTACATCATCTCTCTGCAGAAGGTGCTTTGCATTCGGACCTGTACGCCTTTCATTCTAACTCTTAATTATTTACCTATTATAGCTTTGATATACGCAGTGATGTCACAGAAAAAACAGCTGTTGATTTCAAAACTCTGAGGGTGGAGAATCTATTTGAACACTAATTTCAGACTTGTTGCCCCACACATAAAATCATAGAACAGTAGAATCATAGTCAATATGGAAAAAGACCTCTGAGATTATCTAGACCAACCGTCCCCCTACCACCTGTATTACTTACTAAGCCATGTCCCTAAGTACCTCATACATCATAATTTTGCTGCCATGTTTAGATATCTTTCCAATAGCTATGTGGGACATAGATTCAGAGATTTGCCAAACATCCCACCATAACCCAGTGGCAGAGCAAAAAAAGCAGTGAAGTGCAATCCTCTACACTGCCCCAGCCCTCACTTCAAAACAACACTCCTCACTTCCTTTGTGCCCAACCTCTGCAGAGTTGAAGCTATTCAAGGACTTGTCTCTGCAAAAGTACAGGTGTAGTTCTTCCAGTTTTGCAACAGTATCTGACTAGTAAACCATAAACCTGTAACAATAGAAGTTGCAGCACTCTTGTGTACGTTTGACATGTTTTCTTATCAAGAGGGTCCTAGTAGATAAGAGGAAGATGCGTATCGTGCTTATATGGATACAAAGAGAACAGGGCTGTTGTAATCTGAGAGCTGGCGGCTGCTCAGGGGGGCTCAGTGCCTTGGGCACCTACCCAGGAGTGGGCAATGCAATAAAGATTTACTGCAATCTAATAAAGGCAATGCTGATCTTGATTGTGGGTCTGAAATTAAATAAACAGGCAATCTAACCTGATCACATGCAAATATTTGCTGGAAGCTATACCTCAAATGTTTTTGCATCTGCTTTAGAAATTCCAATTTTAGAACAATTCTCACACGCACTATAAGCAGAAGTTGGACTTCCACAAAGTAATGCAAGTTATACAGGGAATTACTGAATCATAAATCACAGACTGCTTTGGTTTGGAAGGGATCTCAAAGATCATCTAGTTCCAAAGCCCCTGCCACGGGCAGGGACACCCTCACTAGACCAGGTTGCCCAAAGCTCCATCTAACTTGGCCTTAAACACCTCCAGGGACCGGGTTTCCACAACCTCTCTGGACAACCTGTGCTAGTGCCTCACCACCCTCATAGTAAAGAATTTCTTCCTAACATCCAACTTGATCTCCTACAGTGGGAAGTTCCTCATATTCCCAGTCCCTGCCTTTGCCCTCTGGGACTTGGGTGGGGTGGCTAGAGCCCTTGCCAGTGAAGACTGAGGCAAAAAAGTCATTAAGTATTTCAGCATTCTCCATATCCTGGGTGCATGCCCTGTTATTTTATATGGTTACTTCTTTTTTTTTTTTTTTCCAGGGAAAATAAGTGCTTTTGTTCCCAGAGAAGGGGTGGTAAATTTTTCTGTCCTTACAAACTGCAATACCAAATCCTTAGGGCAGACACAAGACTTTGTGCGTATCAAAATGTGTGAGGGAGTTCAGGAGTCATTCACAGTTTGAAGATAACAGTTCTCCATGGGCTGCTTTGCTTCAGTGCTGATAGTCCTGAGTCCACGATGGACCAAAGCCTACATCAGCCACTGCTTCTCCCTCTCAGAGACTATTTGCCCACAGGCCAAGGCCCCAGTCAGCAGTTTCAGTGCACAAGTCCTCTTTGACCTGTTCAAGACTTGAGGTGTCACAAGCTGGCCACAGCAGTACTAGAAGATGTGCTGCAGGTGTGAGGTCAGGATTCTGAAACCAGATGCGAGATGGGTTTAACCATCAAAATAAGCAGCCCACCAAACAGGTTTTCGCCCCTGAGCAAGTCATCAGTGTTTGCTTCTCATCCCTTAAGCAACTCTTACAGTCCTTCCCAGACCGTGCTTTGTTCAGGCTCATACCCTAGTCGCTCTCAGTGGTTGCCCAGACCAACAGAAGTGAGCACAGCAGCCATTGCAATCAAACACTTAGAAAAATGATTAATTTATTTACTGGAAAACAGTTTATATTAGAGCACTAAATCTGGGCACGCACAACAGGCAATATGAGGCAATCTTGCCTACTGTAGTTCTGGGACCTTGAGACTTCAGCGCCATCCATCTTCCAAAAGGAATAACTAAGCAAGCAATGGGAAATACCTCTTGTAATCACATTGTCCTGTTGCAATTATATGTGAATAACACATTATAAAGCATGTTGACAAGATCCCCACTTTTCAGCAGCCCCTTTGAGCAGTCATTTTTCAGAGATCATTGAGCAAACAGGAATAAAATCAAATCCTTCAACACCCACAAATGTACGGTTGACTTACACAATCAATAGGCAGTTACAGAGAGAGAAAAACTGCTGGAGTTTTCTTATTAGAGATAAGGAGTGGGGAGAGAAACAAAGTTTCCTTTGTACACCTTCAGCAGAGAAAATAACATTGATTCATCGGTTACAGTGCAAGGAGATGAGCGTCTCCAGCAGAAATTAAGGACACAAACAAGGTCACGATACATAAAAATTTCAAGCAGCAGCAGCAGACAGGGCTGGCTAAACTGACTGGCATTTTAACTGTTGATAAAATGGTCACATGAAGAGGCAGGCTGAAGGATGGTCAAAAGGTTAAGCCAGGCAGGCTGGTACAGAAAGCATAAAAAATGTCCTCTGCCACAAGAAATGTCTGCAGACGGGGCTTCTCTCACTACTGTCCTGACGGGGAGAAGGATGGAAAACTCAGGGCAAGTAGGGGACCCACTACCTTGATCTGAAGCACTGTAGGGCTTGGTAGTTGAACCCTATGAAGACTAGTGGCACCAAAAATCGTGCCTGGTATTTCTATTTACTTCTAGAGCTTCTAATGAATTTCCCTGCAACGTTTTCTCTCCATCTCAATTTCCTTCATCCCCAGAGGATATACTATATGCCTTTATATTGCGGCAAAATATTCTACAATCACAAGAACTGAAAGCCATCTGTTCTCTGAAACTAAAGTGTCTCAGCTAGGATTCTTTTTTGTTTAGTTTGTTTTTTTCTTTTTTTTTTCCTAATTAATGCAACTAATCTATCAGCTTGCTTAAATTTCACACACAGCTGAAATACTACACATTTCAGCACAAGCTGGAAAAGGTTTTTTTCTTTCCAATTTTTGATTTACAGAAAGTCTTGAATATTTATATTAAAGTCAAAATGAATCAGAATCAAAATGTACTACTTCCCACTGGGGACCCCCCTCTCCAAATCTCTTTTTTAGGAATGAATTGCTCACGGTGCTTCTTTCCCTCAAACGAAGCATCACTTCAATGTTAATTACTGTAAATTACAAGTGCAATGGACAGCATTCCTTAGCTTTCAGAGAAAAAAAAAATCTGGGTTGAAAGCTGCAAACTGGAAAATGGAGTGTTTGATTTCCCCAGCAGAAACATCTTCTAACCACTCTGTGTATGGGAGTCTGACATACCTTGAACTGCAACTGAACCAAACCTGATGCTTCAGACCACTAAAAGTCAAAAACGGCAGCAGGAAGATTCAGCGTTCTGCCAAGGGGAAAACAATTGTAGCTGGAAAGCTCTGACCTTTTCCTTAACAAATGGATAAGAGCATGAGGGTATAAATATCCTCCTATACCTAAGACATAGTGTACACTCACATTTTTTTTTCTGAAAATGGGCTACCCTTGTGCTTAAAATGGGAGTGTAGACACAGGGCCAGAGTCCATGTTGTTCCATCCATGGGATGGACATGGGAAAGAAACAGGTGGCAAACAGGTTGCTTCTCTGCTTCCCCAGCTGATGCGATGGAGTTTGCCACTTCCTCACTGTCCAGAGAAAGGGAGGAAGCAGAAGGTCTGACAGGGCAGAGGGTCTCCGAGACCTGCTGCCTCCCAGCAATAATGTGCAATGGGTCACTCGTTTCTCCATACCTTGTGTGAGTCTCCCAGACCCCAGAGGCTTCCCATTGGTCTGCATGACTCCAAAGCAGCCTCAGGGTAGTAAGGGCCAAAGACCCCAGGGACACCAAAATGTCCAGGCCCTTAGCAAGCCTTATTGCTCCAAGAGAGCTAATTTCCGTGAAGCTCTGCTCTGTCCCTCATGTCCCCCTGCCCTTGCTGGTGCCATAATGCATTTCTCCAAAACAAAAGCTGCCCACAGTTGCAGATGGCCACTGTAATCTCTGTGAGTGACATAAATAAAATACATGGATGCAAGCAGACTAATGATCTACTCTAGGACGCTTGGTTATGATGCATTGAAAAGAACAGCTGGTTGTCAGCAACATATTTACCAGGAATTTAAAAGACAACAACAGCCATATAATCCAGAGGATTTAATGACAGAGTTGAATGAATGCTGAATAAATGCTCCTTTTGATAAACTCACAAACATTTGGGGGATGCAACAGTGATTTATATTGTTCCGGGAGAAATAAACAAATTAAGGTTTTCATGGCCTTGTGGAGACCAGATTTTGCAAATGTGAATTTCTGTATGCTTTCAGATTAACCTTTTCTCTCTTGGTATTAGAAAGAAACAAAACATGGCTTTTTTCAATTTGCAAGAAGCTCCTGATTTTTGGTATGCGGTTTACTTGTTATTCTGTGCTTCCTAAATCAACAAATGTGATGTACACTCGTAATGTGTTGTGGAAAAGAACTTCAAACCTGGTTGGTAGTGAAGCCATGACCAAGCCAAAATTTTAGCTTTGTGAATGTCAAAAACATTTGAGTAAAATGTTTAGTTTTCATGGTGTCGAAATGTTTCCTTGCAACATGGTAGAATCACTACAGTTCACAGCGCAGAGTATGACAGTTGCATTTAAAAATGCCTCTTAATCCAAAGTAATACAAATAGGCAGCATTACTGGTGGGCAAAATGAAACTACTGAAGTGCTGTCTGAAATCAGTTGTTGTATATCTTCCTGCAGAATTTTCAAGATATCAACAAAATAACATTTTCCAACAAAAATCATTCCAGAAAATGGCTTTGGCCAGCTCCAGGGATCGTGCCAATAACTGAAGGTACAAAACGCATGAGTCTCTGACCCCACCTGCTCTGAAGTGCTGGCCCTCTTGTAACTTGTCTCCTCAGCCCTCATATTCCTATACTCTCCAGTGACAGGGAGCATGACCCAGCCTCCCCTGGCTGCAGCAGCAGCAGAAATGCAGAGAGCACTGTTTAACCCAGCTCGTTAAACCCAGGCAGGCAGAAGCTGCTCCCTCCACACTACCCTCCAGTAATGCAAACCATGAAGTTTGAGGCTGGAAAGAAGCACTTTGGTAAGTCAGGAGTTTAGGGAGAGGTTGATGCATGGTGAATCATGGCCATCATGTTCAGCCTATCAGATAATTCCAGCCCAGAAGTACGAAGTCCCGCCTTGTGAGGGCTTGTAGGATTTAAATTATGTCCCGTATGGATCCTCTGATGAGGCTCTGGGGAGAATTTTCACTTCTGCATGTGTAACTTGGTGTGTGGGATGTCATTTGCCAGACAGCTCTTGGGAGCCTATTATGGGGCAGGAAGCCCTAGATACATAACACCACAAGTCAGATATTGCCAAAAATGCTGGCAGAACTCCGAGGCACGATCGATAGGTATAGAATCCTGCTACTTACTTGACAAAATCTTTTTCTACTTAACACAAGAAGATGTTGCTGTGTTTTGCTGAAGTCTGTCCTGAAATGCAACTTCTTTCATCCTGCCTGTGCTGGTTTTGTCTGGAATAAAGTTGATTTTCTTCATAGTAGCTAGTGTGGGGCTGTGTTTTGGATTTGTGCTGCTAACACTGTTGATAACATAGAGATATATTTGTTACCTAGAGATGTTTTCATTACTGCTGAGCAGCAAATACACAGAGTCAAGACCTTTTCTGCTTCTCACACCACCCCACCAGCAGGGTGGCTGGCTGTGCACAAGAAGTCAGGAGGAAACACTGCTGGGACAGGTAACCCCAACTGACCAAAGGGATATTCCATACCATATGATGCCCTGATCGGCATATAAAGTTAGAGGAAGAGGAGGAAAGGGATGAGGGGACATTCAGAGTGATGATGGCTATTGTCTTCCTAAGTAATTGTTAGATGTTATAGAGCTCTGCTTTCCTGGGGATGGCTGGAAGTGGTGTACAAATTCCTTGTTTTGCTTTGCTTGCACCCATGGCTTTTGCTTTACCTATTAAACTGTCTTTGTCTCAATGGATGAGTTTTCTCACTTTCACTCTTCCGATTCTCTCCCCATCCCACCAGAGGGAAGTAAGAGACCAGCTGTGTGGTGCTTAGCTGCTGGCTGGGGCAAAACCACAACACTGCCTCATCATCACACACAAACCTTCATCTGTAAACATGCAACATTTTTACTGTGCTGTCACTACTACCAGTGCGTTGATGGTAGTTATTCTGAACCCTGACTGACAGCCACCAGCACCATTATTGTTCTGCATTACATTAGCATTCAGAGATCTCTGGTCACTACCCTGAGTCAAGATACTGGCACATACTTAACCCCAAGTAGACTGCAAGCCACACAAAAATCAATGGACCAAGACTTCTGCAGCCCTCAGTAGCTGACATTTAACACTAGAAGCAACATTAAAACTTTCCTGCCCACAGCATTCAGCTATGTGAAAAGGGCATTCTTTTAGCATTGGCAAAGGTTCATGAACTCAGCAGGGGAATAGTGCTACAAGTTCATCAGGGTGCCTGCTTGGCACTGAAGGAAGTTGGCTACTGAAGGAAGAAATGACCTGTATCTCCTACCATGTGCTTTGCTCCCCTGGACAGCTCACAGCCTCCTCCTGTTTCCCATACTTGGGCCTGTTGTTGCTTATTAGTTGCTCATTAACACCTGAAGCAAAGATTGAGACGTTGTGTTAGGTGCTGTAAGCAAAAATAAGAAGGAAAGCAATCCCTTCTCCCATCATAAGAGGAGGCAACAAATACAACAAGATATGAGGGCGATAAATCTTGAGTTATGGAGGATGATGGGGAAAGGAAAAATCCTCCTAGATTTTCATTACCAAACTCATTTGAGATAAACTGGAAGAACTATAATTTCTTGGAGGGGAAATGAACTTCATAAAGTTAAGTCTGTGCTGCCAAAAGCAGAAGATAAGAATGACCTTTGCTTTTAATGTATTTGTCTTTCCATATCCATCCATAGACGGTGAACCCAGCCTATTAGCACCACTGGTCTAACACTAAAAGTCAATTTGATTTAACCATACTTGCTGGCACTGCAAACTGCCTGACTATCACTCAATTAGAAAAGAGACATTAACTCAGGTGTTGCCTAGAATCTAGCTGCTCACTCACCTTTGTAATGTACCTGCAATTTTGCTTTAAATCAGTGTTCTGTAATCACTTGGGTTAAATCAATACAGGGTTGTCAAAAGCATATGGGATCAAGTGAAAATGCAAAATTTAAAATATAAATAACCATTGAAGGTAGATTTTAACTGCTAACGCTCTATCATTACAGTGAAGTTGATGTCATTTACAGCAACATTAAAGCAAGTGTTATTAAGAGAAAATGAGGAATTTGTCAATGAGTGTTTTTAGCGTCACTGAAGGTCTCAGAATTAACACGCTTGCAATATTTTGACTAAAACAAGCTCATTCAAAGGCTCTTTCTAGCACATTAGCATCTCGTTAGACTTTGAAGATGTTTCAGATCTTCCTTCCTTAACTAGTAAAGGAAGAAATAAAATTCTAGTAAGAACGTTACAAAACTGTGGAAGTGTATTATTTGCTGCTGCATATACACTTCAAGATAAAAGCACTTGGAATAGAAAGATCAGCCTTTTTGCCAGAAAGTATAAAACTTAATTTCCATGGTCCCAAAAGGAAATATGAGCCAAATTCTGATAACCCCAGCCATTACTGAAGAATTTTTGATTATATTAATTACCCATTACCATTTATAGGGCTATTTCTTCAGTGAGAATGCACCCACTGAGATTAGAGGTCTGTCTCCAGCATCATAAAGTTAAAACAAGCTGCTAGTGAATATCACAGATGGGTATACGTTTATTGCAAGAGCATTTTTTGAATATTCAATTGCAGGAGGAAACTTCTGAAACCAATCTGAGTTGTTTGCAGAGCCCTTAAAAATGTATTCCTCTGCCTCTTCTCCTCCAGATAGGTACAGTGTCTTGTACACACAGATATCTTGGTACAGAAACATGGATGGGAAAGCCCACCTACTACACTCTGTGCCCTGAAGGACAGAGAGATTTTCCCCTGCATGGAAAGACATTGAAGTTTTGCTCTCAGATACTGGTGTGTCACAAGCATCTTTCCTGGAACCTCCTGTTTTCCTCTCTACTGCCTCCCCTCTGCCTCCCAGCACAAATCTAATACAGAGAGCTGCTTCTGAAAAAGGCATTTCTGCAGTACACTGCGAGGAAAATTCCTTACCACAGAAAACCTAGTTTAAAAATAGTCTAATTCTGGCCTCTCAACTTCTGGTGTTCCTAAAAAAAAAAATCCCATATTATACCCAGACTAACTGCCTGATAAAGCTCATAAATAGAAATGTGATGATGTCAGGGAAAGACTGATGAGCACATGAAAGATTTAGGGCACAGTTGTGAGCAGCCTGGTCCAGGGCAGAGCCTAACATTATGGCTCCACTGCATCACATGAAAGGCCCATCTGACTCTACACCTTGTCTTCTAAAGCATCCAGAAGGGATGACAAAGTGGTTGCATATGCCTCAAGACTTTGACTCGGTAGGTGTATCTATGTGTGCAGAATCAGACAGGCTCAAACGTACAATCCGAATAGACAAAGCCAAAATATTTCTGGGTCAGAAAACATCTAACAGCAATACCACATATGCCCAGAAAATACACCCTGCTTAGAAGATCTGCACCTTGCAGGCTGGTGTACATCTGTCCAATTCAGAGCACAGCAAGAGAAACAAACTTGTCTTATTCGGGGTCTTACACCTATCTACCTACCTGGTGTTAACTAAGATGTACACCCCTAATCATTGTATGCATTAATTAGAATACAAAGGCCTCCTTCTACTATGCTGAAAGGTGTGAAAAGGAACTACAGGTTTCTTTCCCAAATGCTCTGCACTCATGTTAAGTTGTATTCACAGGTCCTAAGTGGCTGTGCCAAGTAGATATGGCTGGCATCCTCATTTACTGAAGTCCACATGTGGTGAGATCCAAAGAGGCTATGAGACTGCCCTTCCAGTTGGCTTACAGATAGGGTGAGATAAAAGGCTCAGGTAATAAGAAGAAATGTTTTAAGTTATAAAAGATTGTGATATAAATTCAATTGTGCTGAAATGCACATTGAACAGGCTCTAGCCTGCCACTGCAAGTGTCATCCTGTTTTGTCTGGGGAAGGTCTGGCTCCGTGGCTTATTGCTCAATTATAAAGTTAATCAAAGAAGTAATTGAGCTTGGTCAGCTTGGTCTTTTGAACCTTTTCTTATGGATTAACTTTTATTAGAGCTAACAGAGGACATGAAGAAGGCTATAAAGGGCAAGGAGACAATAAACTTAGTATGTGAAAGGAAAGACAGTTCTATGGCATATTTGTGAAGACATAACTGGGTCCTAGGAAGGAATATGACCGAGCCATGTACCTTTTAAAGCCCTATAACCTACATGGCATTAGAAACCTTTCGTGTGGTGTTTTGCCATCTCCACTGCTCATTTCTCTAACTGTGCTTCTGGATTTTCTAGTCTGTTTGCAGCAAACCAGTGCCCCATGGAAACAAGACATTGTGTCTGTAACTAAAACTAAAGACTATACCTCTGAGAACAAAATGGTCTCAAGGAGAAAACGTAGGTATCTGGGTGACATTAAGAATCTGCATATATAATAGCATTTACATGAGGAAAAAATATGACAGAAAATGCCCAGCAATAACAAAGGCTGTGCAGACGAAGGATGATTTATTAAAGATGCTGTTAAAAGTGAATTTGAGTTACTGGATGTGGGATTTGAAATTAAGGCACATGACTAAGTTATGTGGAAAAACAGCAGTGAGTTACAATTCCCAAAGCTTTTGCACTATTTGTTCTCTGAGACTTAATATGGAGAATAAAAATTGTTCTATACTTCAGAGCAATTAGAATATTTTATATTTTAAAATTGTTTTGGAGAGCACATATTCTGCAAATGTCTTAGCTTATACTGGATAATGATGAGCAAGCTAAATGGAATTTCATGCATTCTAAAATGTAAATATAAGGAGTTGTACTTTTTCCAATGATCATCCTGTGCTACAATTGCCTTCTTTTTGGCTGTCTAAATAATACTCACTTGATGAAAGGGAAAGGGCTCATGGGAACTCCCATCACATAGTTTCAGAGTAAGAAGCTCTCTTAATTAATGCACAGCAGCCAGGATTCAAAGGGAAATCTCAGAAATGAAGATGCTCCCTGGCCGTACAATTATTGCTCATTTCTGGTATGAGATAAGGGCTACTGACTGGGAAATACTTGGCTAGTGTAAAGTTCAGAGTCAGGTGGTTGGGTACACACATGAATTTCTGAAGTGTAATGCAAAATAGGCCAATTTGATGACCCCAATTCTATCCTCCCAGGAGAGAAGAGGATCATTTCCCACATAAGACAACTTGTCAAGACCTTGACTGAAGTTCAGGGACAGTTCTTGCCAGTTCTCTGCAAAAATATAATGCCATATATTTGGGGCATAGGTGTAGAATACTCCAAGAAATAAGAAGTTTGCCTCTTGAGGGTGAACTAAGAATGCTAGTCTTACTTAGCTACATGCGGGCCGAGAGAGATCCGTTTGGGCTCTATAAATACATTGGGGTAAGCATCAGGGATCCAGAAGAGCAATTTAAGGTGAAGAACAATTTTGGCATGAGAACAAATGAGCATTAATTGGCATGAATAAATTTTGTCTGGAAAGCTGAGAGTGATTTCTAGCTATTCAAGGAGTGATTTCCTGGAACAGCCTTCCAGTGGGGGGAGAAAAAGCAAAAATAAACAGAAATACCACAACAAACAGCAAACATCAAGTAGATTTAAGGTAGAGACTGATGCAGGCCTGACTGGAATGAGACAGCATGGCCACCTGTGATAGCAGCAGATAGAATTTAAGTGATCCTTTCCTGCCCTATTTTCCATGTTAATTTTCTTGGTGGGATTACCATTTACAGAAACTACTCCACTTTGAATTCTGGGATGTTACTGACATTTTCAAAGAAATGTAAAGATGTTCTATGAGTGCAGATGCTCGCCTTGGTGATACAAAGCCTCTGGAATTTGGACCAAATCACATGCTCCTGCACTGTAGGTTAGTATGCCTACCACAACCTTTATGGTTCACTTAAAGTTAAAACTCTTCATGGTACAAATCAGTGACCCTAAGATGCTAATGTCATCAACTGAAATACACAGCAGAAGAGACAGCCCTTCATTCTTTAATTAACTCATACAATTTTTCAGCCATACTGTACATCAAGCCTGGCCATAAAAATGGCAATTTTATAGTGTGTAAAAAAAGAATAAACTGATTCACAGGCACTGAAGATCTATTCACAGCAAACATACATGCCTTTCTGAGTACCACAGATTCAAACAGATAAGTTACTGTGACCCATAAAACTACTTTGATAACTTATTTACTATAACTTTGGCTGTCATTGTCGCAGACTAGTGGCTTTGTAAAATGCACAGGTGCATCAGACTATCATATTGTTTTTGAAGGGACTTTTGATCAGATGTAGGACATTGGTGTGTAGTGAATGGCCACTGCAATTGCTTAATATCCATTATTTTGTCTACATATTTTTAGGATATAAAATGAGTGGATGAACACCAGAATAATCTCAGCTATTTATGGCAAGCCTTGTTAGACTATTTCTTGCCTAAAATTTTTACCCTGAAAACGTGAAAGACAAAATTTAAATGTAATGTAAATGTGTCCACTTTAAAAGTTATTAAAAAAAAAAATCAAAAAAAGTTTAAAATTAAGATGGGAATAAGAACTTAAATGCTGTAATCTCTGAAGAGAACCAGCAATCAAAGTCTAATATCCTCATATTGTGCCAGATAATGAAACATTAAGCTGGAGATAATAAGATTTCTTTCCACTGGATAGTCTTCGGCATAGTTAAACCTCTGAATGAACAGCTGAAGTGTTTTATATAAGCAAAAGGTTATATGTCAAGGAATCTGAGGGGCAAAAAAGAAAAGCCAGCCCATTTACTACAAACTAGATAGATCTCACATCACTCATTCTCTTTTAAAATTGTACCATAATTAAATGCCTTTTTAAGACAGATATCTTCAGCACTATGCACTGATGGGGACTGGGGATGCAGTGGACACTTGTTACCTAGCTTCCCTAAGGAAACAAAGGCTAGGTAATCGTGCTGCCTGTATGTATACATCAATGCCTTTATCCTCTCCAGTAACTGCAAAGTTTTCCATAAAATCTGACAAAAAGGCAGAACTCTTAAAGACAATAACTTTCTAAAAATTTTCACAGAATGGAGCTAATAGAGACAGAGATATATTCCCTGCCCATGGCAGTGGGGTTGGAACTACATTATCTTTGAGGTCCCTTCCAACCTATAAACATTCTGTGGTTCCATGATATCAGCGGCCTCCCACTGAAGGAACAGATGGGGATGAGTCACCTGCACCAGCCTCTGAGAAGACAACACTGGCACAAAAAGTCATAGGAAATGAAGCTAAATTCATCCCACCACCGATGGAGCTGCCAGCTCTTTAACATGCCAGTGAAGTGCGATAACACTGGTAAAATAATTAATTCCCTGACTATCTATGGTACTGGATTATTGTGGTTGTTCACCTTAGGAGTTCTATATTTAGTGCTGCAGGAAGCGGATGAGTCTGCTGTGCCAGCTACAGAGCAGAAGTTAAAAAACAAGCTTTGCACGGTAAAGAGCAGTGCAAAAGGGAAATATTTCAGCTGGGATCCTACAAAACCCTATGGGACCGAGACAAGCACCAGTCAGTGAAATGCAGCCCCCTGCCTCCCTGAACTTTGTGTGGAAATGCAAGACATCTCAGCAAGAGTCATAAAACGCAACACGGGAGTTACATACATAGTTCTTGTGGATCAATTCAAATGTCCGTGGAGCGAGTCTCTACCTCTGAGCTTGACAGGAGAAGCTTGCAGAAGAACACAGAGGAGGGCATGGGCAGAGAACCCATTCCTCTGGGTCAGCCTCCCACCCAACAGGTTACAGGTGGGCCACTGCAGGTAATAGGTACCAATGGTCCTCTCTCCTCTCGATGTCTTCAATCTCCTTCCCCTTGATCCTTCTTTTTTACAGATATTTGCTCACTTTTACAAAGCTGGAATAGATGTTTTGCCAATTTTAAAAAATGCCTCTGAGACAACAAATTATCAATGCTGTAACACCATGCTCTACCACAGCAACCTGCTGTACAATAAATGAAAAAACAACCATTTTTCACACTATTTTTCAAAGTGCATTAAATTGCTAATGTGGCAAGATGAGCAGTGTTTTCTCAAGGAACAGTTTTTGAAGGGATGTTCTCTTTTACAGGACTGTGAATGCCCAAGCTCCCTTTGACCATTACGAATAGTCACAACACATGTCTGCTTCACCCCAATTACACAATCCCATCAATTAATCTTCCTTCACCTACATTTTTGCACAATCCCTTGTGTGGATAAATTCTGGAGAGGTAGTCTTGGTCATGCAGCCAACTTCAAAGTCAGGGACAGTAGGAACCAGGTGGATTTTTATTTTCTGAAAAAAGCTGAAGATGGGTTGACATCACTGAAGTGCAGTTCGGGGGTTAACCCACCGAACCGCTGTAGCCTGCGGACAGGGAGTGCAGCAGTGTTGAACGTAACACTGCGATGAGAGCAAGGGATACCAATGTAAGACAAATAACACACAATTCATGGACTGCCATGGCAATTAACATAAAAGACAGATTCTTTTTCTTTTTACTTCTGCTAAACTTTTTGTTGTGTAGACCCTCACAGAAGTACTGTTCCTTAACACATAAGCCAAATTGCTGTAGAAAATGTGCATGGAGGATGTGAATTTACACTTGTAGCTGAATTACCTTTCCAGCAAAGGCAAAGCCAGGTTCTCTGGGGAGCCTGTGTGGTCTCTGCAAAACAGCGAATATGTTAGGGTTTTTCTTCGCTTTCTAAAATAAACCACAGTAATGCACAAAGAAGGTGGCAGATGGTTGCTTCCTAATCTGCACATGAAATATCTTCCAATTACAGAATTTGTTGCTTAATGTCTCAAAGTCCATATTAATTGTACACACTAACAGAGGGGCAGTACAGAAAATGACTGGATCTGGTTGTGAGGCAGAACAGTCTTCAGCGTGGAGTTTAATTGTTGTTCCTCATAAAGCAGGTGAAAAGCTCAGACAAAGAAATTTTGCCAGATGGCAGCTGATAACACAACATGTTGTGCTGCTCTTTCTGCCGCAAACTGCTAGGGGAAAGGCAGTCCACAAAACATCCCGCGGGTTGGAGGATTTAGAATATTTATTTTTTTTTAAAGCATGGGATAGAATTCATGCTTGCTTTTGAGGTGACAACAAGCTCTGCTAAGTACCTTGTGAGATTTCAAAATAAGCTATGGGTGGTATTTGAGAACTGTAAAGGCCCTGTCCTGATCTTCTGCCTGGGTTAAATATCCACAGCTTACTACCAGTCACTGACCTGCAAGAAAATATATTTTCGATACACACATTAAGGAATCAGATTAATTACACACCCACACCCTTGTGAAGCTGCAAACCTGCAACAACGAAACCAGCTATTTTATGATGCTGAAGGGAAGAAAAATACCATGGCAACTTTTCTGTGCTATTTAATCACATTTACTCAGATTTTATTAGGTGCTTTTGAAGTAAAATGGCAGGAAATAATCTATAAAAAATAATGTGCTTTTAAATACAAAGACCTTGAATTTGAGTATAAAAAGAAAACCAAGTCTCTAATTTAGTGGAACCAGTATGATTAAAAATAATTACATTTGTAAAGTGAAGATTTGGAGAAAAAAAATGATTAATGTGCTTAGTAATAACATCCATCTAATTTGTATAATGAGCATTTTCATTTAAAGCCATGTTTCCATTCAAAATATGAGGAGATTAAAAAGAAATAACTCAGAGTCGTTAGCATCATCTACCCATATTTACATCAGCATCCTGACTCTGAGCATGACATGGTTTTATGGCTCTGTTTGCCATTCAGTCTTTACAAAAAACCAAGAACGACAACTTCTAATTAAATTTTTTAAAATTTATAAACTCACATACATGCCATGAAACATTAATTGTGGCAAATCAAAAGAAATACTAGACATTTAAATACTGATTGCTTGCCATGTCAGCAAAAGCACAGAAGTTAGCAATCTATATGGATATAAATTAATATTCATTAGAGCTCTATTAACTTTCTCTGATAACAACCTTGGAAAATATTATTTTGCCTTTCTGTGTGTCATTATAACTTCAGATTGTCAGTTTATTTTTCACCCCTTTCCAGACTGCCCCCTCTCATTTTCTACAAAGGGCTTGGACACTACTTTCATTTTGAGTAGTGGACTATACTAGATCATGAACCAAACACTACAAGCTCTCTGAGTTATCCTTTCAAAATGAGAATTCATTTAATCTAAAGAAACAGTGATGTTGCTTAGAACATTCCTTAAAACCCTGCAGCACATGAGTCTTACTGCCTCAGAGCCCACCCTGTTCCTGGGGCACAGCAGGAGCATCTGTCCCTCTCCAGGACTCTTGGTGTGGCCTGGCCAGTGTCTGGGCTAGCAAACCAAGCCATCCTGCAGGAGAGAAGACTATCCAGAACCACCCCAGAAAACCTGTTCGCACAATCTGGGGAATGCCCGTGTGGTCCTGACAGGTGACTGATGCCGATGCCATCTCCATCTCATGTGCCTGCACCCAAGTCCCATAATCTCAGTGCTCTGTGTGTCACACCAAAGATGAGCCCTGACTCTGCCTCAAAGATGGGTAACAACGCTTCTCCTTCGGTCCTGTTTCAAATTGGCAGGTTTTCACCACCTTTGTAAGTGACCCCAAAACACTGTGCACTGCCAAGACAGCTGCACTGAGATGGCATTTGAAGATTCACTGCCTAGAAAACCCTGTGGACCCACAGGTGGCCAGGGAAGACATCATCCAGCATAGACTTTGCAAAGGGTCTCAGAACCACCTTGCTCTCCTGCCAGATCCCGAGATGTGCTGCACATGGCACACCAGTCTCAGAATTACAACACTGTCCTTCACCTGAGAGCTTATTCCTGCTTTACAGCCACCCTGCACTCTGTATCTCACCCTTCTTCCTGCTGCAAATACAGTAAGTGCAAGTAGTGTCTGAAGGAGTTTTCCAATAAAGCAGCCAATTAACTCACTGAAGTTTGCTCTCATGAGCTCTTAGTGCTTTATTAGTCCCCACGAACTGCTTAAGTCAATAGCCAAGTCCACTACAAACTCTAAATTTATTCAAGTCTGGTGGGTAGGGAGGGAGAATGACCCAGAGAACAGGCACAGGTCAGCTCTAGCTCTAACTTTCGCATTCCTTCCTATTCCCTATAATTTAACTATTCCTGTAAGCATGTGTCTCTGATGTAGTTCATTGCATTTCAGGTCAAATTCAGGAGAAACTCCACAGAAAAACTAAACCTCATTTATATTACTTCTCTAATGCAATGGTTAGTTAGAATAACTTCATTCTCATGCAGTCCCTAAAGGTTTTTCAAGCAATACATGTTTTACATTTGCTGGCTAAATGAATGGAGAGGAAAAGAAACCAGTTCACCTTCAACCCAAATTACTGTAAGGTACCAAAAATGAGAATTCTGTTCTCAGTTCTCATTTTTCAAGGAGACTTCAACAGGAATTTTTTAAAAAAGAAAAGCTAATTCCCACAAACTTTCTCTAAGAGCGTCACGTTCTGTTTTCTGAATGTTTAATAACACCTTCAAGCTTGCAGACTTATTAAACAAGACAAGGACATTGAATTTCTCCTGCGTCTCTAACCTTGTCTATGCCAGAAAAGTTTAAGTGGTTTTTATGTTGGCTGACTGAGCTGGTTATAACTGTCTGTGCTCCCAGCACTGAAAGACTGAATGTGTACAAGAGAGTTGCGAAAACATAATCTGATAGTTTATGTGTTGGATGCCCAAGGTCAAGGGTGCAGATCCCTTAGTCTGAGTGGTGCATCAATGGAAAATTAATGGGGCTGTTAAATGTTAAGAGGAGCTTTAGTCATGTTATTGTGCTTGCTACTAGGGCACAGGGCTAAGATGCTATGGAGGGCAAAGCTGATGATCTAATGTGTCCTCCTGGCCTTAAAATTTATGAAAATGAATAAAGCCTGAACTTAAACTCTCATTTTTGTATAAAATTGCCTTCTCCGGCTTGAACTGAGTTGTGTGGAAATATTGCCAAACTTATCTGAGATAAGAAGGCCCCAATTTCAGTTCTACAATGTTTTAACCATATCTTATAGAGACAAACTCAAGAAATTTCTCAAACAGGCAAACCAATCTTGCCTTTGCTAGCCCTCTGCTGCTCAGGGTCTCTTCAGCAAGGATCTGCCCCAGCTGTATGAGACCTGGTTTAGCCAGCTGAGCATTTTGGGAGATGAGCTTGGGTGACCCTCACCACAGTCCTCTGAGATGTCACAGCCTGATGTTTCCTTCAGAGTTGCGCTACCACACTCCCACTTCCCATGGGATAATGACAAGTGGAGATCCTTGACACGTGGATGTTATCGCTGGCAGAGGTGGGAGAGCAGCATCTCCAGCTGTGAGAACCTGCAGGATGAAGGGGGCAGATCCATTTCGGATGGCAGACCCAATGGTTCAAGTGCCACCCCCTTTCCTCCATCCAGAAGGCATTGATATTAACTCTGACTACATTTGTGACTGTCGTTATTCAATAACCCTGCAAGGAGCTCTGCTGCCTCATCTGAGGAGCAACAATCTGCCACCGCAGAGGTGGAGAAATCTCTTCCGCCAGCTCTGCTGCTGCAGAGACCATATCTTTCATGTGCACTGCAAGATAAACAGGGTGCTTCTTGCTGCAGTGCCCACTAAAATTTCTTCTCCTTTTCTTCCCACTATTGTTTCACAAGGAGACAGAAAAATCTCCAACCCCCACGGATCGTAGCTTTTGCTGCTGTTTTACAAGTATAGCTCCCTTTAAGGAAAAAAAGGTCATCCAGGATAGGAAACTAGACTGGCATTTCTAAGGTAAGGCAAGGAAGAATCTGTCATGGCCATTATTCAACTAATCAGGGATAACGTCAACGACCTCATTCTGTCAGAAAATATGTACAACAATGACCTCTTCCTTTATCAGGAGCAATGGGATACGACAGCACAGTCATTATTTCTGTGTAGATAAGAAAGCATCCCCCCACCACTCCCCTGAAAGCGATGCATACCTGTAGCTTTTTCTAATGTTTCCCATTTCTCATGTCTAGCATATTTTGAATCTGATATTAATATTTTATTTAAATATTGTTGTAATAAATTACAGACATACCTCACTAATGAGAATTAATTGTTGATGGTGGGACATAGTGTCAATTTGGGGAGTGCTGGCAGCCCCATTTCCTTAGGAAAGGACAGATGGTGAGTGCGGCTTCGCTGCAGTTTGGCTGGGAAACCTGTGCACAGGGTAATTGAATCGCCCTGTTGTACAAACTCCTCAGATAATTGGTAGTGGCTTAAAGCTTTATTATTCTAGTTCAGAGTCCGTGACCTGCATTTCCAAAGTGATTAATAAATTTTAAGCCATTTTAATAAATTTGCAAGGACCACTGCAATTTTACAGACTCACACGCCACATAAAGCCAGGATGAAGATCAATACCAAATAATCTCTGCATCGACCCTGTAATTCCTGACTGAGCACACGCAGTTACTTTAGAGAGATGTCACAGGAAGAGATAGATCGTTCACCTCAACTTGAGGTTAGTTGTTCCTTCCCTGTTAAACATTTCCACTTTATTTATAGACTCATTTTGGCCAGCTTCATTTTCCAGCCAATTATTTTCATGATGCCCTTTTTCTAGAGATTTCTAGTATCAAAAATCCCTGCTGCACTTCCCTGTCTTTTTGTGGTTCCTGTTTGTGAGAAGCGGAGTGGCAAAGATGTCATGTGAAAGCAATGAAGACCAGAATTCTGGAAAATGAACTCCAGATTGCTTTCTTCTTTTTATTTATTTTTTTTTTAATCTTCAGTGGATGGGAAAAGTACTGGAAGGCTGAGAAGCCAGAGGCATGCGCAAAGAATCCTTTCACAGTTTTTAAATTGAATTCCTTAATGCCATTCTCATTAAAAAGTTTTTCCTGCCAAATGCTGTTTGCTTATGCCTTCGAACTGTCTTCATTAATGACGAGTAACTCTTCTGCAAGGTATTTACATGTTGCCTTGTCACTGCCACAGACAGGATTTTTATAAAGTGTAACAGAAAGAAAGAGGGAAAACTTGGGGAGTGAATTCACAAATTGGGTCTTTGTACTCACTGGAAATGACCATGTGATGTCACAGGACAAATGCACATGGATCAGTAAAGCATCCCTGTGGGCCTATTATAATGATTTGGCACAGGTAGGTTTTTTGCAAAGTCGTCAGCTCACATTAAGTTGTCAACTCACATTCTATTAACTACTTCTCTTGTGATGCTCAGCTCCTTTCCTGAGGCACCATTTTCCAAAATATTCAACACCGTCTAGTCAGCAGGAGCTATGGTGTGCATTCCTGGGCACCTAACCTTGGACTGCATGTGCTAAAGAGGTAGTTCGAATCAAGAATCAATGGTACCAAACAATCTCACTTGCCCCACACAACTTGATTGTCCCCATTCTATTTTTCACTCTATCAATTAGATTATTTTAAATTTTTTTCCTTTTTTTTTTCTTTCTTTTTTTTTTCCCCAGCAAAGGCAGGACAATTTCTTCCTGACCACAGGAACAGATATGAATGAGGTAAATGTCAGCATTTTGCAGAAATCTACAGTCATGCTGACATCAGGTATAACCCTGTTCAAGTTCACTGTCAAGGAAAGACTCACACTTCTTCCCAATGCTAACAGCTGATTTCAGCCCCAAACCCAAAGCTCTCTGAAGTAGGAGAGTAAAGGTCACATGGAGCTGGACATGACCAAGCAAGAAGCAACTCATTGTACTTTGAACTACAACCCTGTTCAAACCAACAATATGAACAGCAGCGTGGACCATACACAGGGCTTCACGTGCTTATGTCCTCTTCCACACTTGTGACTCCTTGGCACCCAGAAATGCACCTCCCTGACGAGCTTCTGCCTTCCCCTAGCTCCATCCATTGCCATCCCAATTCCCACCATCTCAACAAAGGCAGCATGCAGGCATTTCCTTTTGTTTCTATTTCTAAGAGGCCTTATAGGATCACAAGCACTCACAAAACATATCTACTAATCAGTTCAAGCCTTGACTGTCCCAAAAAATCCTGCCTAGAGAGGATAAACTGTTGTCACTTGTGAAATGAAAGATGCAGGTTCAATCTTACCTGCTTACACTCCAGCTGTACTTTATATTAAATGGATAAGCTCCACAAAATTAAGAACTGCTTGGAAAAACAGATACGAACTGGAAAAAACAAAGCCAATACAGATACCAAAATCAGTTTCCTTCACGCTAATGTGCAGTAACAACAGGTTACCAATTACTCACAATTAAACACTGAGCAGCAACTGAGAAAATATATTTCACAAGGCCAGAGGAAAAAATAAAAATTAAAAAAAATACACAGGCTGCATGTGTTGCTGGCACAATTTGCTTTGAGTAGTACATTAGTTAGTTAATAGCTGTATTTGTGGCAGTCACAGTGGTCTCTGCTGACCTGAAAATCTGTGGATCAAACTGCACCATGGGTGCAACTTCAGTGTGGTTTCTTGGAATTTGGCTCGACTGAGCAGAGACAGGAAGCACCAGGCTTGGAGAGATGCTCATACCGAACCACCTGCCTGCACACATACTGACCCTGCGCAATGCAGATTCACCAGCGTGGGCAAAACAAGACTGATTTGGGACCAGCAGAGCATAGACAGATTTTCAAATTAAGGGCTGTACCGTGGTGGCTGAATGACACACTTTCAGAGATTAAATGGACTATCCCTGTAGGGTGCTGCATGCTAATATAAGTGTACTCAGAGTTTCATCAGGCCTTGCAATACGCTCTGTTGAGTGTGCACATACTTGGAGTAGACATAGCCCCTCTCCATGGAAAATCAAGGAGTAGATGGAGAACAGGGTGTGCACACAGAAAACAAGATGGAGGGTGAGTGCACATTTGTACACGTTATTAATTTTACCGCTACCCTTCAAAACTGAGTACATTTGGAATACCAGCTATGTACTGCCACAAGCCACGTGGAGTAAATTTTGAAGAAATGAATTAAAAATGCAGTTAATTTTACCGCGGGTTAGAGCTAGATTTTACTTGCTATACAGATTCCCAAGGAGACTCATTTGAGGGAACTAATGAAACATTAATGCCTGCAAAAGATTTTTAAGAGTGGTACTTTAGGAACTATTTGGCTTTGATGAAAGGTTTGACTGCCTGATAACCCCAGAGCCTGCAGTTATAGTACAATATTTATAAATGGAAGAGACATTTACAGCCTCATAAAAGCTTCTGTTTATTGTTATCAAATTGCAGTGTTGCACTGAAACATTAATATGTAGCTTAACCTGTTTCTTCTTGTTTTGTTATGTGAACAGATTAAGCAGCTGAGCAGGCATAATGGGCAGAAAACTAGCAAATGCCAAGTGACAAGACAGTCCAAAGACTGCTACCAAACCTGCCTTTGGCTCTTGAGACATCCAGCTCAAAAGCAGAGACAGGCTGCAGCTCCAGTGCAGCGTTACCTGTGAATGAGATATTGCTTTACATCGACTGAATCCTCTGAGGCCCTAGGACACAGCACAATCATAATTCTCACTGAAACAGGTCTGAGCAGAGTAGTGGGGAGTAACTGAGCCAATAAATTCTCCTGGGCATCTTGTGGCTTCACAGATGTCCATCCACTTCTCCCTTGGTCCCAGCACTGGCTTGTTCTGGCAGCCTGCTCTGGTTCTGCTCCACCTTCCAGCAGGTACAACTACAGGGACTGAATAAACCTGCAAGAAACATTGTCTGATCTGTCTGGATCTCAGACTAACATCTGGATCCTGAAAATGGGCAGGGTTTTGGAGCAGTGTGATGAGCTGTCCTGGACATCTTTGAAAGTTTCCAGTGCTCAGGGAAATTTTGGCATGGAACCCAGTGCCTTGGAAATGCAGCAACCGACACAGCAGGACAATGCAAGGAGGATGTGGCTGCAAAACCTTTTGTTTCCCCTGTTTCACCTGATTACATAACATTTGACACAGAACGAGACCTTTTGATGCTCTGTATGGCTGCTAGTGAATCAGGAATAGCACGATACTTTATTTTCCTCTCTGATGATTGTATACCTATGTCCGTCTCTGAGCAAATGTATTTCAATTTAAAATATTCTGAGTTCAGAAAGGAATGCAGAACTGACATTGATGCTTTTACTGTCAAATCAGCTCTGCATATACCCTGTCTCCTTTAAGGAAAACAGACCTTGCAAGGTGATGTGAAGGTTAATGAGCATGGTCCTTGTCTGGCTAAAATTGGCAGAAAAATACTACAGTCACTTCCTCTTCCTTTGAGATGCCTATGGTGGCTCATGGAAGTTGTAGTTCTTTGCTGCGCCCGTGGCCCAAGGACCTACTATGAAATATATCTTCCTTAAAGCACTATGGCTATGTTGGCAGGAGGCTGTGCTGTACAGTTTAATTAAGTGTATTTTAGCATAGTGTCTCTT
Organism: Zapornia atra; assembly: GCA_013400835.1. Classification (NCBI taxonomy): domain Eukaryota; kingdom Metazoa; phylum Chordata; class Aves; order Gruiformes; family Rallidae; genus Zapornia; species Zapornia atra. The sequence goes on from VZTU01021204.1 coordinate 118,198, forward strand.
TGGAAATAGCAGTACTTCAGGAGACCCCATCCAGATGAGATGGAAAGGGCTGGAAATGCAGGTTACTAGAAGAATGCACACTTTAACCTCTTATTGAATTAGCTTGGAATGAAACTCTATAGATCCCTACAATTTCAAATATTGAAAGTGACCTGAAATGGACTTTTCATCTTTTACACTGGAAATAAAATGTCTTTAACAATCTAGCAGGAAACATATTTTCAACTGAAATATCTTTTGGATCTCAATTTCCTGGCCAGCTCTATGAATTTCTAATGTATACCTAAGAAACCAGCCTTCCTAAATCCCATAACTATTTTGGAAAGCTTCATTTTGTTGGGCTTTTTTTTTTTTCCTACCAACTGAGAATGAAAATCTGGTGTTCCACAGGTCAATCACCTTTTTGCTACAACCTGTTAGGCAAAACATCAGTGACACTATATAAAGGTCCTCAAAATCTTTTTGGTTTATACATCTCAGGGCATTTAATATAGCTTGTGCATATGCTGCGGGAAGGCTTTATGTTCCATGTTCAGCACTCTAGATTACAAGAAGCAGTGAGTCCTGCAGACCAGAGGTTCAGCACAGTGCAGAAATGCTCCTCATGGATGTGTATGTGAAGAGCTGAGCAAGGTAATCATTGAAAATTTTATGCCTCAGACTCTTCCACAGGCTTATGGCAAGAAAATAGTGAAGTGGGGAAGTCATTAAAAAGATATGAACTCAGCTGAAATATTCACTTTTCTTTATGGAAGGACAGAAGTTCTAGGAACACCGTGGATACATACGAATATATAAAGCTAACTGCTCAGCTGCCGGTTCCAATGTGGGTTAACCCTAGGCGAAACAGAAGGGCTTAGCCTTTGGTATTCATTTACAGTAGAGAAGACAGCAACCCTCAAGTCATATCCATTCACAAATATAACTGGACCCCGTCAGGAATCTAAAGGAGCTCCTCCACTGCTGCAAACCACTGGGACCCACCATGGATGTAGATGATCAGAACGAGTTCTCAGATGTGTAGGTCAACAGGCAGTAAGGCCAGAAGCAGTTCCTAGTGGTTGTCCTACATCCCATTGATCTTATAATTGTCCTTAAGTATGAAATGTTTATGTTTCATCCTTGTCTTTGCATTTAAGATTTAGCATCTTTTCTTCCCTTCCTCACAAATGTATGGGCTTAATATGAGCCAATACAAAAAAGAAAAAAAAAAAAAAGGAAAAGATTCTTTCAGCAGTAGTAATACAGACACATAAATCTTAACTGCTTTTTCAATTCACGTACTGCATCTTTTTAGACTTGCTCCCTGCTGAAACCAGCATGATAGCTGCAAATTTAAAATTGGTTCTTAATTTGAAGACCTTTGAGTTTTGATACTCTAGATTTACATTTTCAAACTTTGTGACATTTATACCAAAGCACCAGGGTTGTTTGAATTTATTTTTCATTATCAGTAAAAGAACCTTCAATATATTATGTCATGATTAATTTGAACACAAGTCCCTGAAACAAAAGGAAAGCAAGAAGAATGCCACTAACTTGGAAGTTAAGCTTTTCGTAATGGAAACATCTTATGTTTCCTACAGCTTACTTGAGAATTTTAGGAAGATAGAGATGAAGCTCTTAATGCCCTTATCCATTAAAAAACTTCCCTGATCATCTCAACCCCCTAAAGGCCAGGTTCCAACTTGTTTGTTTCCTAGGGGTCAAAATGTTACAAAGCAAAGGTGTAGCCAACATTACACTGTCACCCCATTTCACTGCTGATGCCACATTTTGCTCAGAACAGTTGGCGCTGAAGACCAAGCACATAAAACTTTACTTCTAGCTGTAAGTACAGTTTCCATGTAGTGTAAATGATGACCTAAATTCACATGCAGAGTGCCCAGAGATGCCTGCTTTCAGTTCTTACTGTTAGTTCAATGCTAGCTCGCCTGTGTGTACCAAACGGCTGTCACGGGCATAGTTCTGTTTGCCAACTGTATTGACTCTTAATTGCATTCTGTAGTTTCCCTCCCTTGGTAGATGCTTTCCCTGCTTGAAAACTGTCGTCTCCCCAGTACAGATATCCTATCCTTGCAGAGTGCAGACACTGTCCCTGCTCCAGCACTCCTGGATGAAGACACGGCAGCTCTCTGTGCTTGCCTCCTGGGAATGGCCCTATGGGCAGAGGAGAGATCACTGACCGAGCCGGAGTGGCAGCAGCAGGGACACAAAGGCATCACACCTGGCAGGTAGCTCCACCACTGTGCTCATTTCAACAGCAGTTGCTACTGCCAGCCTTGTGCCACTTCAGCTGGCCCCAGGGAGAAGTACACCCAGCACAGGAGAAAGCTGTGCTAGCAGCAGGTGAGCTGAGTCCATGCCTGGACCTTGGAGACAAAGAACAGAGATGAAAATATGATGGGACTGTAATAGGCTCCACCCCACAAATTCCTCCAGCAGAAGCTGGCAAACAATTACTGCAATTTACAGCTGCCAGCCCCAAACATAATTAATGTGCAATCACAACCAGACGACCATCTTAAGGGAGAACGTGGTCTACTTAGCTCACTTATCCATAGTAAAAAGGACTTTGTTTTTAGGGATCACTGCTTATGGCAGACAGTTTCTTGGGGGCCATCAGGACTTAGGCAGATGTGGGAGCAGATGGCAGGACAATAATGCTTTTTTGGATGACTGACTAATACCTTTTGCAAAATGCCAGTAGTAATAAAGATATTTTGCCCATCTTAGACCAAGCGACAAGGAATTTTCATCCCAAGAGGTGGCAAGAGTTGAATTTTACTTTTCTTTGTGTGTTTGCAAGCGCCAAGAAGAACCCTGTGAACTGTACTCCACAATGCTTTTTCCTTCTTTCCCTCCATCTAAGAATCTGTAGTTCTCTATACATTTTGTAAAGGTAATACAAATATTTAATCAGTTTTGTCATATCTTGACTCTGTTGAAACCAGGATGACATATACCAAAGCAAAAGAGTAAAATCTGTCCAGCAGAAGGGAAAATTTATGGCTGCAATTTTGCAGAGAGGTCCCAATGATGTAGTAAACTGCAAGAATGAAGCATGAAGAGTTTATTAAAGCCATAAGAATCCTGAGATGAGATTACAGCCTTTATACGCTGCCACGCTTCAGATTTGATAACACATATCTCCCACCCACCCCCTCCCTCCTGACAACTCTCCTGGATAGGCGGAGAGAGGAAAAAATCCACAGTAGATTGATTTTGATTTCACATGTAGCATTCTCATTAATTTTCAATGCATCAGCTCACGCAGATCAAAGTGGCAGAAGACGCTGACATCAGCTTTCATATCTGAGAGCTTATCACTCCCTGATGATAAAATTGCAGGATTATCAAGGAGTGCATCTGCAAGTCTATAGCTACTGTAAAAAGCATTGTGACATATAAATGCACAATGTGACACCATTACTGTATCATCTTTACTGGAACACTTAGCAAAACATTTTCAGTGACACCAAATGACAGTCATGCCTTTGATTTTATTTCTCAGTTTTGTAGCCTTGGAGATTATAATTTGAGGGTAGCACTTTTTTTTCTTTGTCCTGGCTGCCTCTAGTTCTGACATGACCATCTGCAACAGACAACATGTCATGAAAGATAGAGACCAGCATGGTCAAGGAATCCATCACTTTTTTCAGACTTGCTGATGGAGTATCTTTGTGACAGCAAATGATCCCTTAAAACCACCATTAGAAATGCTTGTTTTATCATTCCAGGGTTGGGTTTTTTTACACTTGATTTGCTCCTTCAAAGATGTGGTGTTCCCTGGATTTTAGACAAGTTATGCCCACTGGTTTGCTTGTTTTGCTAGCAGCAGAGCCAAATCAAGGAAAACACTGTATCTTTCTTTAGTCTTCCTCTTTAATGCAGACCACTGATAGGATCCTAAGAGCTCTTAGTTCATTAAATGGGAAAACTAGTTCTCATTACCCATGGACCACAATGTCCCCAATAGTTGGTTTTAACAACAGAGAGAGGGGTTGTGAATTCTGTTATGTAAGGATAACAGCCACTCTCCTTCCCTCGTCTGTGTTCTACCATTCAACAATGCAGGTTTAGGAATGAGTTCACAACAGAAATACAGGGAAAAGGCTATCTAAAGAAAACAAACCTGTAACATTTCTCCCCATTCTGGGAATCATAAAGGACAGCAGACCCATCCTTCCTTATTAATTCTGGCATCGTCAAAATGTACCTCACTCAAAGTCAAAATACATAAATGGATTACAAAGATTGTAAAAGTAAGGGTAGAATGGCATCCTGGGGGGTATTAGAAGGGGTGTGGTTAGTAGGCCGAGACTGGTTCTCCCCCACCCCCACTTACTCTCCCCTGGTGAGACCGCATCTGGAGTATTGTGTTCAGTTCTGGGCCCCTCAGTTCAAGAAGGACAGGGAACTCCTTGAAAGAGTCCATCGCAGGGCCACCAAGATTATGAAGGGAGTGGAATGCCTTCCTTATGAGGATAGGCTGAGGGAGGTGGGCCTCTTTAGCTTGGAGGAGACTGAGGGGTGACCTCATTAATGTCTATAAATATGTAAAGGGTGAGTGTCAGGAGGACGGAGCCAGGCTCTTCTCAGTGATGTCCAATGATAGGACAAGGGGCAATGGGTGCAAGCTGGAGCATAGGAGATTCCATGGGAACACGAGAAAGAAATGCTTTCACTGGAGGGTGACAGAACACTGGAAACAGGCTGCCCAGAGAGGTTGTGGAGTCTCCTTCTCTGGAGACATTCAAAAGACACCTGGGCATGTTCTTGTGTGACCTAATCTAGGTGATCCTGCTCTGGTGTGGGAGGGTTGGACTAGATGATCTTTCTAGGTCCATTCCAATCCCTGACATTCTGTGATTCTGTGAAATTATTGAGTCATGTCCTTGGGAACAGTGCAAACACCACCTGCAAACGAAGGCGATATGCCATTCCGAACAATAGAGGATAAATTACAGATCAGAACAATTAAATCACAATCATATCACTGTAGTTCATCCTCATATTAAAATGACCTATGACTTGGTAGGCAAGCTCACTGTACAGAATCTACTTGTGATTGATAATAGTGCACCTGTGAAGGCTTTGAGCTGTCTAAAGGCTGAAGAACACACTCGGAGACTGTACACATCCAGGAAGTGCAGCCACCCCGAAGCCTTTGACGTTACCCCAGATCAAACTCCACAGCAGCTGGCTACACTGCCTAACTCACCGTATTTGCCCCAGGTATCCGAAGAAATCATTTAAATTAATTACAAAACCAAACCCTTTCAAGGAAAGGGACTAGCTTTTGCAATGAGAAAGAAACAGAAAGCCCAGCCAGCTGATTAATGGGAATAACAGTTTGCTGTTTAATTATAAGCGAAGATATGTTACCCAGAGGGAAAATACCCACCCACCCACCAAACAAACAATAAAAACCAAACAGCAATGAGTGCTATGCTAGGTTAACCTAAATAGGAATTGCATAAAATACCTTTTTGGAAAGTCACTGACCACCTCCTTTATATATGGTGTGAGGACACAATCACTGGGACTCTGTGATTTCGCTTAAATATAAAGAAAGAGCCTGTGATACAAGACCAATATGATGACTACTTAAACACATTCTAGACAGAACTCAGACTGAAGACATAATGAAGAAATGCCACCCAGTAGAAGTAATAATACATCCTGTCAGTACTCGTGACAGTCCAAAAGTAATTTAACCACTAGAACTACAAAGAAAATACTTCTGTTCATTGGGATCTGCTGACATTTTGAAATGCATTTGTATTGTAAAATAGCACAAGAGTTGAGATTTCTAGTGAAACTTAAAAACTGGTCAATACCAAAGGGCTATGTTTTGATAATGTTGAATCTTTTTGTTTAAAAAGAAAAGAGGATGTTTTAGATCAACATTGAAGTGTTATAAAAGAAAATAAAGAACATTTTAACATAAGATGAATGTTATAGTACAAAAGTCTCAATGGAATTTAATGGAATAGTAGGAAAAATAAATGTTTTACCTCGATGAGACAAGAAATTCATCATTATATAGATGACATGAACAAGCTATTTATGTCCATCCCTTCCAACTAAAAATAACATAAAAATCTAAGGTGGCCATGAAATTTCTGCTTTGCTGGAACTGCCCTATTCCAGTAGAAAAACCTCCTTTTGACATGTTTTTCTTTACTTTTATTTATATATGTAGAAAATGGAGTTCACTGTGAAATAAGGGCTCTGCTTTTTTTTTTTTTTTTNAGGCTTTGTTTTTTTTTTTTTTTTTTTTTGAATCACAGACAGTTTGTTTCAGTGGTAAAAATCTGGCTGTTATGGTAAAAATCTGGCTGTTATAGTAAAAGTCCCCTTTTATTGAAACTCTTATCTGCCAAGTGGAAGCTAGTAGATGGTGAGGTCTTTTGAAAATTTTAACTTTGTTAACTCAAAGTATAAATATTTGCCAAAAAAGCTTCAGATCATGCTTGTGAAATTTATCTGTTTAGTTGAATTTTGAGAGTTACAGCATGTTTGATGGGACCAGATAAAACTCAGATGCGTTGACAGGGATTTAGTAGCAGGAATCCTAGCAAATATCACTAGAAGTCCTATCAGATTGTGACCTTCTCAAATTCAAAATATAACATCATTAAACACAACACAGCCTACCATAATGCTCTTTTACAGCTTTCTGTCTCCTTTTCCAACTGAGGTGAGGCTTTTTACAGCTAACCAGTGGCACTCCACCAAGTATCTCACTGATGTTCTCAAGTTGCTTTTTCTTGCAGAGCTTCTGGCCACTTTCACACATGAAATAAGTGTCTTTTCATTTGGGAAATGGATTTCTTCGTTAGCTAGGGCAGGTGAGGATCTGCTAAGCTGAATGAATACATAAGCTGCTACTGAAGACACCACTTGGAATTTTAAAACATAGATCATCCCAAGCCTCTTCTACCAATCAAAAGGTTATAATTTAACCTGCAAAATGGTGTACGATTAAAAGGTCAGGCTTTTGAAGGAGTGAACATTTTAATGTTATCAGTAGCGAACGTGTTGAGTTCATGCCCGTATTAGGTCACTGAGTCAAGTGTTCTGGCCTATTAATATTTATAGCCTAGCAATCGAGTGAAGATATTTAGGCACCTACACAGTGCACTACTGGAGCGCACACCCTACACACAGGAGATAGCAAATAGCATGACTTTCAGATTACAGAAGTGAAAAAAAAAGTTGCAGAGGGGACTTGTTGCCACATGCTTATCCCAGATGGCATGATGCAGCCCTGGCCTGAATGGCAGAAAGAAGCTTCTACATCTCCAGGTATGTTTTATGAAGAAGACATAGGAGAGAAAGGATGCTACATCTCATAGCACTACTATGGACTGACTCCAGGAAAGCAAAGGGCAATCAAGACAGCAGACAAGAATGATTACTGATTTTTTTACACTGAATTTTCACTCATTAAAGTGGTGTCTTTTTAAAGGTACTAATATCCAAATTTTCAGTTCTTGTAAAGAGTTTGCTGCTATGTTATGAGTAGAAAAGGTTCATTCTGACAACCATGAAAATGACCCCCAAACCAGATTTCAAACTTCATGTTGTAACTTTCATGCCTTGTGGGTAACTCATTCCTATTCTTTCTGTCCTCTTCTCCTGCTGAGTTTATTTTTGTAAGATTTTTCAGATTTAAATTTAGATTAATGAGTAAAGAACCTTCCTATTCTTTTGCCCTATATGAGATTCTTTCAGTAGATGTTTAGTGACCTTAATTACTCTTGACAGGATTTGTTATACATATCTGTTGACGTAATTCAGTTGCATTGTTTTAGGTGCTCCATCTTCGTATGAATCCTTGTAATTACTTCTGAAATCATAAATCTCTTGTAAACCTGAATTTTCTTTTCATTGTTGCCTTTTTGAAAGCCATTCACACTGAAATGATCTCTTCAGCCTTTACAAATTGAGAAAGAAAACATTGTTAAATGTAAGTTTCATCCTCTTCTTGGGTCTTAAATGTGTATTTCTAAAAAGGTTCCATATTTTTATTCATTTTGCTTTGCAGAAGTGAGCACCTATGTTTTGGTACAATACCACAACTGCAGCCAATTTACATGAATTTCCAAACCATGTTACTTATAATATGGCTCTAAAATATTTTCCTCAGGATCTTGGACAAATACACTGCATCAGTTGAACAAGATTATGAAGTGGCCTCAGAGTCACATACAAAGAATTACTCAATCCCCTCAGAAAGTGTGTGGAGGTAATGCAGACTCACTCTGTCCCAGCTGATCCCTCCTCCACCCCTTCTTAATCCAGCAGCCACATGGCCCCACAGCCTTATCTGCATCAGCTCCCTTCTCTCTTTGGGCCAATGCCACAGGATGGGGAAATCAAAAGGACAGCTTGATTCCCATCTGCTGCAGAGATCCACCTTCCCTCCCACCTGTCATCACATCTCGAGTTGCATCCTGAAATGGTGCTCTGTGAAGGAGAGTGATATATCACTTCTCTAACCAACCCACACAAAATAATACAAATTATGTCACATACTCACACTCACCAAAAAGATCAAATTAGAAATTAAAATTGTTTGAGTCTCTTGTTTTTCTTGGCCTAGAACTGTAAATAAGCCTGTTTTGAAGATTGCTGGAAAATGAGCTGGAACCAAACCAAGTCTACCTGTGATGCAGCTGACCTGAATCCTTAAGAGGCACATACATGCAGACATAGAAATGCGCTTGCCCATGCTACAGACTCAAACCTAGCCAGCACGGTCTGTTCTGTATTTGCAGTTAAGTTTTACATTATGAAATAAAAATAAAGAAAAGAAGACACTGGCTGATTTTGATAATATAGTCTTTACATTTTCTATTTGAATGTATTCCTTTGAGGCATCTGACCTCCCCACAGATCCCAGAAGATACTGCTGCAAGTGACAGCTGTAATTAGAAGGACAAGGGGAAAAACCCCTCACTTTAAAAGTTGGTAGGTCAAGTGTTCTACTGGGTTGCAATGAACACAGGCTGACTCACAGCTGGAACATGGATGATGTTTCCTAGACTGCCTTAATACCCAAATCCTGACCACAGTGCAGTAGTTCTGGAGTTCGAGGTCAGTGTACGCATGTATGCATGTGGGTATGTACATAGTCATGCTCTCTTGTTTCTTATTTTCCATTTTTCATTCCACTGTGCAATAAATACATGCTCTTCAACATGATTACATCTCCCCAGCAGGATCCTACATCAATGGTGCCATCCCCTCCATTTTGCTACAAGTAACTACTCACACATAGCTTCTCTCAGTAAAGTGATCAGATTTATTCATTAAGGCTCTAGCTTGCTTAGGAAAGTGCTTGTGCATGTATATAAATCCACTCCTGGGATGTGGTTCAACTACAGTGTGTTTATCAGTACCTGTCTTCAGTAGATGATCTTACATATTTTACCCTGGAGTGGACATGTGTAAAGCAGTAGTTTCCTGGCCAAATGGTCAAACTCTGGGGACAGAGAAAGCTATCCATACTAATTCTCATTACTTTAATCATGTAAATGACTGAAGTGAATTTATACTGGGGTCTTGAGACATTTGATAAGGGAGATATTTGCATAGGTATCTACCCTTTTGCTAATTAAGGAGAGGAATAACAATAGGACAATGAATTGGCCAGGCAAGACATGACAAGCATACATCACTGAACCAGTCATCTGTGCCCTGGCTCACACAGACCACATTCCTGCAGCAGCCACCTAGTTAGGTACAACAGTCCAGACAAGAACTATTCAATAGCATCTCATGGAAATTACAGCTGCTCAAAGAAAATTAATCCAAAAAGGCTTGAAAGAAATTACATTCAAGTAACTGGAAATACTAATATCATGTTGTTCTTTTAATTAAATAATTGTCATTAAACAGCAATGAAGACAGTCTACAAAGTGCTGTTGGGAGCTGCTTTTTGATATACTGAAGCAAAACCCTGTCTGTATACTAGTTTTGCTGCTGATCTGCCCTGTAATACTAATCATAGCATCTTTGTTTCATTTGTTTCATTTTCCATAGGCTTATGCCTGTCAGAATGCAGCTGGTCTCCTCACAAGTATCTGCTGCAGCACTTTGAGGAGTAGTCCTCCCAATTTTAAAGTAAAACAGTAAGGAGCAAGAGGACACCAAAGATGCAGGTAATTTATACTAAAATATGCTGCCCTTTCAAGATCTGCAAACACTTCCAACTCTTTCTTGCAGAGACTTCAGTACTTATTTTTGTTCGAAAAGCAGATTTGTTACTTGGTGTCAATAAGGCAGTCCACCCTCTCTCCCGTCCCAACAGGAGTGAGATTGTTTTTATTCAGGCCTAGGATTCCACAAACCAAGCACACCCAAAGATGGGGCTTTTGTTATATTTATACATAAATTTTGCAAGAGAATACACTCTCAGATACAATGACTGGCTAGTAATTTACATGTCATTATAATAATTGCTGCGTCATCTTCTTCAATCACTGTGCCTGCATGGAGGAAAGGTCTTCACCTAAGCAAGTGTCTTTTTGACCTTTGGGTGTGTGTCTTAGCATTATAATGAAGAAAGTTCAGCTAGGGGCCTCTGGACTTAGGTTTTCACTGCTAATCTGTTTGTGTATGGAGATATCTTGCTCAGATGGTGGTGTTCCAGGACAGTTAGTTTACAGATGTTCCTTTAAACAATCCCTTTTGGTCCTTTTCTTAGCAAACACCTAGAAACTATCCACAATCATTCTACAGTCATTATGACTATTTAGGTACATGTTCCTCTGCCAATCCAGATGTTAATTCAAAACAGCATTTCCATATCCACTTAACAGTGTTTATAAGAAGGCATCTAACTATCCATGCTTCAAATGGTGTGGATGACCTGTCATTGCAATTCTGCCTGCTAAGTAGTCATTGAATGACCAGGTCTTTTAGTCCTCTGTGCTATCACTGGTATGTAAGCATGTGCTTTTTCAACACAAGGCAGAACTGGTTGCATGAATCTGACAGCTCTATTCATTTTCCTGCACAGGGGAATGTGACAGGTGACCCAAACTAGCCAAAAGACTATTCATTACCTTTACCATGCTCAGCATAAAAGCTGGCTAAGTAAGGGAGGAGTGGCACAGCTCCAGGACATGTGGCTTGGGGAGACGGTCTGGCTTTGCGATGGATCTGAGCATGTGGACTGAATTGTACAGTTGTTGGTGAGAAACTGCATTGTGTATCACCAGTTTTGTATCTTCTAAGTCCTGTTTTTGTTCTTTCCCTCTCTCTGTGCTGTCCCAGTAAACTGTCCTTATCCTAACCCATGAGGTTTGCATTTGTCTTCCTGTTACCCTCCCTATCCCACCAGGGGAGGGATGAATGTGTGTCCATGTGGTGCTCAGCTGCCAGCTGGGGCTACACCATGACAGAGAGAGAAAAGAAATTAGTTTGATGAATAAGAAACATCCTTCAGAAACAAGTTTTCTGTTCAATAACACTGTCATCTGATAACAAGGATCTGATACTGCATGAAAAAGGTGATGCCATCTTCACTTTTATGCCAGTAGACACCAGAAGATAATCACATGTTATGTACTGAATACAGTCAAACCGACAGCTCTACTTACAGCCAAGGCTCTTCACAACTATCAGTCCTTGTCATGGCTCCTCCTGTTCTTTATCTTTTCTTTTTTCCTCCATGAAGCTTTTCACAGAGCAATTCTCCACCTAAATGGCTAATCTAGAACCTTCAAAATCCAGTAACTCTGATGCCACTACACACCTGGCACAAATAGCATTAGACTTCTGGGCCAGCCATCCTTTCAACTCTAACTGCATCCATATGACATTCCTCTATTAAAGTCAGATTAAAAAGACTCAGAGTTATTGAAATGTTTTCCTAGGACTTAAAATCTGCTGTAACATTACAAAGCTATTTCATCACAGGGTACCAATGAATGATTTCCAGCCCACTGGTTGCCACTTTTACAGGTGTCTCCCCTTCTCACCACAAAGGATCTCACATCCTTCAGACACAGCCTAGGCTTCATAACATTGAAGGAATCCACCTCTGCCAAAAGTTGCTTAAGTTCCCTCCCTGAGGTGATGAAAACTAAGGGGTATGCCCACACAAAATACTGTCCCTTTGCCCCAGATTCCACACTGCTATGCTGAGGCAGACAAGAACTGCTACTGAATGATGGGAACAGAAAATTGCATCTCAGGCTTGGTGAAACAAATTGCCCTGCTGTCCCTAATCACACACCACTAGAGAAAATTGCTGATTGCTGGGGTTTTCTCCATGTAGCCAGCAACACTACTGTGGGATTACTTGGCTGAAAGGTAAGCTGAAAGCATGCTGGAGAGAACTGCATGCTATTATTTAGCAGAGAATATAATTAACAGTCACGACCTAATTGAGGGATGACATGGGATTCTTTGCTATTTGAAGCATTTAAATGAGACTCCAGTCTCCTTTTAGGAGAGGGAGCAACTCTGCCAAAACTACAGGCTCCATGCTGGATTTATGAGCTCTGATCTATGAGTAACACTGAAGGTCAGAAAAGAACCATCTTATTTGGTTTAGAAATCTGGAATTTAGGAAGAAATAACCACCCACATCATTGTGCACATTCTCTGCTCAATTCCATTGTTTTTCTCATACATTTTAACTCAGTGAATACTTCTCTTTCATTGGCACACTAGAAGTATCAGTGAGGGAGTCAGTATTGCTGCTTCTGCAGTACAGAGTCAAGCCTATCAACAGTTTCTCTGTCCACTGGAAACCACTTGAAAATTCTCCAAGCACTAGCTACTATCACATCAAAAGAGGCAGAAAGGTGGTCCTAGCTATTTAAGCTTTATAGCTTGCACAGGAGTCCTTGACAGATCCAAAATCTGAACTACTGTGGTATTTTCAGGACACTGCATCTGTGTGGTTAACAAACCTGCAGCATTTTGTACCCAGGAATAAAGAGGCTCCTGTGTAGATATAGAAGACAAAGGTATTCCTTACTCACTGATGCCTCTTTCATTTCTTATCAGATGAAGTTTTCACTGCAAGTGCTGAGCAGGAATGAAGAATAACATGCCTTCAAGTGGTCATTGAAAAAAAAAAACAACCCACTTTTGCCTATTAAGCCTTAGCTAAAAGTAATTTAAAAATAGATTTTATATTGGAAAAATAAAAATGAAGAAATTTATAGATATTGATTATGTGTCCTAGGCAGGAAAGGAAGGAAAGCAAAAGGAACAAAAAGAAGATGACTTTATTCTTGGAAGTAATGCAAATCCACCTGATACAAATCAAAAGAAAAGAACTTATACTTCAAAGAGTAATTGATGAACAGATTATTAATTCTAGCATGCTGTTTTCTATCTTCCTCTGTTAAATTTTCTTTCTCTATGGCTCTCATTTCCCAACATTATTTTCTACTGAGTTGAAGAATTATTTCATTGTTTAATAAGACATGAGATGCCACATGACAGACGGACTGCAGGATACTGAAATCAGTCAGTTCCGCAGATTTTGAACAGCCAAACTCCTCGGGAGGTCAGTATGTGTAAACTCTGCAGAAACCCCATATACATGGCTACGTCATTTCAAATTTGCCCCAGAATACCTCACTGACAATATATGAAGCCTGATTTGCAAAGATGCTTGGGATACATGAGTTGATCTCCATTGGGATTCCTGGAAATCGGGGCTTTTAAGGAGGCCTGTCCTTGGGGAACAGTGCTTGACAGTGCTAAGGATACTTCAGTTCTGTGTCATAACTCTCCCATCTCCCTGGCTCTTGCTAGGAAATTAGTACTTTCAAGAATCAAGCCACATTAATTCCTAAAGAGTGAAGTTTTAAAACATTTTGTAGGCACAATATGGAAGCAAATATTTAATTTTTAAGGGTAGAAGCCAAAAGACATTGTGCTATTCTAAACCATGGCATTGATTTGCCATAAATGTCACTCAAAGCTACTATCTCTGTAAGTTCTATTTCCTGTGTAATCAAGGATTACAGTCACGTCTCTCTCTTTGGGCTGTTGGATAGCTCTATAGCTACCAAGAACTAGTTTAGGGTACAAAACTAAGGTTTAAATAGATAGGACATGAGATCTGGTCTTCATTAGAGACATCACAGTTGTTACTTCTCTATCAGTAGCACTACATCTGTAAATAGAAATCTATACCATGAATCTCATTAATACCCTACTATTGACCATCTTTCCCTGCCTGTGGTAATTCATAGTATCCTCTCCATGCTTTATTACTTTGTAGGTTCATATAAGATACAACAAGTAGTGACTTGTAAATTTGTATTATAGTTATTATTACCCAGAATCGCTCCTTCCAATTAGCTGACCACTGTGACAGCCACTGATCAGTTACACAGTCAAGACAAGTTTTTTCCTCATGAACTGGATGGAAATTTTGCTGCTTTCAGTGGAAATAGCAGCTGGCAAGCTGAAAGCCCCATGGGACCAGAAATGTATCCTTATGTCAGTATACCCAGGCTGGTATAAAAACACATTTATACTGCTTAAATCAGTGCAAAAAACATAAAAGGACAGCCTTCAGCTTTTGTTACATGAAAGGTGTAACAAGAACTGCTAGGGATGAAACATCTCCACTCAGAAGTTACATACACAAAATCTTACACTGGAATTTGAATATCAAATATATTTGAATATCAAATCCCCTCAGCTGCTGGAGATGTGCAGGAGTAAGAATGCACATTTCAGAAAGATGCATTTTGGGTAGTGCTGGTGGTGTTTGTTTCTTTCTTAAACAAACCACAAATCAGTGTTCCCAAAGTGCATTGTTAGTTGGACAGACAAACACCTTAAACTAATAATTAAAAGTGGGTTTAAAATAAAGATACTTGACACACTAAGCACTTAGGAGTGACGACATTATCATTGGAGGCAATCCCCTCTCCAAGGTTTATTACATTCCAAAGTAAATCAAGTTTGCTTAATCTATAGTTAGCATCTGCGCTCCGTGCTTTTTTTTTCTCTAAACAAAGATAAAATGCCACGTACAACAAACTAATGGGTTAGAAATAGCTTTCACATTAATCACCCAAGTACCAAAATGGTGCCAATCCATTTATCCTGACTGTGATACTTTCAGAAGAATAGATAAGTGAAAAGCCACAAAATATGAAGGAGCTTAGATAAACTCCAGTGTTGGTGAAAATACTGAAGTGTCCATTAAACAAAAGCTCACATAAATTTATTTACATTTAAAGAACAAAAGGACCATTTGCTATAACTAAATGTAAGACAATTAAAGGTGGGAATTACCAATTAGAATCTATACATTACCAATAAGTACTCTTAAAAATGCTGCAATGCTGAATGTACTAGTACTATCAGTCCATTTTATTTTTCAAGCACTGCCATTCCTAAGAGCTCTACACAGAAATTTTAGTATACAGCATAGATCACTGGTTTCTTATGAGGACAAAGCACACTGAATTTCCCCTTGAATTAAGTGTCCAGTAACAAGCAGCACATACTAAGTAGCCTCCATTCCAAATGACACTCACCCTCATTCTGTATTGAACTGAATATGCATGCACATCAGTCCAAATTTTATGACTGTTTGCATAGGTTGAGCATAACCAGTGTCAGCAACTACAACAGTGTACCAATAACCTGTGAAGAACCTACAGTGTACCTGCAGAAGCATCCAGGCCTGATGCCTGGAGGCTGGTGCCTCAAAATATGGGTTTCTTTCTTCTCTGCCCACATTCTCCAGCAATGTCTAACCCTTCAAGATTGTTAGCCTTTTTCTCATGGATCTCTTCAGAGTCCGTAACATCAGGGGACGTTTCCAGTGTAAAAATTAAACTTGCTCCTTTGAAACCTTGAAGAATCATTCATTTGTGCCAATCACCACACAGCTCCTGGCACAGGCAGGGCCAACTCTAGGTTTTAGGTATTGCTACCAACAAACTAATGAGGGAATTGGTGCCACTGTCAAAAGGAACCAAACCTGGGTAGCGTCAGAAGCAGGAGTGAGACTGGATAAATGGCACATAGCTACCTTCTAGGTTATAACTGAAAATGTGTGATCTAAAAGTGTTTCTTGGGTAGGTAGGAACCATTAGAGGGCTCTGCTCAGTCTCTGCTTGTGAGGTCTGGAGAAAACAGCGTACCTGTTACACAGTTAACACCTAAATTCTCTGCTGCAAGCCTGGTGCCCTGAAAGCTGCCACCTAACCAACTACTCCATGTTTTCATTCATCCTCCACCCCCTCAAAGCGTAATCAAGAGTACAAAGAATAGCAGAGGGTTCTGCCAAAGGCAAGGCTGTGGTGCAACACTGCCTATGTAGCTACCCACTGCAGTGAGGCTCATGGGGCTGAGAGAGGACAGAGCAAGCACAAGTTGTACCCAGAGACCAAGCCAAGTCTGCAGCCCAGCTCAGGCTTGGGATCATGCCCCCCAAGCCCTGCTCAGATATAAACTTCAGGACTCCCTTCCCCACAGTTCATAAGCAAATGTTCTAAGTGGAGTCACCCTGTTAAATAAGTAGGATCTCCTGTTCTTGTGGGAAGAAGGGAGATAAAAGAGCATCAGGTGCTGACTCCTTTTTGCATGGATGAAACCACGTGATTCTTCCATTAGCACAAAAGAGGTTTACACACATATACACACTGAGAAGATACTCTGCCTCCATAGATCCATTGAAAGGAGAACAAAAGCATTCAATGAATGGTTGATGTACGGAAATAGACTCTATAACTCGGAAGTTATAAAGGACAAGGACATAAATCATGGTAACCCCTAAATGTGGCCGTTAATAGAGTATCATGTATAACTGACAAGAAAGATAATATGATTGCAGCCAAAGAAACACATTTTTATTGTCAGTAGGCAAAAGCAAGTGGATGTACTGTTTCTCACAAATTCCTATTTACACATTTCATAAAGCCTTGATTCCCTGTAGTCCTGCCCATGAAAGCACTTCAGATTAATTTCTCCGAGTAATCCAATGCACTCCTATTGACAGCAGCCTTTAGTCCCTTCAAAACAGACTGAGAATATTGCAGGGTTTTTCTACTGCAGACAAAGGAAATCTCATCTATGAAGATCTTTAGGATGGCAGTCTCCATTGTGACACAGATGTATTTGAAGATGATGATGCAGGCCAAGGAAAAACACTACAGCAAGACTGTTAGGTACAGCAGGAAAGGTGTGAAACAGAGACAAGGTGTTTTGCCAAGAAATTAAAATTCAGCATCTTTCAGAAATATAATGCCACCATAGCAGCACCTTAAGGCCTCAGCAGGGATATGTGTTGCTTAGCTCTAGGAGGTTCCTTGACCCCAAAGATCTTGTAATCTAAAGAGTCAAAATCAAACAATGCTTGGCAGGGGGTAGATAGGGAAAAGGGAAAGCCAGTTGCTTATGGTTATTTTACAATTAAACCCAAGTTGCACGGTGTCCTGAATGTAGGCTTAAATACTGGCATTGTCTGCTAATACTAAACACCTGCTCTTGATACCAAAAGACTTCTTAAGTAGTCCCGCCATGCTGCCATGGGAGAGGAAGTCTTCATAAAAAATAAATGCAACTGTATTTATCTGATTTAATACCATAAATTGCTCTAAAATCATTAGAAATCATTGTTTTGGTTTAAAACTCACCTCTTTCAGTGTCTCTGAACACCTATATACTTTTCAGTATGGGAAGGGGGACCATACACCCTCCTCTGTTAATCATTTTATAAAACTTTGTCCTGTATGCTTTTATCAGGATAAAAATCTTCTTTATAGCTTTCAGACATCTCCAGGCCCCTTTTCTATGACCTCAGATTCCTTCTCCTTACCTCTGAACTCCATTTATTTTCTCACAAACCAACTCATGACATCATTTGTCAATGAATTTAATGCTCTAGTTAGCAAGGAAGGAGCTTGTTAGCTAGCATTTATTATAAATACCCTTTGCTCAGTGGGCAATGGACTATACAGATGTTTGACTAAGAGATAAATTGCAGCAAATAATTTTAGGTATTTTTTATCCACTAGGAGTAGTCAATCTGAATTGAATGCAACAGAATGATTTTCATGGCGACAGCTGTAGCAAAACGGCTCCTATAAAAGATATGTCTGCACATAAAAAATAGTTCATAGAAAGTGCTGCCTGTAGATAGAAGGGAATATGTAGTATTATATAAACCTCTTGTTATGCCAGGCAAATGGCTGCTGGTCAGCAGCTGTATGAATGCAGACCTATGATCACCCGAAACATTTCAAACGGTGAAGGAAGGAAAACTGAAGTAGGCAATTTACCTGGTTATTTTGAGTCCATATGGATATTTGGCCTCAAATTCATATTGAAATCAAGATGCTAGTCTACTGAAAAATACTTTTGAAAATCATATTAGATATATATCTGTTTCTCAAGGGACTCATATGGACTGTGGTGTCTGGCCCTCAACAAGGTCTATAGTGTTCCTAAATCCATTAAGGACTCCTTAACATCTCAGATTCTTTCTAAATTGCCATTTTCATAACACACTTCCTAGAGGAAGCTCTGACTCTAAACAACTTCTGCTGGAAGCGCCAAAAGAAAAACATTACTATGATGCATGGAGCATTAGTCACACTGCAAAAAGAAACAAAATAATGGAATTACACTGTAATGATTTTCAAAACTATTAACTTTGTTAATGAGTCATTAAAAATTTACTCCCTGTACTGATTCAGTGAGAGAACAGAGTCATTCATTAAAATCTCATCCAAAAGGTTTTAATCCAGTTGCCTCTTGAAATGTATGGACAATGCATATGTTTAGTTTTAAATTACAAAAGTTTGGAATGTGGAGAAAAATCTTTTTGGAAGGAATAATGTAAAAGTTTCCTCAAAGTATTTACTACAGGTTTATTGCAGGTATATAAAAGCAGTTAAAAAATAACAACGAGGTAGACTCAAGTCAATGGAACTATGATACACATTAAATACTCAGCTATTTATCTTTATTAAACATCTCTGTTGCTAATTGCACTTTTAATGCAAAATAATTAACCAGGAGTCCACAGAACAGGAGGAATGTATTAAAAGACGTTATTGTTTAATATTCCAGGAACACTAGTCCAATTTTAAAAGGTTTTGTTTCTAAGGAGCAGGCAAAGGACAGCAAGTTGGCAGTCCTGCCTACTCCTATGATTTCATTACAAATCTAGTGACATTTCATGCTCAAATTGTGGCTTCTGAAGCCCTCTGTAACATGAAGGAAATTCTCAGCTTTTCTTTTATTCATAAGTGACTTGCCATTCAGCTGACAGAGGAAACCTTGAAAATGTAAACCCCAAAGAAATACCCAAGAGAAATACACCCGCACACATCCTGAAGTCTCAGGATTTTAAAGGGATCTCATGACTTATGGAATCTTTGCTCACAATTTCTCTACTTTGGCAAGCAGCAAACTGTTCTGAAGTTATCTATGAACATGAATATGCAATTACAGTATCAACACCAGGCGCTATTGTATTTTAAATTAGAACATTTTCCTTTGAAATGCAGTGAACTAACACACAATGGTACTATAAGAAAAGCCGCTAAGGAATAAAAAGCAGGCACTTCTCAAGAGCAGACCAGAGGGAAGGCAGCCAAGTTTCAGCCTTACTGTCCTCCATCATGCTGCCAGTACTATTTTGCTATGGTTTGGGATCCTAGATCAAAAGTCCCTCCCAAAGCAGAAACAGGAGCATCTGCTGAAGTTGTCTAGTTAGAGAAAGATGCAATTTGGAAGGACAAAGAAACTGAGAAGCTTTTTGAGTCAAGGAATGTCAAAGAAAAAATCTGTAAGTCACACTTTGTTTTACTGTTTCAGCACATGCAAGACTGCAGGAACGCCCTTTCCAGCATCATCCTAGACTCAGGTCACAAAAACCTCACTACTCTCCACCACTCTGGTAGACTTTTAAACTGGTTCTCTCAGGATTCTCTATAAGCAAAGCGTAGTTTTCATTGAAACCTCCATGAGAATGACTGCAAAAGAAATATTTTTAACTTGTGTAAAGATAGGAGCATGAATTACTAAGAGGCAGGACAGTTTTATACATTAGTTTCATTAAAGGGTTATAAATTTCTAAAGAAGCTGATAAACCTACAGGACCTGCCCACAATATTCAATGTGAATTTTCTTGTGGTCCCCAGAAATTCTTCCAACCCTAATGGGAATTATTCTATGTATTTTCCAGTAAAAAAAAATAAAAATCCTACTGCAAGTAGACAAATGTTCAGAAAAATGTAAAGTAAAATATTACATACAAAAAGCTATACAAATATCATGCAGTGCAAGGTTGCATTAAGTGAAAGGAGCACTCCGGTTACCTGAAGGTCAGACTACACAGCTGAGCTGCTTTAATCATCCTGACAAATGGATAAACTATAATTAATTACTCATCTCATCAGCTCAGGCCAAAGATGAAGAAAATAATAAACCTTGCTGAAGACCTTACCAGTCAGATCATAGATGAGGTTGATTAAAAAAGTCCTCCCCTTGGCTGTTACTTATGAGGGCCTAAGAACATTTACAGCAGGAGGGTAAGGCATAAATGCTCCTGCTGCCATCGTTTTTTCAGGCCAAGGAGGAGGAAGACTTCAGAATTGTTCAGGTGATCAGGGCAAGTCAGTGTGGGTTTATGAAAGGCAAATCCTGTTTGACTAATCTGATTTCCTTCTATGGCAAGACGATCTGCTTAGTAGATTAGGGAAGGGCTGGACAAGCTCGAGAAGTGGGCTCATATGAACCTCATGGGGTTCAACAAGGTGAAGTGCAAGGTCCTGCATATGGTACATAATCAGCACAGGCTGGGAGATGATGAGATTGACAGCAGGTCTGAAGAGAAAGACATAGGGCTACTGGGATTCTGGCAGATGAAAAACTGGACATGAGCTGGAAATGTATTCTCGCAGCCTAGAAAGCCAACTGTATCCCGAGCTGCATGTACCCTATCCCACATGACCAGCAGGTCATGGGAGATGATTCTCTAATTCCACTCTGGTAAGATCCCACCTGCAATACTGCATGTAGCTCTGGAGTCATTGGTCAGGCTGGACAGGACTCTGATCAACCTGATCTAGTTGAAGATGTCCCTGCTCACTGCAGGCGTGTTGGACTAGATGACCTTTAAAGGTCCCTTCCAACCTAAACTATTCTATAATTTTATGTTTCTATGTTGTTTACCTGGACTTCAGCAAAGCCTTTGACACCATTTTGCACAGCATTCTCTTGGAAAAACTGGATGGTCATGGATGGATAGGTGTACACTTCACTGCTAAAAAAAAAAGGTTGGTTGGCCAGGCTCAAAGAGCTGCAGTGAATGAAGTTAAATCCAGTTGGTGGCCAGTCACAAGCAGTGTTCCCCAGGGCTCAGTACTGGCGTCAAGTTCTTTTTAATATCTTTACAAGAGGAAATGGCCTCAACTTGCATCAGAGGAAGTATTAGATTTGATATTAGGAAGAATTCCTTCACTGAAAGGCTTGGAACAGGCTGTCCAGGGAAGCGGTTCCACCACTGGAGGTATTTAAAAGACACGTAGCTGTGGCACTTAGCAACATAGTTTAGTGGTGGACTTGGCAGTGTTAGATTAATGGTTGAGCGCAATCTCAAGACTCTTTTCCAACCTGAATGATTCTATGATTCTATGTCACAAACCAGAGCATAATTGCTGTGGCCCTGATTTTTCAAAATGCATTTATCTTTGCTAAATAGCAGCAAGAGACAAGAAAAACAACAGCTTCATGAGTTTCACTACAGTTTTTTCTGCCATGAGAAGCAGTGGCTGTGCTAGGTCCCTTTCCCAGTACTTCTGGCCTCTGCTGCTGTAAGAGTTTGTAAACCAAGGGCCACGAAATCAAAAGGCAACCTTTCTAAGTTGTCATTATAACTAAAGTCAGGGCATTAACTGAGAATTTGTGTGGGTGTCAGACAGTGTAAGGCTATCAGATATGTCCCAAAAGGGGATTGAGATGAACATTAAACTCTAAAGTCCGCTAATTTCAGTGGGGCCCAGATTTCACCTCTAAATGCATTCTTACCTCTGACAACAGTGCTCTAGACAAGTCATTTCACTGCTAAGTTTTTACCTTGCCTCTTTACCCATACCCGTGGTGATAACATGGGAAGGCTCCATCTCTTAACTATGCTTGCACAACAGCTAGCACAAATAACCTCTGAGTTATACTCTCGTCCTATCAGCAGTGTCTAAATGTATATAGTCTCTTTGTAGGAGACTTTAAACACAGTCACCCTCATATTCCCATTTTATTTTCTATGCCCCTTTCTAGGAATAGTTTATTGTGATCAGGAGGATAAGGTTTCTATGGCTTTCTGTGATAACTTCCCTTGACTCCTCAACAAAATAAAAATTACTTCTCCCCAGGACATGCACACACTTTCCAGTGTACCAGCAACCTCCCAGCTGCTGAGCTGTTTTGTGGAGATCTCTAATTATAACCAGACACAAATGTGTAAGCACATCCAAGATGACACTTTTCCAAAACAACAAACAATCACTGGAAATGTGGCAGCAATTGTGTTAATAAATCATGATTAAATGCCATCATCTTTAGTTACCACGTTTTTTCAACACATTTTATTTTCTTTTGTAGTGTTTTCAACTTCTTTGTGCTGTTCTCATTGTTAGTGTGTAAGCTACTCCTGTCAATGACGGTTGGGCTGATCCTGGAAGATGCTCAGGGCAGCTGCTGAGGTGCTGGGTGCCTCTAGTTTCTATCAATACTTCAAGGAAACTGGGAAGGCTGAGGGGGGGCATGTGAGATGAGACCTGAAAAGCATTTTGAAAATAGATGTTTCTCCTCTGGCATCCAGCAGGGATAACATGCTATTGGCTCACACACTGATAATTATTTTTCCATTACTCTGAGAGCAATTTCATCCTTCTTTATTTTCCTCTAATTGCCTTGACAGTATTTCCTAATCTGATCAGAGTGGAGCAGATTTAAAAATATACGTTTTCCCTTCCACACACACTGTTAATTGTTGACAAACCTTAAGCAGTTTAGCTATGCATAAATGGCTGTTTGCTCTGGACAATTTCATAATGTAAGAAACACAATGTTTCCCAATCGCTGTGTTCAAAGTCTTGTGCAGGTGAAGGACAATGACAAGATTAAAGTATCCTACTGGAAACAAAAGTACTAGTTTCTGCCTCTGGGCTGTTCTTGCAGCTCCATGGGTAATCAGAAAGTATCTCTTAACTTCTCCACTAACTCCATGGGTCAACCAAGTAAAAAAAAAAAAAAGAATTCCCTTAGTATTTTTGACTTTGCTACTTATCTTAGCACACCTTCTGGGATAGTAATGTCTTGCACTATGAGCACAAACAATGCAGCATCAAACAATATGCCAGCTCCTAGCTTGGCTGGTAGCCTCTAGTTGCTACAGTATTATAAAAAGTAAGAATTATTGGCCATATCTAAATGGCATGCGAAAGCTGATCCTGTTGTAACTGCTGAAAACCCCTCCTGCTTCTGCATTAGGATTAGTTAGCTCATCATCAGACATATTTCTCTTGAATTTTCATCCCAAACTACAATACATAGTAATATCTTATTGCTTTCTGCCATGATGTCCACCACATTAGCCTCAGCATAAACACAACAAATGATCTTCAGCCCATGACCCAAAAAACATACTCCAGATGGACTCCCATTTTAAACATGAGGAATGGATGTCCACTGAGGTCAAAATGACAACTGCAAAGTGGAAGCAGAGGGTGGTTGCTGGGGTCTGAGCTGAGCAGCATAACATTGCCTTTTTACATTAAAATTCTTCCTTCCCATCCCTCCACACAACATTGCAGTTTGGTTTTAGTGTAGTTTTAACCTGCAGAAATGGTACTCATTCACGTTTCCATAAACTTTATTTGAAGATTTGATTTCTAAACAATCAAAATATGTTCTCTTTGAGAATGCCACCTTTACTTCAGCATTTTAAGTAAAAGCAAAAGAGCAAGGCAGGAACAAATTATTTGCAGATTCGCGCTGCATTCAGTGGAAAGTTACAGTTAACAAAACCCAGCATTTTTTCATCAGATAAACTATTCAACCAAAGCACTGCGCACATATCTGCTGTGAGCACTTTAATTTGCTGCTTCTTTATTGGGTTTTGGAAGGAGTTATTGAGTTTACTTATTGATTTTTAGTGAGTGAAACAGTAGTCTTCATTGGGATCTTGACTGAGCTAATTGATAAGCTCTTGGTAATAAACAATAGCAGTGGCAAAAAGGTAAATGAAATACAATCAATGCAAGTCAGAGCAGAAAAACGCCTTCAGAAACTTGCAAAATAGTATCATTATAGCTATGAGCCAAGTGTTGCTGCAGAAACACTCAAGAGCTGTTGGAGTAATGAGTGTTACTGGAAATGTAATGACTGCACACTGAGTAATTAACTTGTTACACAAATTACTAATACATCTAAGGACACGTGTTTATTTTAACTTGCTGGGCAAGATCAAGTAAAATAAAGTGTTCTATAATTTACTCGGTACGGAGTTTTTATTTCCTACAGCTTGGTTATAACTTAAAATTGAAGATGCGATTGCAGACATGTACTCTGCATGCACAGTTAAATCAGTAGGGTTCAACTTAAAAACCATATCGGAGATCACAGCCTGATATCTCATTGCAAACTATTAAAAACTATTGACCCATTGTTCAAACAAGTTGTGAATGGCATAATACAGTGAGTCACTGTATTTCATTGGTCTAATGACTTCTAAGTCACGCCTGACGCAAGCTCAGTCAATTTTCAACAAGAAAAAAACCAACCCCCATCCCAGAAAAGCTATGATTTCAGAGCAAAATTATAACTTTTTCTAGACAATACAGATATAATGCAGTCGTTCAATCACGTAAAGGAGTGTGCTTGCTTCCCTCCCTTCTAAATACACATCTACTTTTAGATACTATTAACGGTCATTGTGAAATCTGCTACAGGTGACAGTTCAAAACCTTAATCCACAAGGTCAAGGAGGAAAGGCTAATGCAGTTAGTGTGGTGCAAATCAGGCAGATACAGAGTTCATCCTTTTCACACTGTTGGATAACAAGGTTTAATTCTGCAAGATGTAGGAAAGGGCTTGAAAAAAATGAAACACTCTAGAAAAACTTTTTTCACCAAAACCAGTTTCTTTTTTATGGAAATTTTAATGCTGACAATTGTCAAGTGTCACTAACATGAAATTTGAAACATCACTGTGGCTTTCCTGAAACTTTGAACACAATCAGACTCCCCTTAAATGAGACAGCAAAAGGAGATGGCAGATGAATGCAAAGGGAATGTGTTTGGCAGAAAGAACTTTTGCCTACAACTTTCATTGTACTGAGAGGGGCATTGGGAAGTGCTTCCTCTGAAGTCTGCTAGCCTATTCGATGTATGGAAACCACTCTTAATTTATCAAGTCAGATTACAAGATAAGAAGAAAATGCATACAAAAATTCCCATCAGTCTAGTTCCAAAGCACAGCACATGATATCCTCACACTTTCCATAGGGAAAAGCAGCCAATGGATTGCAGAGTATGCTGAAAACACCTAAACCACCACACAGATCCTTACAGGATGGGAAATTGAGACAAGGTGCTTTGGAAGGGAAAATTCTTCTTAACACCTGCCGGGCACCTGGCTAGGTCAGGCCTCCATGTTTACCACCTGGTTTGAAACAAGAGGCACTGGAAATGGAAAAAGTGGAAAAAGAAGCTACCATTGCTTGCTAACAGGAAGATGCTGAGAGAAAAAAAAAAAGATACAGAAGAGGAGGCTTGAAATAGGACTTGACGTTAAAAGTGCCATAGTGGGTTGGCAACCATAGTCCTTTGAGCCTTTTTCCTTTCATTTACAGAACAAGAGTCGAGGCTTTTCAGTCAAAAGTGATAAATGCCCTTGCTCTGGCTCTCACTTGCAGCCTGTGCTATTACACACCTGCATGGTTCAGGTAGAGCACAGCTTCCTGACAGGGAATGAAAGATAGCTCCATTTGCCCATAATTCAGAGGCAGTTGGAATCGCAGCTCTCATCTCATGGAGAAAAGAGGCATTTCAGCCTTGCCAAGACAAGCCAATGGCAAGTCACCCTGATCCCAATCAGTGTCTCTGCCCAGCTCTACATATGTAATCCAGGTTCCTGATCTGAACAGACTCCCAAGCATCTTACTTCTTCCCTTTCCTAGGAAGGCAGGCACAGAAGAAACTGCTGCTTTACCTCACAGCCCTCTGTAGGGCTCAGCAGGCCTCAAGCCCCATGGAGTATTTGCTCAAGGAGTGTCTGGAGTGGCAGTACATGGGATTAAGGAGTGAAAGATGGTTTGTTTTTACTGACAATAAGGGCTTCGCCCACAGATGAAGCAGGATTAGGCATGACTATAGGCAGAGCTGGAGTTTAAAGCAGCTGTTCAGTTACTTATATCCTAGGTAAGACTTTCACTTTTTTGAAAATATTCTTAATGCTATTTGTCAACCTGCAGGGAGAAGGAGAATCAGACAACTGTAACTATGGCAATAAGATCATTGCTGGTGCGGAAGAGCTAGCCTTTCCTGATGCTTCAGCAGCTTTCATGCATGATGCTAATTAGACAAATTCTTTGTGATGCCTTCAGACTTCTACAGTGTTGAATGCAGAGGCTCAACCTCTAATGAACAAGATTCACTTAAAATTATGTGACATAACCATTGTAGTAAAGTATGTTAAACAAATTTGGCCATTATATTTCCCAGGCTGCATATCCTTTTCTATTTCATCATTATCTTTAAGGACTCACAGAGAGTTACTGAAGACTGAGACACATACCTATGTTGTAGTGGGTCAGAGCATGCTCTGCCAGCTCACTCTATGCATATCTCTTAATGAAAGTAAGGGAATATATAGTTCCCAAAGAGTGCCAAGCCATTCAGAAATCCAGTCTCTGAGTGCAGAGCTCTTTAAACAATCATCTCTGGTGTGCATGCTATAGATGTCTGTAAACCAGGCATTCAAAGTGATTAAGTGGGTGGGTATTTGCTAATCCTACAGCCATATCTGCTCATTCAATCATGGAAAGATGGGGCAGTCACTGAGTTTTCCTACCATGAATTACTTCAATTATGTTCTTTTGACTATTCCTTAGTGTGAAATAAAAAGCATGTGCAAACATCTTTGAGGTCTTATAGCTAACATTGGCTAGGTTTTGGTTTGGGTTTCTTTTTTTCAGCAGAGTTGTTTCCATTAGAAAAAGCTAATGGCTAGAATTAAAAGACTTCTTGGGATCATATGGCTTTTGATGAAATGTGGTCATTTGTTTTTTTCCTGCCTAGCTGGCTTACTTTACCAGATTCTCTGCAGCCCTCCTAGAGCTATTGGATTCTCTAGTTCTCAGCTACCGGTACATGGAGGACTTTCATGGACCACAGATCCTAGCTGTGGCGCTGCTCATCCAATTCATCTGATGGACGTGAGAAACCTAGCATCCCAAACCCCTTGTTTTCTTCTAATGTACCCATGGCCCTAGACTCAACATTGATGTTCTGCAATCACACTTCTATTTTCTAGCTTAACAAAGTTTTCTCTAATCTCTGCTCAGTTCCCAATTCTGTTTTTCCCCCAAAGTTTTGCAGATAAAATAGGACAGAGGGAAAAGAAAAGGAGGTCTCAAATGCCTGTGAAGCACTCAACTCTTATATCCTTTTGCACATCAGCTTCCTTCTATGGTTTTAGTCAACTATCATTCATCTTTTTAATTCTCACCCAAACTGTTGTTGCTGTACTCTGCTGTTAAGTAGTAAGTTTCAACCATGACCAATGCAAAACCCTTTTCACAAAATACACTGAGACTACTGAGAAGGATAAACACAGCTAACAAAATGCTTTGATGCTAATAGCCAAATTAAAGATGTGTTAGGAACCAAAATATCATACAATAAATCAGAAATATTTAAAAAATGCTTTAGTTTTTTAAATGCTATTTAGTTTTTTAAAAAAAGATTTTTTCTGAATCCCTGTGGACAGAACTCGTGCAAAGACAAGACACTCTGGTTGGGGCAAAGTGAGGCACTGCTCTACTGAGTAGACGGTGGTGCTGTGATGGCACCTTAATAATTTATGAACAGAAGGCAAACCCAAAAGCTGATATAAACCAACATCTTATTTGTAAAGCCAATGACCCCACTGTTTCACTCATCTGAAAAAAAAGGATAGAATTCTGGAGGAAACATTTTTGAGCAAAATTGGACTAAGGGGATGAAGTTGGTATGATTTAGTTAGAGACATCCCACTCTTATCAAGCTTGAATATATTACTGTACCATCAAAGCCAGAGGAATTACTGTGCAGGAGTCAGGAGGAAGAAGTGAGAGAAACTCGCAAACATCCTATATTTCTGTTATTAAAGAAAGCCATATTCATTGCAAATCTCCTTGAAGCGGCTTCATTATGCGCCTTGTGCTGCCAGTTTCAACAGTTGTTCTTATTTACTGTCATCTACAGTCCCCTTTTAAAGCAGATTATTACTCTTACTGATCAACTCTTCTTATTGTGAAAAAGTTCCCTGATGCAGGCAGACTTATAAGGTGGGTTTGTAAAGGTTGTCTGCTTGTTACTGTTCGACAAGCAGCCCTTCATAATCCCAAAGCTTAACCATTACATCAATTTTAAACTAACGGTTGGAGCCATAAATTTTCTCCAGTATTTCCTGCAGCTAAATAAACTCAGTAATCAACAAAAAGAAAACACTAATGATATTTCATGACTTCTTTATTTTCTTGTCACGTGTGCTGCAGTAACATACGGAGATAAACAAGTACCTGCTTTTCAGATTTCATTTTGAACACAGAAATCACTGTAGGGCACACAATAAAACTTGATTTTTAACTTACGCTCCACAATCAATAGTTAATTCTCAGCTGAATGTTTGATACAAGGTGCTCTGTTTAACCTTTTGTCTGCTGTCTCTCTCTCCTTTTTGCATGCTATTTGATTTCAATTAAGCTGTGACTGAATATATCACCTCTGGCCAGGATATCTTCCCTGAAATTAAGCAGCACTTTGCCTTGTGATCATAATCAGGAGCTCCTCAAGGAGGAGTCTGCTGTTGTAACTGGGCACCAAGTCCCCACACACACACCTAGGTGTCTCCAAGTAGACCAGTGTATGTGATAAAGGAGTGGGGCTACCATATGCAGACAAAGTGCTCAATCATCAACAATAACATGAATACCGATGCCAAGAACAACAACCAGTTCTAGAGAAGGATGGTAAAAATTCAGCTTTTCAACCATCATAGTACAAATACAAGCTATTCAAAAGTTCCATTTAGATGAATTTGGCTGCCTGATCTATCTTCTCTGGCCAAAGCTGCCTTTTCAAAAAGCTTCACCCAGAAGTTTTCAGAAGCCAAGGTCAAATCATAAACTTGGTGAGGCTGATATTTGAATTAAATAAAAGACAGAAGAAGCACCTTGAATTTTCACTACTGTGAAAAATGTTGCTCCTACCGCCAGTCCCCAAATTAGTATTTCTGTAATCCTGAAAAATTACTTTTCTACAGATTGTGAAATGCCTGTGTGAGGCTCCCTATAAAGAAGGATACCTCTGCTGTCATGTGAGCTCTTACTTCGATCAGATCCGCGGACATTTGCTTCTAACAGGACCTGCTGAAGATATACAGCTTGGATGGAAAGGTTAGCCAGCCCTAATGAATGCTCTCGATGTTTTCATTATACCCATTGTCATCCTTCTAACTCAGTTGTGGTGGAGTTCAAGCAACTTCACAGAGCAGACAACCAGGAAGATAGACATTTATGTCCAAACTACCACTAAACTTATTCTCTTCCTCTGTAGATATGTAAAACTAGAATATATTTCTATTGAGGTATTCAGAAACACTCCCAATCTGAAATCCACTGAGTCTGTCCTAAAGATTCCTCTAAAAATGCCATAATTAAGTATTTGATTTTAAGTAAACCTTACAAGAGAAGATAAGGGACAGCAAAGGATTATTCACACATCCTGCTTTAAGCAGTTATCTTCAGATGCTTAAGCCAGAAGCATGGTCTCTGCAGGCTCCTTTAACATTAAAGGAGAGAAGTTTGAGTGGAATGACAGTGCAGTGAATGTGGCAAGATTGGACAACACTTCATCTTATGTCCGTAGATTCAAATGCCATAGTAGGTGACTAAGAAATACAGCAAAGGAGGAAAATAGGTCTAAAATCAATGTTGTTTCACGTACAATCATTAAAATGCCACAGACCAAATTGCAACATGTCAAAATTTCATCAAGCTTGTTGAAAGCATTTGCTGCAGTAAAAATTTCAAATTAAGAAACACACTTCAATTTGGGAATATATATTCATTTTATGATTGATTTTGCCCTTTTTGGGTAAAATAAGAGAAAAAGGTCATGTTTTAGCTAAACTACTACACAAGAAAGTAGATATGTCTTCCACTGCCACATAACTCCCATGATCTGTAACCAATAATCCTCTGTGAGTTACTGTAAAGGAGTGCTACAAAACAGTGCAACCTCCACAAAAAACTTGGTGATGCTATAGACATGCAGTGATGCTATGAACCTGTGTGCCTGGCTTTTTATTCCCATTTATCTGCTTGCACCCCCTCCAAGAATAAGTTTCTAATTAAGAAGATGTGAGAGGTGTATGCTATGTGTTTGTCTGTCAAGTGATCCTGCTTTCATGCTCCCTCCAGATCAACAGGGCAAGATCACTTCTAAAACAATATATCAGATTTACTGTATCCTTAATGAATTGAGATTTCAGAGTCTCTGTGTGGGGACATGTGATGGTGAGGTAGTAAGTCCATGCTCCTTTCGAGGCAACACAGGATGCAAATCCTGCCTCTGTACACAGAGAGCCTGGCTCCTTAGCAGCACATTTAAGAGTTGCACACAGGCATATGTAGGATTATACCCTTATGCAATGAAGCAGGAGTGGGGTTGTTCATGTCAAAAGAGGTGGGAGAGAGCAGGGGATCCCCAGGGGCTGTAATGCTTCTTTGTGGATCTATTCAGCCTTTCCCAAGGACTGTCTGCTCCCCAGATCGATGTCTGATCTTCCTATTCAGTAATCCCCCACCGCACCTGAATGTGAACACAGACACAACCAGGAATGATTGCCTTCTTGTATCTCTCTTTTTTTTAAAATGCAATAGAAGGTTCCCCGCATTTCATGAGTGAATAGAAAACACTGACCAGCTCTGGTCCCCAACAGAATTTTATTTGCTTCTTCTTGAGAAAATAGTGTCTTGCAGATGCCATCATTCAAACATGTATTCAGTATCCAATTTAAGGGTGCAAGTGGCAGAAATGGGGGGACAATTTTGTCACATGAGCTTTGTATAACCCTTTCGCACATCTCCCTTTTCTGGAGCACACCATTTACAACTACCAAACAAGATGAAAGGCCTTGTAAACATTTTAGCGCCACTTCCTTCTTTTCTGAAGTAAATTGCAGTAGATGACATGTTTAC
Source organism: Zapornia atra (assembly GCA_013400835.1). Lineage (NCBI taxonomy): Eukaryota > Metazoa > Chordata > Aves > Gruiformes > Rallidae > Zapornia > Zapornia atra. The sequence continues at coordinate 149,684 of VZTU01021204.1, forward strand.
TTTAGTTAACCTCAGTCTTAAGTAATTTATTATATTGGGGGGGGTGTGTGTGTGTGTCGTATTTTGGCAGCAGAGATTACATCTCCCTTCTGACAGAACCACACTGTAGAACCTTGGACACGTCCAGCAATTTTTGCACCAGTTCTTGGAGAGAGGGATGGTCACTTCCTGGCCTATGTCTATTGTGAGTGAACACAGTTTAGGGAGAAAGGTTGTTTTTAATTATTAATGTATTCAGTGCTTCACGCACTGAGAAACTGCTCTCATTTGAGATCATACCTGTTATTATAAACAGCTGAGTCAGGAAAACACCCTGTGCAAAGAATTCGGTTAAAAGATTCCAAATGGTATGGGTTTTTATTTCCCCCTGCATTGAGCCTTCTGACAGGAACAAGATGGCATTTCTGCCTGGAATAGGCTTCTGCCTCAAGTTCAAAGTGACAAAACATTAATGTACGCAAATATGCAGCCTACAGCTTGTTCATTAGGAAACACAGTAGAGGAGAATTTGGAGGCTAAATGTCACTAAGGCATAAAACTCTTTGTGGCTATATAAAACACTTCACCATACAAGAAACAGGAACGTGCAAAATATAAGGAGGAGAGAATAAGCACCTGCTCCACTTCCAAATGCCTAATGGTGGGTGTGACACAAGCCAAGAGCACACAGAGACTGTAAACTCCTTTGAAGAGACTTCTATAGCAAACTTGATCACATTAAGAACTAAAGCTGCTTGCAAGATTTCCTTGTTTTGCCCAGAGTCTTGACTCAGAAGTTTGTTCTATTTGATTTACTTTGCAATGCCTTGGTCTAGTCTTTCCCATTCTTCCTCTGTATAGGTTCAGGTTTGCTCACTGCTTGTAGCACTAACAGCACTGAGGATGTTGCTGTAAAGCAGAGACAGCACAGCCCAAAGGATTAGGAAGGTACAAGGAACAAGTGAATTTCAGTCTTGAATTACTGCTTCCATACCACAACCTTGAGCTTTGCTTCTTCTCTCAGCTGGTTTCTCTTGAAAAAATGGGATTGGACTTTCCCCTCATGAGACTAGCTCAAAATTACCTACTCCAATCAGCACCACACATGCCACGGGTTTCCAAGTTCATGGCCACATGCAATACACAAAAGAAGATCTGCAAGATGAACAAAGAGCCACTGATTCTGCTATCTGCCAAACAGGGATGAAGAATTATATATGTAAACCACATGATTAAACTTCATCAAAGATCATTTTCAGGCTATCCGAACTGCCATAGAGTTTAAATCAGGTTCAGAGAGCAGGGACAGGATGTAATTTTAACATTTTTAAACTGAAACCATTCCATTTAGAATACATGTAAGTGATATGAACTAGCACACAGCTTCAGTAGTGCTATTATATCCTTTCACAATGGGAAAACCGCAAAGAATCTAATTTTCAGCTGACCTTACATATGGACATACTAATTCTCATTGCTCTACTTCCTGGCCCTGGTGTTCATGCAAAGCCAATGGAAGCAGCACAGCTCATTGTCACAACCCACTGTTCCAAGCAGTCTTATTTTTCACAAAAAAGCTGTTTCATCCATTTGCATCACTTATTTTGCTGAAAATCTGAAGCCAGGCTTTCACTGTCTGATCAGAAATAAATAAATTTGAGTACTGTCCTATTTTTTTCTTTTAAAATACATGTGATCAAAATAAAAACAAAAATTATGCCAGATCTAACACTATTTTTTGATGAAAAATTAATTTCAGAATTCTTTTTGTTATCCCGCTTGGAATAAAAATAGTTTCTGACTAGAAAACAGCTTGCATAACAGAAAACCCACACCCAAAGCCTTCCTAACATATGCAGATAAAAAAACCAACGAAGCAAGAAATACCCACTTTTAGTAATTGGCTTTCAGCAAAATGTGTTATTAGTGACCTGCATGGAACAGTCAATGAATATTTCTAGGTTTCGTGTTAGTTTAAAGCTTGGTTCCACGGGTCACACATTCAGAGTTATAAATCAGGAAGGTAGTGCAAATCAGAATATTTGACCTTCCTCAAAAAGCTTTGTTTCCACTCTCAAGAGATAAAAGGATGAGGTGGAGGGAAATGTCATATATATAGCAGTTTTTTAGCTCTTATGATTGAGGAACCCTCCCCCCATGCCAATCTCTAAAGGCATGAAGTTCAGAAAATAGAAAACCCCCCCAAACCAGGAATCAAAAGATAAGGATCTTCTCTTATATTCATCACATCTACCTCCTGGGAGCTGACACATGTCTGTATGTCTGGTGCTACGCTTATTTTTTTCATTAGACAAAAAGAAAAATCCCAAAAATGTATTTTGGCAGTTTTGTCTTATTAATCCACAGAGCCACCAGATGGAGCTGAGGTTATGCTTTTAGGAAGGGGGAGCACAATTTCTGGAAGGATTTCACTGAAAAATACGCACGTGTATAATAGACAGACGTGTGTAGACGCACTGCACTCTGTATAAATTAGGTATATTTAAGGCTTAAACAAGTAATTTGAACGAACCATAGGAACTAGTAAATCAGGTGCACAAGTCTCTCCTCTGCATGCTTTCCTGGTGTCTAATAAAGGGTTAGCTTTTCTTCACTGTAGCGTCTCTGTGTAGCTCCACTATTACTTAAAAACTTGTGGGCGTACAGTCCCTTTGACACCTCCGCTTCTCTTCCAAATATAATTGAAATTGGCCAGCAGCTTCAAAAAGTGTTAGACTAAACAGATGAATATACATGTCCAGACAGCAGAAATATTTAAGTCCCACTACCTGCCTTAGCAACCAAGAAAATTACTGAAGAGATTTAGGCGCAAAAAGATGGGCTTACACTTCGCAATGCTTTGCATATAGGAAAATACAAGCTCCCATATATATATGTGTATACATGAATGCATGAAGCCCTTGAACCTTCATTCCCATGTATACACACACACACACACACATACACACTCACAGTGTGACCAAGTACTGCAAAGATACAGCTAAAGCATCAGTGTGAGTCACTGGAAACTATACCATTTCCTCCTCACAATCACAGTGTGCCAAAAGACCCAGACTAAATTGCTGGGACAACAGTAAGTGATTCAAGTCAAAAGGCATATATATGCCAGTTCCATTTAAAATTACTTGCTAACATTTTCTCCCACCATTTTAATGAAGTTGGCTTGAATCCCTGGAGTTTAAGGTTGTTATAACTCAAATGTGTCAAACTTATTATATATACAGCTGTTGTTAATGTCTGCTGCAAGATGTATGGCCTGAATTAGTACTATAGTAGACCCTGGAAAACTTGATGACAATTGCTGATTCTTTATGCTTCAGTTTATACGAGACAAGGCAGTTCTTCTCTGAAGGGATTTTACCCTAGCCAGACAAGATTCAGGGTAGGAATCTGTAATTCACTGCAATCTGTATTACAGAGCAACTCTACAACAGTTAAAATTAGAGCACCTGTTAAAAAAACCCAACACACCCCAAAAACTGAACATTTGGTTTCATCAACAGCTCTGAGATTTCCAATTCTGAATTCATTAAGAAGCAAAATGAAACATGATATTCTCAGAGAAAAACAATCTCTTTGGACTGATCTAACATTATGCTATGAAATAATCTAGACTGTGTTTATACATTACATTACAACTTAAAGATGATGACATTAAAAATAAAAAAGGAGACTTCCCAGAATCAAAATGGGATGTTCTGAGAGTCTTCAAGCTTTTGCTCCCCCCCTCCTTCCAAAATCGTAGCACAGAAATCAACTCACTTTCAGGAAGTATTTGGATTGTGATGACACCGTAATAAATGCATCAGTTTCACCAAGGTTTCTCCAGCTCACCTCATCCTATTGTCTGTTTCAGCCCCTGAACCTTCAAATCTCATTTAACGCACCAATAATTACATTTTACCAGGACTGAAAATATTGCCCATATGTCCTGCAGCCTACTTGCATTGCTCCATATGGTGTAAACCGGGAGATTTAAAGCATTCAGCCACTGTGGGCTCATCACCCATGTCCCTCCACCCTGCCACCTTCAAGAATTATCCTTGCTAATCTTCCTCATCTGCTGTGCTTCCTTTGCAGTAATTGATATTTTTCTTGACCTCTTTGACTGAAAAAAATTCTCTCCTGATCATTCCCCCAGGGCTCCACATCCAGCCAGACATGCTCCCTGATGCAGTTGGTACTGGGGTGACAGCACAAGTGCTGCTGATTGCAAAGGAGGACCAGAACAGTGGCCTGTGACTGGAAAAATGTAAAACAGACAGCAGGAAACAGCATCCCCTGGGAAATCTTTCTTCCATTAGGTGAGAAGGTCATGCCCTTATTAGCCTCCAAAGCTGATGTGCAATTCCCCTCCTGGGCTGGAGGCTCACGCCTATGCAGCCGTAGCCTTTTGCTGTGCAGCAGAACTTGCTATTGAAGCGAGTTCTTCCTCTGTACTAACGTATTCACACTCCACATAAAAGGTATATCAGGATGTACCTCCAGGAGAAAATACACTTTTAAAAAAAAGCTAGTTTTCCCATAACCACCACTGTAGATAAGCTTTGTCTTTTCTTGACTTGGGGGAGCACTGTTGGTGAAAGGCACTTTTGTGGCTTGCATGATCTGAAGCTGCTTCTGGCTGGCACACATCTGAACTATTGAGACTGAAGCGACTCTTTCCCCCCACTTCATTTTGTCACCCCAATGCTGTGATTACCATGGGTTACAAAGCACACGTAGTCTGTTAAACACCATGATGGGGGCAAGAGGTGCCTACTCTGCAACTTTCTGATACTTGCTATGAGAAGGCGATGCCTCCGCTACAGAACTGGGTTTAATTGTGTCATCCTGCCCTACAGGTTACACCACCACATCCATTTGCTCTGCAGTTCTGACAGCTTGTGAGAAGAGAGGCCCTGCTGCCAGTGGAGTTCAGTCAAGTCAGGGTGGCTATTCACTCCCAGCCTCAGGAGCCATGAGATTAGCAGTCAAGACAGACTGCAGTCCCATATGTCCTGTGACTTTCCTGTGAAACACCAGAATCAAGCTAGCATTTCTCAGGGCTTCAGCAAACCCACAACCTACACTCTCATGGCTCAGCTCTAAATTAAGGATGGCAGTCCCTATGAACTAATTCCATAGGTCTTTGGGAGCAACACAGTTGTCTGAAAGGAAAGTTAAAAGCTATCCTAGTCTCAACATGGGTTTCTATGAGATGGTTTTAATTTTTTCTCAACATCTTGAGCATGAGAATTGCAGAGCGGTAGACACACCACGTCCTTTGCCTTCTTCATATGAGATTTTATCATAACTGTACAAAGCAGACAGTTTTACTAGCTTTACAGCTGCTTTAATATGAAGAGTCTCCAGTATACCTCACCCAACTACCACTCAATAAACTGTGATATCACTCGCACCCACTCGACTTGTATGAACAGGCAAAGTAGATAAGAAATTGAGGATAAGAGTCAAGATACTGGGTAACATGTCAGTGCATGTATTCGATAATTATGAGTCAGCAATGTTTGTGCTGGGTCTAGCCTTGGATCCATAAGACGCATAGAAATGGGCTAGAAGTTTCAGTAACAGCCAAACTTTCGAACCCCATCAGCACTCTTTAAACATGCCAAACGCCACATGGTATGAAAGTGCCTTGAAACAGTTTCCCATTGAGACAGTTCCCATCCTGAAGGATGCACAAACACTAACAGAACAGAGAGTGTGAGATCACTGGACTCCGATTCTATAGTAAAGTGATTTCCCCGGTAACCAAATGTCAAAGCAGCCTTCAAATGGTGGACACACACAAAAACCTTTCACTCCTTACAACTTTTCAGTTAAAGAGGGACAAACATACCTTTAAATTATGAAGTGGTAAAAGCTTTCTAAAGTGTCCAATTCGGCGTAGCAGGCTCTAACTGCAATATCTTTCACTTAGGTAACGACACCGCCTGTGAAGTTTCAAGGACCATCGTAAGACACAGTGCAAAAAGGAAAGGAACAACATAGTGTGCTTTGACACTGTGGTCAATGCAAGCAGGGTCTCTGTTCACAAATCCATGCCACGAGCACCCAGTCTGAACAAACTGGGGAGAATATAAAGCCATTTTTTTACCTTTGCTGCTGTTGTGCTGCCTGTGCTATCAGATACTGGTCTGATACTGGGCATGGTGGTAGCTCTAGAGCATCCTGGTTGTACAGCCACAACACCAAGGTCCTCAAAGGTATGTGAGGTAATGTGCTAAGCTTTGAGGTGCAGCAGGTGAGGCAGAGTTCAGTGCACTCCTTGTAGTGGGGCCCAAACAGCTGGGTAGTGCTTCAGGGTACATCTATAAAGTAGCAGTGGCATCTGCTACCACGGGAATCAAGGCTCATTCCTTGATTTTGCAATGCCTGGAGAACTGCAGGTTAGAAAGACGCATGTTGATGACAAAAACCTGCTGTGGCAACACAAGATGTTGCCTTGGATGTAGCATTCAGGCTGGCAAAACCTGAGACTCAAGGAGCAGAAAAGGTAGAGTTATGGCTGATGACAGCCTGAAATGATGGTAAGTGCACCTCCCTGATGCCAGAAGAGTTACACCTTTTTACAGCAGGGAGAAGCTGAATAAGTGTCTCATTACCATTACGGCTTTACATTGCCAGAGTTAATGGCAATGAAATTGAGTCCTTTGCCTTAAATGACAGTGTGGAGTATACAGTTTTGTGCACCATGACCTGCCACTGCAGAAGATGGGACTTTGTGCTATAGAAATGGGTTTTCTCTGGTGCATATTCTTGAATTGTGAATAGATTGACTGGAAATGCAGAATCCCACCCATAATAATAAATACAGGTGAATTGCTAACAATGAGAACCAAAATATTCAGCTTCAGGCAGAGAACATTGTTTCAGCCCAATATTTGAAGTTATCATTAATAAACTGAGAGAGATTAGCAGATTATAAGAAATAGTAGCAGACATGCTTTAAGAATAAGGCTCACTTCCATGATTAAAAGGCATTTGTCTGATTCCATGAAGACCTGTAGTCCTCTGTGTGTATGCATATGCATGTATATTCTCATTTTTATGGAAGATCACCCATCTTTCTTTTCCTAAGGATTTCATGGCTTTATGTACATTCTTGTTACATTGAGAATCCGTAATAATGTTACCATTGAAATTGTCTATGAATAATACATTACTGCATCACATAAAATAGTCAATGATTTCTTGAGGGATAATGAAAACTACTAGTACTTACAGGGTGTTCAGGCCAGGCAGTACTTTGCTAACTAATTTATTTTAGTCTTTGTTAAATAAAATATACAATTCATTCATCTCTAGCGCCATATATCATACAGCACCAAAGCAAATGGGAAGCTGATCTGAGGACCCTGGATGGTATCGACAGCCCATAACTCAGCTCCGCTGCAGTACAATTACAAGGGGACACTGAGGACACATTGGTATTCCTCACTGGAAGCCAGCCTGATACTCATAAAACCTGAGTTTCGTGAGCAGTGCAGAGTCTTAAATGGCCACAGTCATACCCATTAGTCAAGAAAAATAAGCGAACAATCCTAATCAGCCAGATCTTTGCAGCTATCGGGCATATGTTTAAACAGCCCAAGATGATTTAGAGGAAAGCAGTGGAAGTCAACTGTTGGATACTTCCCCATTTTTTGCCAGGATTACCTATTCTACCTGAGCCACCCGCTAGGACAAAATGTGCCAGGAAACTACTCCATTTAACACCTCAAATATTTTGATAACTTTTGGTTCAGTCTTCTTATGCTCAAGCACTTAACCCATTTGCCTCTGCAAAGCCTGCCCAGGGAAAAGCCAGATGTCTAGTGAATGCACCAAGCCAGACTGGCAAATGGTGAATCTTATTTTCAAAATACAATTCTTGTTTTAAGTAATGATACTGCAAGGTGCAGGCAGAATTTCTGAGAACAACAAAAATATTTGGTTTGGAGAGTTTGTTTTCTTCTTCAAAAATAAAATACTTGCAGGGAAATATACAGGAAAACTTGTTTTACTAAATAGAGCTGGCTTTTCTAAAGTATCTGCTTCTACTGTTTACTTTGCAAAGTACTGCCTTTAAAACCAGCATTTTCATGTATACTGCATGTTCCAAGGTTCATTAAAATTAATTAATGTCCTAGTCTTGACAGTGGATTGTTTCTATCAGGACTTAGAGCTGTTACTGCTGTTCAGGTCCTGAAGCAATGACAGCATACGTTGCACAGGATTGCCCAGCCAGAACCCCACATTGCAGGTGCCATACAAACAGAGAACAAAGCCCATTCTTCTAGACATTGAGTAGCACTACGTAGATTTTAAATCCTTAATATCTGACTGCCGGATATCTGAAAATACACTGCCAAGTATCTGAAAATACACATAACACTTGGAAGAAAAAAATGGTACCAAACCAAGTAATCCCTACTTAATCCTCAAGGAAAAACTGACATACTTGAATTACACTCCACTGATTACCAGACTGAAAACTGTCGGTAATTATCCACACTCTTCACCCACTGATCCTTTGTCAGCAAATGGGATAGAGTGGCTTGTTATAAAATATATTACAGTGTAAGCAATGTTGCCTTATTTCAAACATATCCAGCTGACACACTTCTGCCTCATTTGTTTCCTCAACAGGTAGTGTTGGCTGGAATGATTTGCCAGTAAAACCTTCTAAGAAACAAAGCAAGATTTTTCAGTGGTAATGTTTTCATTTAAAATGAAAGGATTTGTGAAATTTTAGCAGAACATTTCAAATGAAAAGAAATTCTATGTTGGTACATATCAGAGAGGGTAGCTTAGGTTTTCAGGTTTTGCATTATGTTTTCTTTTCCTGCCCTCTCTTTTTTATCGTCACAAAAGTGGATTGAGATATAAGAGATAAAAATTAGACACAAGGAATGACAGTCAGGGGGAGAAAACAAAACACTTCAGCCCCCTTCAAAGAGCATCTAAATGAAAATGTTGCATTTCCATTTAATTCTAAAACAACAGCTTTCCATTCACTCCCTCAAAGAAACAAGGAAAATCATGACAAAATCTGACACTTTTTTTCATGCTGCTCAATTCTTTTCCACAACAGCTCAACCCACTTTTTCAGGAGGCCTTATTAAAATCCACTTTTCTCTTGTAGTAACTGAATAAACTAATGCAGTGCCTTCAGCTTCTCCAAACACACTCTCACGTGAGCCACCTACAAACGTGATTACAGAGGGCACAGAAAAATTTTGTTAAGAAATAAATACTTGATGCTTATCCTGGAATGGCTCTGCAATGGTTCAGTACCAACTGCCCTTCAGATGCACAGTAATTTCTCAGGAGTGGGATCCACCCCAGAGCAGATTCCTAGGGAATCCAGTAACTCAAAGATGGATCTGCCCTGAACAGACTAAAGCATTTACAGAGGTGGCTGGTGTTACTGCAGCAGCACAGGAGTGAATGTGTACATCTTTGGTCACGTGTATGTTCTTATCCTCATGTCTGTGAACTGTCACTTCCTGAGAAAAACTGGCCCCTGAAAGCAACTGGTTACTGAGGGTGGGGGCATCAATCTGAAAGGGTGCAAGTGGCCCTTAACAACATCCAGGTAGTCTGGGTTATTTGGAAACCAAGATTCCAAGATTTGGAGGTTGGACCAAATGATCTCTTGAGGTCCCTTCCAACCCCTATGATTCTGTGATTCCCCAAGCCCAGGTATAAAGAAAACTGTATCCCTTCCATGCATTAAACAGATGACCCTTCACAATCTGCTACCATTTCCTACCAGGTTGGCAAGCAAAACCGATCTAATACACCAGCCCAGTTGTCAGATTATACAATTTAGGAGATTCGATGATCCTTTAGGGTCCCTTCCTACTCAGTATATTCTATGATTCTATGATTTATGTGAAAGGGAAACACACTATAATTTGAGAACAAAGGGTTGTCTTCCTAAGAACAAGGGTGAAGAAGGAAGTGACCTGTGATTCTAAATAGATGGTATACAGGTACACAAGCTGAGCAACAGGAAATGCTATCAAGTGTATGTTACTGTAGCAAAAAGAAAAAACCCAAACCAACATCCACAACCAACCAACCACTAAAACACACAGAGACAAAACTATTTAAGTTGAACAGAAAACTAATCCACCCAAATAATGAACTCCAAAGCAACAGCGAGTTCAGCAGCAGTGAATATGCAGTGATTTCATCCATATGAAGAATGATTATAATCTTTCTTAAGAAACTACAAAAGACTTACAACCTCCAAGTTAACCTTGGTTAACCTCCTTGTTAACCTTGGTTAACCTCCTTGTAACCAAGTTAACCTCCTTGGTTCTGGCTGCCAAGAAAAATAACAGCAACTGTGTCTAACATTTTCTTCTGTAGAGAGACTCCATGATTCAGAGGAGGAAGGGAAGAGCAGCAACCAAAAAACCTTCATGCTCATCTGCTCTATTTCCATTTTACATTATTATTCCTTGTCTGTGTTGGAGTGTACATGCAAACTCATTCCCTGGGAATATGAAACTTGCAGCCACTATTTCTTAAATAGCAAGTTTCTAAATAGTCTAATCTCGCTACCCTTCTTCATGGACAAAATCTCAATTTCTCTAGGTATTGCCTATCTGCCTGAAACCTCAACTGTACTCTTTAAATGAAAAGGCTCTGTCACAAATTTGTGAGTTTACCAAAATTTTCTGCTTCCTATGAGAATCTCCTGGCTCTCTAGACAACTGGCTATTGCACAAGTCCAAACCCATTGATCCCTAATATGTTAAGAGGGACTTCTTGTGTCTGGTGACACTTATTTTGAAAAGTAAATGGTGGTGGTCTGCCTCATACTGCAATCCCAAATCCTCCCATGTTCCTCACAAAATGGGTCTTTTTCTGTATAAGCTTGAAACTCGGTACAGCCAAAGCTACAGCACAGGAGCAGAAAAGCATATCTAGTCTATTTGAGCCTCAAATACTGGTATCTAAATCAGATGCATTTTGAACTAAAACATAACAATTGTAGCAGCAGCAAACAGCTGGCTGTTTTATCCTTTCTTAGGTGCTCCTTTCTCGCACCCCTGAGCAAAAGGATTCAGTCATCCCACTGTGCAGGCAGAGAAAGGTGAGTCTGACCAAGTAACAGGCTAAGAGTTAAGCTGAGATCAGTACCAGGTGTCCTGGGCCCCAGTCTAATCTGCCATCTCAGGCAGACTGCACTAACATTATCAGTGTGATGCTGAAGTATATTTAATACAGTAAATCCTTCTGGGGTGGCACTGCGATAGCGCAACGGTGCGAGCTCACAGGATGGATCAGTGCTTCCTGAAGGAAGCTTTTTTTTTCCTCTGATACAGCTCCTCAGGAATACATTTCCATGAGAAATCGATTTGAATGCTTTCCAAGGAAGTGTGACACTGCCTGGCTATATACATTTCAGCATGGCCCCTTCGCTGTCATCTTTTAAATCAATTTCTTTCACTTGGTGCCAACGCAGCATATTAGTTTTTAAGTTGCCTTCTCGCTGAATAAGATATGGCGAACCCGTAAATTTTATTGGTTATAAGAAAGCTTTGAGAGAGAGAACAGTAGACAGAAATATCAAAGCTAGACTTCAGACCATATATTGCTTTTTCTTTCAAGAGCAGAGGGGGAAAATTCATTCTTTATCTTGTAATGTGATTCGTGGCTCTTTCCGTAAGGCATTGATAATGCAATTCATGAATTTGGCATTGGTAGTCTTTACCATTTCCTTTGTGTATGTTCTGCTAGTATGAGCCTGTCCACACATTAAAAAGTGTCCTGCCCTAAATATGTCATCACAAGAGCAAACCTGAGGCAGGTGCATGGGATGGGTGTTTTTGTGACAGGAAGTTACCCAGTGTCAGCAGACAGAAAGCCAGCCAGAAACTCAAGGAGATAAGTTCAGAATTTTGGGGTAGCTTTTTAATTAATTGTTTTCTTCTCATAAACCGTCAGCTTTCAAGAAAAAAAAAAGACTACTCACTGCTCCCCAAAGCACTAAGTTTTGGTGACTTCTGTTACAGAAATTAGATCTTGAGGCAACAAGCAAAAATAAAAATGTTAACCTACAGACCACTCCCAAAGCACTTTAGGGAGGCGGCCAACACTACTGCTCTCTTTTTGAAACACAGCCAGGTACAGAAGCTGAAGTACAGCAAACTGAGTCAGTTACAGCAGTCTAACAGCTAAGGCAAACCCCACGTTTCAGTGCTGTGCCCACGAGCATGAAGTCATGTTCTTGTGAGGCTAAACTTGCCACTAAAAAAAATAAAGCATCAAATTTACACTCCTGTTACAAGAAAGGGATATTAAGATAATAGTAACCAAGAGAGCACTTGAGTGAAGTAGCTTATCATGACAAAGCTAGGTTGCTCTAGAGCTCCATAGGATTATACCAGCCTATGATATAATCCTACAGAAAATGGCACATTGAAAACTATATGCCTCCCACCCTCCAAGTTTAACTGATTACAATTCCTAAAATAAAATATCTAGGCTGGATTTTCAAAGGGCAGAAGACATTCAGGTACCCATTTCCAATCAACCTTCAATGAGAAGGGTTTGACCCATTTCTGCTTTCATTTTACGTAAATAAGAACCATGCTTCACATTCTGTGTGAACAGGCTTGACTCAATACAAGTGTCAGCCTTGTGATATTCCAGGCACATACAACCCTAGAGGCGTAAAAATGTCCTTTGATGACAATTTTCCTTACTTATGTGGCAAAGAAGAATATTAACATGGGGAGGGAAATGTTTGTGCTGCGCTGCCGCCTTCGCTGACCGCTGACTTGTGGTGATGTGGGGCTGATATTAGCTGCGGCAGATCATAATCTGAACTTTCATATTTTTAAATGCTTTGAATATGCACAATGGTGTGTAAATGCCAAATAATGTTGTTTTATTTTAACAGCACTTAGCACTATTCATGCACAACTGAATCAATCTATAATCATTTGGACACAAGAGCACTCTGTACCATAAGAAACAAGGGAGCAGTTAAACATCAGATTTCACAATAATTAATATTACATAATTTCTAGCTAATTCTGTCAGACTAGCTTGCCTCTCTTTTGCAACAGCAATTCTCGCCTGACAGATCAACAAAATGCACTGTAACACAAACGTATTCAGATAATGTACTGTAACAAAAATACTGTAATATCTAATGGCAGGTATTCAAGACTTACCTTTATTTGCCACTATTACCATGAGAGTATATCCAATATCCACACAGTGTTCCTAAGCACTGTATTTGCTGTACAGCGTGTATTAAACTCCTTTGAGCTGTTCATAATGGATCAACTAAATTTTATAGGACACAAAACAACCCCCAAAGAAAATAGTGTTTTGGGAGATGTAACTTCCTTAAGTAATCTACATTCGCTCCAACAGTGCTTAGAAAGCACTGCCATCAGGTACCAGTTATGGTGCTAACATCCGGAATTAACTACTCCATCATGCTTGCAACTGTCTATGCTACATTAGCTACTGTTCTGCACTTTTCCCTGTTTTGCGTCAGCTGCTTGTTCACCTCCTGCACCCTGCTAGGTTCCTAAAGCATGAGCCTTTGGAGGAGGAGACCGCCTTTGCCCTGCTTGACTGCATGGCACCAGCTGCTTTGAAACCTTAAGGCCCGCTGGGGCTCCTTGTGAGGCTGTGGCACCCACTGCGTGTAGCTAGCTACAGCTCCGCCACCTCGCATCTCGGTATTGAGAACAGCTTGAATCAAATCCATGAAGCACAACAGGGCTGCTCTGTGAACACCAATTAAAACACCTGCAGGATCTTTGTTTTGATTTCCCTGTGAGGCCTCCAGACTAAGGCAATTAGCTGCAGGTTTTAGCGACTCATGAGGCATCAGTGTAAAGCTCTTCTTCAGCGTCTTGTAATCATGACAAGCTAAGCCACTCTGAGTTGTACATGTACTACTAACTATACAGAGACCACAACAGATCAATAGGACCAACTCTTCCCACTTCAATATTAGCACTCACATTTTCCTTTATTAAGCTCACATTTTCTAAGTCCCGTGGAAGATTAAGGCACACGTGTGTGCATATATGTATATACACACATATATGTTTTCTACCTGATTTAACTCACTGCTAAGCTGTATCATGCAAGCCAGATCTGAGCCCTACAGCCCAGTTAGTGGAAGCATTTTGTTTGCGACCAGTTCCACGCTGTATTTATCAGAGGTACATAGGGTATACGCATACTTAAAAGGGAAAAGAAACTAGCTCACAGTTTTACATTGCTGCAGCTTGTTCTGAGACAGCATGGGTATTTCTGCTGTACAGCACTGGGCCGTGTCCCCCGGGGGAGGTTTCTTGCTGAGTTAATGCTACTGATATATGAGAAGGTTTCCTGTTCCTACAGAAAGCTTCTGTCAGGAATTCTCCTGCTGCAAAGATTCATAATTTAAAGAGAAAAGGCACTAAATAATTTCTGAAGGTGATACTTATAAAGTGAATCCATTTTTCATGGTCAAACCCCAAACAAAGGATTATCTGTCAATAAATCTATCATGCATGACATCCATGCTCCCGTGGGGTCAGCCCCACTGTAAACAAACAGAAGGCATTTTTAATGTTTCACCATTGCCTAGAGGGGAGGAGGAAGAAAGCATGCATTTTTCCTGAAATGTAGGTTGACAGACCTATATTGATGAGACATTTTCATCAAAGGGATATTTTTCTTTTGCAGGGACACAGCTTGTTTCTAACCTCCTCTGGTAGGGAGTGGCAGGGAATATCCTATCTAAATCAGTTGCTCCTAAGTTTTGAGGTATAAAACAGTGGTTGTCTTTATGTTTAAAGCTAAAAATTCTTCAGTAGCCTAAGAGACCTGTTAGTCTAAAACTTTGGAGAGTCGTTAAAAAAAAAACCAACTGATCTGTACTGATGAGGATAATTTGGAAACTGCTTTCCTCCTTCCATTGCTTTTTTCCATTGGTGGAAAAAAGTATATAAATTGTTTCATGGTCAAACCAAGAACCTGACAGAGAAGCCCAAAGTGTGTAGAATTAAACTCTATTCACTTTTCTAAGCAACTTCCTGATCTATGCACTGCTTTTACTACTAAAAAAAAAGTATTTGGGCCTTGTTTTTCCCCTACTTACTTCTTAACCATCAGAGAAGACACTACCATTTTCACTGCAAAGCACATGCTGATGAGGGGCTTTTCATTGGCTCAGAGCTGTGCCATCACAACTGTTTGGCCTTGCACATTTTAGGCTGAGGTAGATGCCACAAGGAAAGTCATCCTCTGGCTTTATACAGCCCATCATAAAAGAGCAGCAGAAAATTGCCGGAGCTGGAAGCCAGAATGTGGTGCTGAAGATGAGACCAAAACTGAGCCCATTTGTTCAGTCTTCCAGAGAGGATTTTGATATGGAGTATAAAAAGAGGTTCACAGGACTTTGAATCAGCTTAGCTGGGACAAAACTAACCAACAGCCCGTGACATGTAGGACTTTAGAACTGAACTCCAAGTTGTTTGAGTGAGCATACTGGTAACAAGAGTTTTGAGAAAGCACACGTATCAGAGAAGCCCTTATTAGGTGCTACATCCTAAGGACTCTGCTCAAAATGCTCAAAAGGGCTGAGGGGGGGAACCTGTGACCAGCTTTAATTGAGCAATTCCTTCACATTAACCTCCTCAACAAGGCCTCCCAATTTTTTTTCCCCAAGTTCCTGTTCAATTGAGTCAGCCAAGCTAGAGCCCACGTGCACTGCTGTCTGCAGGCAATAATCTTTCATTTATAACAGATTGGAAAGCATTTGAGGATTCAAGAATTTGATGGTCCGTTCTGTCACATCACTTCTTCATCACTCCTACACCATGTCATCCATGGTCACGCTAGCATACAAGGTGGACAACACAGTGGAGAATGGGGTTTGTAAAGCACCACAGATGGCATTTCCTGAACCGAGATGGGCTTTGTCATGTGGAAATACACTCACATCTAAATATACAGTTTTCAGCATTTATTACAACTGAAAAAACATACACATTACTGCTAAAAAATCATCCATTACAATCTAACAGGTCCCACTGGTGAATAATGCCATGCACAAGTTGAGCTGCTGAAGATAAATGAGCTAGATTACCTAGGTAATATCTCATCCATCTGAGTAAAGTGTGCTAAACGGTGTATGAATATGTGTAAAGCCAAGTGACAGAAGTACATACTTATTTTAAAAAAAGGAAAAGTAATAGAATAATGTTATACCCAGGCTTTCTAACACAGCTCAAATTAAGGGTGGAATTTCAGTCTATCATTATTTCCATTATATGTTTTTATTTGGAAAGGTTAAGAACTCAGCTATTAAAATGCACTCTTGGATGAATTTCACAGGTAGAGCATTCCAGCACAAAAAACCTGCAGCATGTATGGGGAAGAGGAATTGTCTGCAATTTTTACATCAGAATTCAGCACAAAATAATTCTCAAACTTTTCCAGTCCTTACAACTAAAGCATCAGATGTCTGTGTTCATAATAAAGCTCTTAATGAACAAACCAGCAACATCTAATGAAGAAAAAACCGGGGTAGACACTGCAATTTCTACGCTTGCTTAAAAGAATCTCTTCTCTACTACAGATACCGCTTAGCTTTTCCAATTCTTAGGAGGCACGATGAAAAACAAACCAAAGATATGAAGATATATTCTCTGGCCTGTGCATCAGGATTGTGACATCTGTTGTCTTCTTTGACAGTGCATGGGCACTTGGGAAAGTCTGAAAACAGGGAGAAGTTGGAAGAATGGTGCACCTAGCTTATTTAAAGCCAAGTACCATCCCTTACTTATCTCTTAATACAAGGATATTGCTACAGCTTCAGACTTCACATAGAAGGTGTTCAAAGCCTAACATAAAGACAGTCACCATTGGACTGACAGACACAGTAAACCCCAGTCCACACAGCACTGGGTACTCAGCAGAGCTGCAGGGTGCTGACACCTGCAGAGAAAGTGCCCACACAAGGAGGTGATATGAAGCTGGGGCACCTGCCTGGAAAGTTTGTTTGCAGATATTGTATCAGCTTTAAAAGACGACCTTTGATCATTTGAGCTTCTACATTGTTGTCTTTTTAGTTAAACTATGGGAAATATTAAATACTTCTACTACATTTTAAGATTAAAAATCTTATGGTCTGCTTATACAGCTACAGTCTAAGCTACTCAAGTGAGAGATATAAAGAGAAATCGCATTTCAGCAGGATCCCTTTAATTAGTCTGCAACAGGCTTTGCCCTGTTAGAGGTTTATAGCAAATTTTCTGGAAAATGCTCTGTACACTTCTATTTAGTCTTACTCCATCCCATACAAATACCCCATAAAATATTTTGAAAGCCTACCATTATAGGAACGTGCTGTTCAACAAGTCATAATACTGAACTGGCAGCGCTCTAACTTGGGAGAAACCCTGCCCAAACAACCACTGCTTACAATTTACAGAGAAAGAAAAAGGCCGTTCTCCATCGGGAGGGTGCAATGGGTTAACTTAATGTGAGCTCATTCAGCCTAGGCCATTTGACCAGTCCTGAAGGCTTCATGAGGTCCCAATACCCAGTTTGTCTGCAGAGTGTGAGAAGTTCAAATATCACACCAGTACCCCCTTGTAGGCGGGAGAAACAAAGGTTGGAGAGACGTCCAGACATATTTGTGGTACAGCTTGGAATTACAAGTGGCCTGATCACCAAAATGATCTTTCTCTAAAAGAAGCTTCTGTGAGACTGGGAGAAGGAAAACACAGGTTGATTTCCTGATCTCCTAAAACTAAGGATGCTTCATGTTATGACCGTTGGTCTGGCTACACATTGGGTCATCCCTCCAGTCTAACAATAAGCGGCATGGGAGCAGCTATGTTCATTGATAGTAAGTTAATGCCCTGGGGACAGCAAAGAACAGCAAAGGCTGCAGCAGGAAAGGGAAGGCTAAGACTTTCAGAAAGCAATGTCTATTGCAGCATGTATGAAATTCAGGCCACTTATATCAAAACATAAATGCAGGATTTTAAAATCTCCCCAGCAGACAATCTCTGCTCCATGAAAAGCAAAACGACTGTTAAGCCTCACGATGGTTAATTTTCTCCTTCCCTTGTCTTAAACAAAAGCAGTAAGAATGGAAGCACCAATTCATAAAGTCTTAATTCTCAAGCCGCTGTGTCACGGCAAAGTGTGCTCTGCATCCCCAGGCAGGAAGGCCGCACACTCCAGTGACAATAGCACATACTCATCCGAGGACAGAGTTTGGCTCAGCAGACACACATTTGCCTCAAAGCAGAAATATTTAGTTCTCAACTTTTATGGTTTTTTGAAGTGATGCCTCTCTAGCACTTGAGAGGAATTGGGAGTGACTGTAAGCGTATTTGGCTCTTGTGTTCTAAAAATAAAATCCTTTCTCTCTGCATCCTGACTCTCAGAACAGAGATAATAATAAGCCATTCTTAGAAACAGCACTGTATGATGAGCTACACCAAGCAACTTACCACATAAGCGTGCCTAAATATTACAGCCTGGGGTGTGGAAAAAAGAAATCATAACAGGGAAAAAAGGAGGGGAAAGTTGATACCCAATGCTTTACAAATGCGGTTTATTCATCCTTACAAGATGCAGTAACCGACTGCTTGACATCCAAATGCTGATGTCCATCCAAATGCTGATGTCCATCAAAATGCTGATGTCCATCAAAATGCTGATGTCCATCAAAATCATAACAATCAATATATATCATGTGGCTTTCTGGCAGCCATCTGAAAATAAATTTGCATAAAATCAGGGCACAACTGGAAGTCTATTCCATGACACCAAATTATAGCAGTAGATGGAAACAGAGAGAAATAAACAAACCTACGTCCAAGAATGAAGCCCTGGAGGACATGTGAATTAGTCACTGCAGAAACAGTTGTACAATAGGTAGACTGAACAAGCTTGGAAAAGGTGTCTATCTAGGAGGAAAACCAAAGTAAAGCCATGTCTGTGGTTCCAAGGCAGGTGGGAAAGAGGCAATGCTTTTTTTCCACTGTTGTTGCTTTCCCAAGCACTTGCAGACCAGACTTTCAACATGAAATTGAGAAGCACATCCATCCAGTCTTTTATACTCCTGATGGCCACTGTTGCTGCACAGACTGAAGGGACAGTGGATGGGTTAAAGTGAGTACAAGAGAAGGACTGCAAGGTAGGTGTTTGTTGTGCTTGAAGGGAGTACCATGGAGTTTCTCGCTTGTTAGAAATTTAGTTTACAGACAAGGCAACATTCACACCATCCTGTACACTTTCAAAGGACAGTTGCAGGAAATTTTGGACATTAAAATTATGCTCCTGCTTGTTAACAAAGCACTAATAAGTAGAAGTAATATTATTAAAATCTTACCACTTTCATTGAGTTTTCTGATAGCCACACCTATACCTTCTCTATTTAACATTGAGCTTTCTGAAGGATGTAGCTCCTGTATTTCAAAATCCTGTGTCACTCCCCCTTTTTGGCCCTAAAAGCAGGTCCTGAAAATGACTCCTCAAAGACAAGGCTAGATGTTGTCTACTCCATCCTAGAGAATGAAGACTTGTCAGCACCAAATTTGGTAGAATACCATTTAAAAAGAAAAAAAAAAAAGTAATTCAGTGGTACAAAAAGGTTTTAAGGTTATCAATGCTGAGATGAGAACTGAATCAGCAGAACTCCTCTCAAAGAACATGATGGTCATGCAATAACAACAATCAAAAGATCCCACCTGTGATACACTCTGTTCTGAAGAAACCAGCTTCAGAGCTACTCTTACTCCTCCACATGTGCTATTGCACAAAGGTGAATACAGCACAGTGTTTCCAAACATGCATACACAGATGGTACACTTAGTCATTTTCAGTAAGTAGCATTAAAGAAAATGGTTTGCGGGGAACAAACGCCTTTAAAGGATAACTTAAAATATATATTTATCTGCACCATTGTCCCTCAACAATCATAAAACAAGCAAAAAGAAGTAACACAACCAACCGGACCAATTTAAAGGCCTCTCTCTTAAAATGTTGCTGCTTTTTAATTCTACTATACTATGAAGGTTGACAGGGAGATAACAAAATCAGTTGTAGCAAAATCTAATCCAAAAGGTAGCTGATTAAAGAAATATATTGTGGGTCACTTCAAGACTAGCAATGACTGGTTTTGACAGGAAAGATCTCTGAGAGAAGTCAAGCTGTCTTATTTAAAGGCACAACCACATCATAAATTGGTCACCTCAAAGTATGGCCTTAAGCCATCACAATAGAACTACATTACAGCTCTTGTAAAAAGCACAAAATTAATTGCAGAATGTTTAACTCTGAAACAAATAGCTTTTTAACCCATAGCCCCTTCAGAAATTATATTTTCAATTACTTTGGATTCTTTCTTCAAAAGAATTTTAGACTTAAGTCTTTCATGCCCAAAATTTTGAGTGGAATCATAGGGAGCTCTCAGTCCCACCATAAGTCTTCTGGATTTCAAAGAAAGAATTCTGTAGCTTTATCTGTAAAATCTGAGTGTTCTGTAAAATAGGAGTGCTCAATACAAAAGTTTTTCCTTTTTATAAGGCCTACAGTATATTCTCTGTCAAATAGGAAAATGCTGTCTTTTATGAATCTGTTTTCTCTTGTGCTACTGTTAGTACTTTGCTAAATCATAATAAATACAAATACTAAGGATGTTTACAATTTTTTGCACTTCCTCCACCTAAAAAGATTAATAGCCAATACTTAACAAAATGGAAGGGCAGCATCGTTAACGGCATGAAGACATCAGTGTGATATAGCTAAGAAACTCAGAGAATGGTTTGGTAGGGCAAAGATGAAGCAATTTTTTTCAAAATATGATACCTAAAGTCAACCTGATATTCTGAAAAGCTTTTGCATTCAATTTTCTATAGCAATTCCGGAAATCTATCCTCTTGAAATTAGCAGGAACTTTCAGGAACCAAAGAACTTTGAAGATTCAGGTAAATCTGTCAGTTATCTGAAGATTTGCATAGGAAGTTCAGTGTGGACACTCATCCTGCAAGACTGATTCAGTGCTGCAAATGTGAATAAACCAGAACCGCCTTACCTGGAGTGCTTTAAAAAAACCAGTATTTCCCAAACATGATAAGGTAAGATGTACGACTGTAATCCAGCAAGCCCTGTTATCGCAAGCAGTGTAATGAAGCAGTTGTTTATAAACAGTCCTTTAATGGCAACCTCTATCAGCAGAATTTAAAATTACTACATACACCAAAAATACTACATAACACCTTGCAGCCACAAAGTTGTTAGATCTTTGTCTGTGCTGCAATTCAACCTCAGCCAGCAGCTAAGCACCACAGAGCTGCTCCCTCACTCCTGCTTGGTGGGATGGGGGAGAAAACTCGAGCTGAGACAAAAGACAGTAAAGGAAAAGTTGTGTGTTCAATCAAGGCAAAGCAAAGAATTCATTCACCATGTCCCGTCACTAGGCAAGTATTCAGCCACCTCCAGGAAAGCCTGGCTCCATCACATGTAACAATTACTTAGGAAGGCAAAACATCATCATACAGAACAATTTCCCTTCCCTCCTCCTTCCCCCAGCTTTCTATGCTGAGTGTGCTGTCAGTGGGTTAGTTGGGGTCAGCTGAGCTGGCTGTGTCCCTTCCCAAGTTCTTGTGCACCCCCCAGCCATCCCGCTGGTGGGGCTGTGTGAGAAGCAGAAAAGGCCTTGGCTCTGTGTAAGCACTGCTCAGCAATAACTAAACCAGCCCTACACTATCAACAGTGTTTGCAGCGCAAACCCAAAGCACAGCCCAATACCAGCTGTTAGGAGAAAATTAACTGTCCCAGCCAAAACTAGCACTGTCTCTAGCACCAAGCACAGAACCTTCCACTGTTCTCAGTCCATAAACAAATAGTAAGGGGCAATGTCTATTTGGGCAAAAAGAGAATGTGTAAGAAGAGGAAGCATGCCATGCAGGTTTAGGGGTAGACAGAAGGAACTGAGCACAGAGCTGTGGTGGTCATGGTAAAGGTCCTCCAGTGCTGCTTTCTCAAGGTTCCAGCCATTCACAACCATTACAGTGAACACAGCCTGTCCCAAAGCAAGGATTGAAGGCATTTTGGATACCTTGGAGGTGAGTACCAAGGACACAGACCAACATGCGATAGATTTAGGAAGAGAACATAAGCAACTGATATTCCTGCCTAGTGGTGTTATCCATCTCTTAGGCATTTACCATGCATAGACGCAATTTTATTTCACATCATCATTGCGCTGTTGCTGGCTTTTTAAGTGATTGAACCAATTACCTGCTTGCATGACTGGAAAAAACTCCCGAAGCTAATGCCAGTGTAAAATAAATGTGAGGCGCAAAAAGTAAACACAGAGCTCCAGGATCACATATAACAGAGACAAAGTTACTTCCTCAAGACTCAGGTTACTTAGGTAGCATTTCACTCTATTTCTCAGTGTTTCTCTACAGCTAACTGTGTTCCTAAGAATATAAGGTGGTTTCACAACCAGAAATCCCAAGCAAGCAGTAGGTCTTCAAGCTGTTAAAAACACTGTTGCAACCTAAAGGAGGTCTTGGGCCCCAGTTCGTATCCATCCACACTGATGGAATAACTAATTTTGGTTTGAAGATCATTCATGACCATCCTCTTCCCAAAAGAAGCCTGCAGTGTAGGTGGAGACCCAACCAGGAGGTGTGTAGGTGCTCCTTCTCCCACCACATACTCAGCCTCGCACCAGCCACATTGGTGACTGTGGTGTGTGATCACATGCTGGGGGAACAGTGGGGAGGGATGCATGTACAGGCAGAAATCACATACCTAGCTGTGACACATATGTCTAGCCATAAAATAAGAAACAAGCCATTGTACATAGACCTTTTATTCAATCAAAGTAAACCAGCACTGAAGGAACACTATGCATTGCTGAGCTAAAAGAAAGGGCAACCCTTCCCTAGGGCTCACTTTCTTGAGATACATACAAGGCAATTAGTTTGTACTGCACTTTGCAATGGTGTGTCTGGGAAAAGAATGTATGCTGTGAAAAGGGTCAGCAGAGTCAGTAGAACAAAAACACAGAGCTGGACCATATTACTTTGCAAATGTTGGGGGGGAAAGGAGAGCAAGAGGGGAGCTCACAAGGTGTATCTACTTCAGTCAGTGCACCCTCAGCAAGTTTGCTGATGACACCAAGTTGTGTGGTACAGTTGACAGACTGGAGGGAAGGGATGCCATTTTCAGGGACCTTGACAAGCTTGAGAGGTGGACATGTGTGAACTGAGTGAAGTTCCACAAGGTCAAGGTCAAGGATGTTTAAGGTGAGGGGAGAAGAGTGAAATAAACAGCGTAGTTGTCTCACCATGAAGCTCCTGTGATGTTTGATGCTGCTCACTCAAAATGGTGCAGTGCCCCAGTAAGTACAATCACAAGCTGGACAATCAATTGGTGTGTCCTCAGTGATATCAAAGACACAACTTGGTGTAATAAAGAGCAAATTTGTAAATTCCTGTGCAACTGCATATGCTCACTGACTTTGTAAGGGACTGTTGGCAGAAAATAGCACTTCTCTTTTTGCAAGTTGACATCCAGGTTATCTTTCTGTGCCCTGATCTTAACTATATCATTTGTCACATCACTAAAAGATGTACAGCAGTAAAAAGAGCAGATGCCTTTGGACAGCTGCAACATCATTAGTGGCATAAATTTCTTTTGTGTGATACTCTCACACATTGCTACTACCTCAGGTTAACAGAAAAAGGAATCTAACACTCATGCAGCTGCATTTCAGTACCGATATAGGAGATGATCTATTTATTTTAAGCAATTAAAGTAATTTCTGTATGAGCATGTGAAATCAACAGAAAACCACTATTTGAGAAGGTCGCATACCAAGTAACAGATGCAAACCTCCAATTACTTGTAACATATTTATGCCCTGGTGCTGTGGAGAGAGAATTCACATGCTCACACTTGAAAGCATAAAGCAATTTTTTTGTCTGGCTCCTCTAATGTGACTTTTCCATCTCACATCTGCTAAAGAAAGGACAATGCTGGAACCCAGACCCTGGTAAAAACAATAGAGCATTCTGTTCTTCCCATAAGAGATCTGCATTTCCATGGAAATACCAGAAAAATTCCTTATCGCTTGATAAGGAAATGCAGCCAGTAGCAGGAGGCTAAGATGCCCATGGCCTCTGATTACCTGCTAGAGACCCAAAGCTTGAGAGACTGTGATGTGTGTAGGGACTGAAGCAGTTCCTGGACCCTTCAGAGAACATCTGTGCACTAAGGGACATACAGGGCAGATGGGCTAAGGCACACAAGTGACCATGTTTATCTGCAGGAGCCTTTTCACTGGACACAGGATGAAGGCAAGCTGTCAAGTATATGCATAGTAAAATATTTATAAGATGACAGAGAATGTAAAGAAATTAAATATAGTGAAAGCAACACCTTCCTCCTCCAGGGCTGCCCTGCTTCCTCCTAGCCTAGGAAAGAAAGAAGTCCAATCTGAAAACATCTCAAACTAGAAACAGGCCTGAAGTAAAGCTTTGCATCAGAACATCACATGCAGACAGAAGACCTCAGCTCAAAAGCAGCCAGGAACTTCTGCATCCAGGTCTACAGTTTTCCATAATTCCAGAAATTTGTATTTGACCTAAAGCAGAGAAAAGTCCAGTACGGCATCTTGGATCTAAAACCAGGAACCCATCTAGGGATTTGGTCCTTATGCTTTTGAAGACTGAACAAGAGATCTGAGCTGAGTGGTAACAGAGTTCAGTGAAGGAAGATCCTCTTCACTGTGTTCTTTTCCTCCATTTCTTCTTTTGAACTGAACCTGGTAGCTCCTGAATTATACAACAGAGAAAAACGAAATTCTCCTTTGTGTTAACACCTAGCTAAACACTACTTATTATAATTGCTTGGCAGTAGACCAAAGTATCATGATTTATGCTAATACTACTCTGCTAGTTGTTGCCATTGAAGATCCAACACCACCTCGGCTATGTTAGATGGTGACTTACCACAGTCTCAGCAGAGACCCTCTCAAGCACTTCTTTCTCTACCCTGAACGGTCTCTAGCTAATATTCAGTGTTGCCAAGCTGAACGCAACAGTTTCAGTATCGCTCTTCCAGTGTAAGCGTGAGCCTGGTGACCCTGGGTTTGCCAGCATGGTGTAGTATGTACATACATCCACATTGCTTGTGCTTAGCCAACACCCGCATGCAGGTGAGGATCTGTGTCCATCAAGCCCAAGATGATGAGCCTGTGAGATGACCGGCAATCCAGCTCTTTCACACATCACATCACTATGTAGTGGAGGGTTTGCCCAGGGTACATGTAAGTTATATTTTCTGGGCTTAATGAGGTCCAGACTAGAGCCAGGCTTTTTCTAAAATGAGTTACATTCATGCTATCAACACAGACGGACTTCTATAATTCATCAGGTACTGCATCCAGAATGTTGTGGGACAGAAAATTAAAAGAATATATAATTTGTTCCTCAAAAATTTAAGGAACTTTTTTTGGTGGGATCTAAAAGACAGAAAAGTGCAAGCTGCCTCAAAGCCAAAACCTATTCATGTTTTTCTCAGACACTTTGCAAAAATTTCCACTTTTTACTGTGTCATCAAGCAGTGATCCTATTTCTTGACTGACAAATAGGTAGTTTTGCCTGTGCAGATACATATTTTTGCAGCTGAAATGAAGATGCAGAAGTAGTTGTTAAAAATAGCTCTGTCAAAAATGACTATGTAAGTGTTAATATACATGAGAACAGTCGTCAGAAACCTAAGCCAGACACATGCATCAACGGAAAGCCTCACAGTTTTCCACTGGATGACTTTAGCAGGTTTAAATTGGAACAACTTGTTTCTCCATCAGACATAATGGAATCTCTCCATGCAAAGGGCAAAGAGCTGCTCGTAGCTGCATTTCTTTCCAATGCTTGTTGAAGCCTCTCTTTACTAGCCACTGATTCTACAGGGTCATAATTTTAACAGAAACACATATTTACTCAACTATAGCACTTGTGCTTTCTTGACTAAGCATATATCCCTTTTCTCTTTCTAGTCAATATTTCATTTTAAAACATGCTATTAACACGAACAGAAAATCTAGCAGGCACTGCATTTTATTTTTTTCCTCTTTTTTTTTTGGCTTTAATAATAGATGATATCTATTTCAAAAGATAAAGATATTTCCTTGCTCTGGGATGTGTTCTTTTCTTTCCAGACAAACCACTATTTTGCACATTACGTTTGCTGCCTTCCAGAAACAGCAGATAACATTGAAGAGATTTAATTAGTATGTACCACAGCATGACCTCAATGGATAGAATATCTACCCTAAAGGAGCAGAGCTGTAGGAGGTAATTAGAGCACACCATGACATTTATTACTAATGCTCTTCCATTGACATTTGCTGTTGACAGGCTGTGTGTAAAGTTTTCCTCTGTTTGCATTGACTTACAATGATATAGACCTCACATAAGTGAGGAATGCTTTTGCTGTTTACACTAAATTAAACCATAAGAGCAAGAAAAAATTCTTAGCTTTTTTAGAGCACCTAACCAAACTCCCAACAACTTCTGGACCTGCATTTCTTCTCTGCACAGTGTACTATGAAGGGCTGCTGGTATGAGATGTGCCCTTTGAGAAGGGGAGAAATCCTGTGTTCCTGTCCCTATTCTCTTCTACTGTGTGGATTTAAGAAAACAGCAAGTGTTTAGTCTAAAAAAGATAAACAGAGAGCAAAAGAATCACTAACATGAACTTTCCTCATCCAAGCCCTCCTTAGTTCTAGAAAACCACTCTGCTATTTGATTGTTACAGAGGGGATGCCTCAGTATCTTACTGGCAGATACATTCAGACAATTAAATAATCAGGGTTTAAAATGTATCTCAAATTAAGTAAAATCTGGTGAAAAACACACAATGGGTGGAGGGTAAACTCCACTGATATCAGTAGAAGAATCTAGAAACACCATGAGAGCCCTAGTAAAATTTGACAAATTTTACAAGATACGAAGCACTCAGTGATAGAATGAAGCTGGAAGGACTTCTATTTTATAAAGTCCTTTTCAACTGGGCTGGAACAGCCCAATTAACTCAGCCAATTTAATTAAAAAACTTTTAGAAAAGAATGAAGTACTCCAGTTCCTCCCCTTTGCTTTCTCCCTTCCCTGTCCCAGCACATTAAACCTTACATTATAAAAAAAGCCTTTTTGTTTTAATGAGAACGCTCTGTTTTGGAGTGGGCTGCTCTCACCAGCAGACAATCATACTTGTAGCTATTGGAAGACAACTCTGTCACCCAAATAGAGATTCAAAATTTGAATTTGTTATAGTGAGTGTTCAGGGAAGAAAAGTGTGTACTTGTAACGCTGGAGAAAGCGCAGGTCAGGTACATATTCAGAATATCTCAGGAACTAGAGGAATGAATCACTACTGTGAGTAGTGACTCGTGTATACAACACCAGAGCCTACTCTCACGAAATCTTCCACAGGTGGGAAGTGGTTTATGCTATTGGCTAATAGAAATGTAATGGGAGGTGTTACATCCCCTTTAAATTACGTTCTGAGAATATAATCTATATGCATTTCCAATTTTGTGGATAAAGAAGATTTAGCAGCCTCATTCCCGCGTAATAGTTATGTCTATGAGAACAACCTGCTTGTTCTGTTCGATTAATTTCCTAGCATCACACTGATTTCAAAAACACTCTAATAGAAAGCAGCAAGGAGAGTACACACAAGTACATAGTAATTAAAGATTATTTACTAAGTGAAGAAAAGCAAACAATTTCAGATTAAAAAAATAAAATCAAAAGAACAGCATGTTTCTGCTTAGCACTTGCCACAGCTTTTCACATGATAGGAAAAAATGCATTAGAGTTCTTGGCACAGAGGAAACATCTGCTATGATTTGGTCAGGGTTTATTGCGCTAATCACACTGACCTCATTAGCACCCCGTGCACTGTTCACTGCCCACCCTGTAGTATTCTCCCACTGTTGCTTATTTTACACTAAAGTCACAGACTTTGAGTCTGGGATTCTTTTTGATTGGGCTGATTACATAAGACATTACCCCCCCAGAGTAGAGAAACAACAAGTATAATCACCAATGAATTAAGATTAATCTTACTTTTGGCTGAAATGTAAGTTAACTACTGTGCCTGTAGTGTTATTTAGGAAGGGTTTTGTTTTTTACAAACAGATGCAAAAATACCTGGAATCCTGTTTCTTGGTACAGAAAAAATGTTGCCTACGACTTACTGTGCCCTTCCTCATCACTTGAGGCGACTGACTGCTATGAAAGATGTCCAACAGACAGAGGACCTGGAAAAATCAGGTAATTGAATTAGAGAGTCTGAATGAGACTTATTAGCTTGGGCACAGCCTTAGTCCAAAACCCATTTGTCTCCAGCCAGGTTGGAAAAAAGGCAGAGTGAACCCAAGTCTGCCAACACATGTCCATGTCAATGTACTTTCCTCATTTCCCCATGAAAAATGGCTGTTCACAGAGCCACTTCTTTCCTGTAGCCAGACACGACTGGTCAGTTGGCCACAGACTGCTAAAACAGTGCTTCAACATGTGAAAACAGCATTTTGACATCATTAATCTTCTACATTTTTTCATGCTTATTTGCACTGAAATATTTTGAAAAGAGCCTCTTGCCAGTCCAACACGGCACATGAAATACAGAAGGCTGAAAATGAAAAATTGTGGATCACCAAAAAGTTAAATGCTACGCAGTGTGTGGTTGTGTATACCTTCTTAAATGTAAACCAGTGAAGGACTCATCGATGTTGCAATCTGAAATCACCAAAAAACCAAATGCTGCATTCTGAGCGCAAACATTTGCTGCTCAGTGACACAGCTACAGCAGTCAATGTCCACCAGAAGGAGAGATTTTCTTAGGCTCTTAAAACAGTATGAAGAATAGACTTATTACCACTCTTCCCCAACTGATAGTATTTTTGAAGGAATTTGCTTTAACTACTTATGCGTTATCAGGACACCTGACATATTCTAACAACCTTAGAATCATAAATGTTACTAGCCATGCACTGAAAGGAGAGAGCTTGGTAGGGTCTAGCCATTATGGCTGGAAAAATCAGAATTGTTTCTTGATACATGGTCCTCTCGCCACATCTGGTCCGAAAAAGTGATCACCCATGCACTTTGCAGGAGTTTAACTCTGCTGCAAGAGCTTGGCAATGTATTGCAGTAACACTCAAAGAAAAGAGTCATCCTATTAAATGTAATATTTGAGAAATACATTGTAAGACCTTGTAATAAATCCTTGATGGTGGACTATTTTGCAATTCCTTCACTTACATATGTGTATAGAAACCTCTCTTCCCCAGATTTTGGTTCCTTCATTTTAGTTTATGAACACATTTTATGATTCATATGTAAAAATGCTACTGAAAGTGAAGAATTTGTAGAAAGTGGGGAATCCTTTAAGCCTTCCTAAATTGGTTTCAGTTTATAGTGTTGTCCTCCAATTCTGTCAAAAAGATCTGCAATGTTAAAAGACTTATAAGAGCCACATCTCCCTGGGTATACTCAGTCAAGTCAGATCAGCTGAAACTCTGAAGACAATATACATAACTTACAGCATGCTAAACCCAAGCGGTTAATAACCTGCTTTCAAAAAAGCAGTAGCTCCATGAACATGACACTACTGCAGTTGTTGCTAAGGGAGCCCACATGCAAATGTGGATCAAATGCTGAACACTTTAGAAAAATGGAAAATATAGTCCTACATCTGCTTCAGTGAAAATATTTTGAGATCCCATCTTTATGGTTCGTTACGTTAGCCTTAAAAAGCCCAAGATATGAGCGTGTGCACAACATAAGGTGTCATTTTATGCATTACACACAGCGGTCAGGTTGTGGATTTCCCTTCTAAATTAAGCAAACACTGCAGAAGCTGGGTGAAAGCAAACAAGATACCACAATTTCTTTTTAAACTGACTCTAAACGACAAAAAAAATCCAAACCACCGCCCTCCCAGACAGACTCCACATCTCCAGTTTTCCACATTCTTTGCCGGCTTTCTCACTCTGCGGGACCCTAGATAAATGCCTCCTGGAAATAAAAAGCTAATGCTTGTTCTGAAAATTCAGAATCAAGCTGATTATAGCTGACTTGTCACGGTTTGTCCTTGTATTAGATTTCAACTAAATTCAATTACACAGTGTTCTCCATGCTGCCATGAGATGAATGGCAGGACGAAGATGAATGAACACAACTTCTGAAACTGATTGATCCCAACATGCAGGCAGGTTGATTAAAGTGTCCAGAAGCAAAATGAGGAATAGTATTCATCTGTAACTACTGGTTGGGTCTTCAATTAAATGCTGTTTTCACCAAATGCCAAGAAAAAAGTCTGATTCCTGTTGGTTTTACAAGAGCACGAGTGCAGCACCCAAACTGAATCTTGATAAACTGAAATAAAACTTATTTTTACATCAGTCTATCTACAGCTTTCTTTTCAATGGCTACTTAGCTGCCCCAAATATTTACTCAGAACAATTAAATAACCAAAATCATGTTAATAAAAGGCAACATTGAATTAGATGTTTGCTGATAGTCATACAAGTCACAGGTGAACTGGTGGCTGGAGCCAGTATGGTGGCTACTCCATTTTTGCACAACTCCAATGGTAAAATTGGGAAGTGTGAAAATACTCAGCTGCATATTCCTGAGTGGTTAGCTGCCTCTGGAAATATTTCCCAAGCTGGAAATACTGCATCCTGGCAATATAGAGCCAGGCATTGATTGATGAGGAAAAAGCACAGATACCTTTTGCATGTTGAGGCAGAGGGTCCCATAAATACCCTGAGCTAAAAGCTGAAAATGCAAATGCATCATGATCCCCAGGCAGATCTGCTCAGACTCTGACAGAGTGCAGAATGGTTGAAGAAAAGAGTCTGAGTACATCTTCGGGGGACAGATATGCTAATCTCCACTCTGTCAAAAGCTGCACTTCCCATATATAACCAAGGACTTGGTGTCTTTTTAATCCAGGGATTATTCCCAGATGCTATTATAAACTGTACCTATTTCACCTTGATAGCTACACATCTGGCTCATGTGTTTGCAAAGCAGAGGCCAGATTCCTGTTGTCAGCCTGGAGTTCTAACTATTTTCTCTAAACCATCTGTGGTTTCTTCTGCCATGCTAACACTACTGTTTCTGGCACCACATTGGCTTCTGAACCTGTGTTGAACTTCAATCTAATAAGTGTCCCTCTGCTTTGAGGATGACAGCTCATTTGTCTTGTCCTGCCATACCACCCTGTTCTCTAAAAAAACAAACCACCAAACCGCTTCAAAAATTAGTGCCATCTTCTCCCTGGATCTATGCATTGCACTACTGCTTGTAAAGTCACACAGAGCAAAGCCATCTGTGCAGGGCTTGAGCCCTCCCAAGCCCCTCCAATACTAGATTTTGCTAGGTTTTCTTCACTT
Source organism: Zapornia atra (assembly GCA_013400835.1). NCBI lineage: Eukaryota > Metazoa > Chordata > Aves > Gruiformes > Rallidae > Zapornia > Zapornia atra. The sequence continues at coordinate 181,155 of VZTU01021204.1, forward strand.
GGCTTAAGTAATTTGCCAGGATCCACTTTCTGTATTTCACGTCCCCTCTGAAATCTCTAACAAAGCAAGTCTCAACTGCTCAGATCTACACCGCACCTGCAGAGACAATCTCTTTGGCCAAGTTAACAGAGGCTTTTTCAACCCTTCAAGTGCTTCAGAGGCTGTCTTTCTCTTTACTTGCATTTGCTCTCTACAGTTAGAGGATAAAGTACGGTTGAAGTGTTCTTACCCTATGGACTTTCAATGAAGTTTAGTTCTGGTAAGTTTTTCTAAGTACGCTGTGTTGCCATACATTGCTTCCATTGCTCCTATCATATGCTGTACAGAAATCACTGTAGGCCAAAGACTCCAAGAAAGAATTGTTTCAGTGCATGGCTCATAAGTGCCTTTCCCTGCATCACATAAGTGCATTCAGAAGACAAGAAATGGCCCCAAAAAACTGCTGTGAGAGTTTACAATCAAAAGATACAGTGTGTTGCAAGATGCCGTGCAATGCAATACATCAACTAACTCTGCAAATGTATGGAAGTAGCTATCAACCCAACTTTACCAGGCTTATTAAAAATCTGGATGTTCAAGAAGTTCAAGCCCTTTCCTTGCCATTCCCCAGCAACTAGTCTTTGCAGCTCTTTGCTCACGTCATTAGTGCCTTCTAGCTGCCTTACCTTTCCCAACTCTGACACTTTTCAGCTTAGGCTGAGTTTGACATGGCCAAAGACTGTGATGGCACTTGGAAAACTGCTCTTAAGTGAAGATGAGTCAGAAGAGGCTTGATCTACTCCAGGATATACTAACAGACCAGTACCTTCCCACAAGAGGGTGGCAGGACCTCTGGAAAGCTAGTATCATGGATATATCACCCATCAACTACACGTACCAAATGAACACCAGAAATAAACTGAATGGATCTGAGGCACACAAAGATTTTAACATGTAGCTTAGAAGTTCTGGAAAGCTGATGGCCTCCAGACTTGCTTACCTCCGAGTCAGACAACTGAGACTTTTAGATTTAGATAATGGGAACAGAGTATTTGATTGGAATAAATTGTACTGAAAACACTTCATACCAACCTTACTGGGATTTCTGTGTAATGTGCACTATTAAGCAAGATATGTATCATATCCTCAGCAGTGAAGATACTGTATGCATGGCAATGATTAAGTAAAAGTCTTGGTTACAGTGGTCTAAAAAAATACAAGAAAAGACTGTAAGAAAAAAAAATATCTGTCCTTGATGAATTTCAAGGAACAGAGTCTGAAATGGAAGAGGTATAGATATAGTGCAATTTCTCCATTTTGTGGGGAGGCATCTCCCTGTCCCTCCCATCTTATATACTTGTAAGACAGCAAGCTGCCTGCTCATTTCCCAAACTCCAAACTGCCTCCAAAAATAAAACACAAAGGAAAGAGGCAAGTAGATGCTTATTTGCTGATTTTCCTGATGAAACAAAACACAGTAATAACAAAATGAATGCATAAGTCCAACTACATCATCTATTAAAAGCAAGACTGCAGATGTTTTCCTCTCATTAGGGACTCTTTCCTGTATAAGGCCAGCGTCAAGAAGGGTATGGTCACAGAACTAAGAGCTGCAAGAAGCATGCCATAAAAGCATTAGGACCAACTCCTGAACCCATTTTAATCAGTGGCACTGCTTGGTACCGAGGTCAGAGTCACACTTGTTAACCATAGGTCTTGCTGAAGCAGAAACTGCTTTCCACATCCATCATCTGAAGTCAGAAGCAAGAGGCAAACACTACTGATGCAGAAACAGCTACATATGGTGCTGAAGAAATAACTAGTGACTGTGCAGTGAACACCCACAGAGCAGATGCAAGATGATATTGGATGTAGCAAGCATCAGTTAGGTGAAAATGATGACAGCTGGGAATTTAGTGCATGATGAGACAGCAGCACATGAAGATCTGGTCTCTTGGGGACCAAGGCAACAGAGCATGATGCAAAGCACTTCTGCTGTTCACAGGAGATGTAATGTGAGGGTGCCCCTTGTTTTACAGTTGAAAGCATTGGCTTAGGACCAACCACAAAATCTCATATACACGAAAAACTGCCGTGTGGTCTTATGAGAAACTCCAAATGTGTGCCTGACCCTGTTGTTCTGGGACGAGGAAGAGAAGCCAGGGCAGCTCCCTCTCTCATTATGATCAGTGTTTCACTTAAGCCTTTGGGAGAAGCTACCTGAAAAAGCAGTTTGAAATGGCAGTAAAGCTAAACCAGAGAAACATTAAATAAGCAGGTGATATTTTGCTGATGCAATAAGATCCTTCAGTCTCAGTTCACCCCAAATCTCTGCCAAATCTCTGGCTTAAAGATAGAGTAGAAAGAAAAAAAAAAAGAAGTTTTAACTGTGTGAATTCCATCCTAGTACTCTTTTTCAGTAAAGATTGAACGTGAGCACTTCTGTTGCATTTTAGCATTCACATCAACTCTTAGCTAGACAAAATAATAAATGCATTAAGATAGTTGGGCAGATTTTTTTTTTTTTTTTAAGATACATTGAGTCACCAAAACTATTCATTATGGAGCAGATAGGGTTTTGTCAAAATAGTTAGCTGAAGAAATAAACTACATGCTGAATTTGTTTACTCTGGAGATACCCAAGATACATCTTCCCAGACATGATTCAGTTTGTGAAAATGATCTTTTGGGAGAAGAAGAAAATTGCAATATCCTTCCATATCATGAATTTTAGGACTCTTTATAAAAGAGGAGACTGGCATTGTTTCCATCTCCATGACTGTACCGAAGAATGAACACAGTCCTGTAGAAAATACATTTGCAAAGTCAGGTGTTAGAGTCTCATTTAGGCAGAACCAGAGTGCATCTTGGCACATCTGCCGAGCAGCACGGCAGGAGCTTGAGGGCAACAGCTGCTATGAAGACTCTCACCAAGCACTAAATACAAGCCTCCAGTTGAAACTGGTCTGTTCTTTTTCAACACAGCCCCGGATGAAATACACATAGAGGGAAATTATAATATTGGGATCAATCAGATGAAAAGATGATGTACTAGAGAGAATTTATATACTTTGAGTCCAAGGAATTGATCGGCTTTCAAGAGCTGGAAAAATTCAGTTAATAAGTTTAACTTGCTGAACAAATATTTCCAGAGAGGTAGATGTAGAAGAAATATCTGTGGATTAGACAGTCTGTCATATCAATAGGTCAAATGCAGCTGTACTCAACAGAAAAGTTTCACCTGGTTGTGAGGCTGATTAGAGTTTTCTGACAGCTAGCATATTAGCAGAAAAACATGGGGTCGATCTCTCTGAATTTAGGTCAAAAGTTAAGCCCAATTCAGACGTTTGTCTCCATGTTTTAAAAAGGAGCTATTGACTTTTCACTTCAAAATGACATTTTCTATTTTTTGCCCACAAACAAGACAGTTAAAATTTAATTCAAAATGAAAGAAATTATTTCCCACCTGCTGAGAAAACAAAACATTGAATTTGAGGTTGGTTCTAATACTTTTTGGAATTGGTATTGGTTTGCAAAAACTCAGTTCTGCCCCACACACAACCTAGAAGAAAATCACTTTCATAAAGTTTCATTCACAGAATAACAATTGCATTTTTCAAGTCTATATATATCTGTTGGGAAGAAATGAAGCTCCCAAGTCTTTATGGACAATAAAGCTCAACAGATTTCATCCTGTGAAGACCTTGTTAAAAATAGTTAGTCCAGCTGAATTTTGCACCCCAAAGATGAATAACCAACATTTGTTACAAAGAAGGTGCATACATCCACCACAGCAGTAATCCAAGCTAAGTACACCACTAAATGCTGAATCTAATTAATTGTAGTCTAGCAAAATGTCAAAGGTCAAACACAACATTTCTGTATCTATTTGGATTGACAGAAGAGATAATAATTTCCAGTTGTAACTCAAGTATAGGTACAATATGTAAGCACAAAATAATTTTGACAGGTTTCTGAATGTCACATGTATAGTATATTCGCTTCAGTTCTTGTGAAACTGGTATCAGCTGTATTTCCAAACATTAAATTATTTGTTGTCATTGACAGTAGTGCAAAATTTTATTCACCAGTCCTCAGCCACTAGGAAAAAAATGAAAAAAATTATATACAAAATTATGCAAATAGACACTGCATTTTAGGATATTGCTGGAGGTTTTGAGATATATTACCAGGATAACCTCTGTACATCAGAAAAACACCGGACTGCTGGCTATCTCATTTCCATTTTATAGCCTGTGTTACAGACATAGGTACATTATATTTCAGAAATATATAGCAAGGAGGCTTATAATTTATCCTCATCTGTAGCATGTGAAGTAGGGTTTTAGAGACTCCTGCTTAGGGCTATTCTGCAGTACAACTTTGATAAAATTGACAACCTATCTTTTTAGTCAAAGATTTATTGGACATACGACTGCCTCCAATTTGCTGTTTCAACCAGAAACAGCATTTCATGTAGAAGGCTTCCAGTGCAGGCTTTGGGTGCAAGCGTTACTGTTGAAAGGGAAGGGAAATGGCTTTTGCTAATGTAGATAGATTGTTATACCTAGATGAACCTCTCAAGTCCCTGGGGCTGGTCCATGTCGGAGCAGGGTGTCCAGCTCCCCAGCTAAATTATGAGCAAGGAACCTCAGGGGAAGGAGTGTGCTCTCACTACGAGGAAACAGGAGACCTGCAGGGGCATGACTTCCACTAAATCAAGAATATTTCACGTCACAGAAAAGGCTACCACTACATTATCCAAACCTTGAGGACTCTAAGTCACAGGTCACTGTCTCCATCCACTGAGCAGAGTGACCCTGTTCTTCTGGGGGACACCTCCTTAAGGCTACCTCAGCTCTGGGGCCAGAACCTCTATATTCTCCCAAGTAAATTCACAGAGAACCTGACTGCCTGAAGGTCTGTGATGTATTCCCAATACAGTACCCATGGGCACTTGGGTGCAAGTTCAGGGTCCTGCAATTTTTGTCCAATACAACTATACCTGCTCAACAAGTGTGTTATGATGATTAATTAATTCATCTTTGCAAAGCACTTTGAAAGATTAAGTGCTGCAATTAAAGCGCTTGGCTTGTACAAAGCTGAGACAACAAAATACTTTGGAAGAAAACAGTAACTGATAACTTTTAATATTAGTGCTGCCACTTAGAAAGAATGCACAGAGAGTAGTAAGTTAACGAACTGGTTTTTAATGAATACTATAACCTGAAGGGACGGAAAAAATGCAAACACATGCTAAAATATTCTGAATCGCTTAACAACTGTGGATAGTATCCAGAGGTTATACCTGGCTATAAATGAAGGATGAGGTACTGTGTTTGCATGCTGCTTACCAAGCCTAGGAAAGTTTCTAGGAAGTCACTTATCTTTCCAGTATCTAAACATCAAAGAAAGTTAAATCATAAAGTGGATATTGCACCCTGTGATGAAAACTGCCTAGGAACTGTGTTGAAACAATCAATGTAACTTCAGTTTCATGCTCTAAACCCTGATCACTGTGCAGCAAAGAAAAAGCCATCTTTTCATCTGCTAACAGTAATGCAACTCCTGTTCTCTAATTTGTACTTGGAAAGAAAACAGATTTGTTCTCTTCAGGAAGAAAAATTCCCTACAGAGAAAAGGCCCTTGAGTAATTTGTTTCGCAACCAATGCTTTTATGTTTTGCAGCACAGGTTTGTATTGTGAACCTTGAATTCCACAGTGACTATAAAGTAAAAGAATGCAACAGCAAATTTATGTGCAAATACGCCCTGACAGTGTTTTACTTCCTTCCTGAAAAAACCCCACAGTAATTGCTGATATCTAAGATTAATGGAAACTCAGCGCTGAAATTAGCAGCATCAACTCATCTTGCATCTCTCAATTCTCAGGGTGCCCAGTTTCAGCCTGGCTTATGTGTGGGTATGACTCAGCATTAGATAATTTGAAATTCACCTAAGGTATCTCTGAAGAAACTTGTTATACCTCTCATTACAGTATGGTGTTGCTTACATTTTCGGTTGGATCCTTCACTACAATCAACTAGACTCATGTTATGAAAGCAAAAGAAAATTCTGTGCAACTACAGCAAAGAAAAATCCAGAAGCAGGCAAACAGAAGTAGATGGAATAATATAAGTGGGAGAAGTAGCACTGGTCCTCTCTGCAATGCCCATAACACACTAATGACAATACAAACCAAATATGCAATTAGAAAAGTAGAGCCTGGAAACCTGTGCAGTCACATCTACACACTGAAATGGACCTGAACCACACACAGTTAAACAGCACTATCTGAAGTTATAAATATTTATCAAATTCTAACACATATATTCCATTACGTTAGGTAATGTTTTCAAATAGTTGTATATGTGATTATTAGTTGTTGATAATGCACAAATCATCTACAGTATATGGGATCCAAGCAGCGGTCAACACTAGAGCATTCACCCTCTGATTTTATTATAGATCAAATTTATTGTTTACTATTTGGTTGTCAGATTTATATGGACAATGGACTACAATCATGCATCAGCTGGAGCTGAGGAGTCAGTGCTTATTTTTCTTAATTAATCAAAGGTAAAGACTGTATTTCTCCAAGAATTGCAGGAGCAGCTACCACACACCTCCTTAGTGTCTCTGAATCCTTCTACAGCTGGACCACTCCTGGCTACTGTACAAACAGATCTGAGTCACCTATGCCAGTAAGGCCGTTTGGCCGGATGCCTGCAGCATCAACTGATCTTACAAAAGAACAAAGACATGGTGCCCACCCCTCTCACTTATCTCATCATGAGAATTTCAGTCTTAGGAAAGCACTGAAGCCAAACACCTCCATGGCCTTGATGCTAACAGTCACCAAGCAAATACCCCCTTTTACTTGATTTTCCATTTGCCTGCCTGTTACCTTCCCATCATCCACGTCTCTCAGCCACAGCATTTCTACTTCTCTTCCAAAATAGCACACACACTTTCACAGAAAAGCAGCAAATCTTGAGCCAGAGTTCCAACTTACTGCTCATTTCTTCAAAGCTCTGTTGATTCTACAGGGTGTTGCCATGCAGAAATGATGCCAATAACTCTGTTGCCACACACAGTCCAAAGCTTACTTCAGAACAGCTGCACATCCTTCACATTTTTATTGACATTTGTATCACAGGCTAGTAAAGTTTCATTAGCTATACTTAAAGACATGATTATCATGTTGTATGTTTATATTGCACAGAAATAAATCTGGAAAGAATCTTGCATCATTTTCATGCATAAAGGTGTAGCCATTTTGTCCTGGTTTTGGCAGGGATAGAGTTAATTTTCTTTCCAGCAGCTGGTGTAGTGCTGTGTTTTGGATTTAGGATGAGAGTGATGTTGATGACACACTGATGTTTTTAGCTGTTGCCACGCAGCTTCAGCTTCTCATACTGGCCAGCCAATGAGGAGGTGGAGACTCCCAAGAAGCTGGAAGGGGACACATCCAGGACAGCTGACCCAAACTGACCAAAGGGATATTCCATACTATGCGATGTCATGCTCAGTATATAACTGGAGAGTGGGCCAGAAGGCAGGGCAGCTCGGGGTCTTTAGGTGCATTGACTTAGAGTGATGTACAATTGCACTGTTCATCAATTGTTTTGTATACAATTTTTATTATTATCTTTGTTTTGGTTTATCCTATTAAATTGTCTTTATCTCAGCCCATGAGGGTTTTTTTCCTTTTCCATTTTCAGTTCTCCCTCTCCCTCCCATGGGAGGGGCTAGTGAGCAAAAAGCTGTGCAGTTTTTTTAGCTACCTTCCAGGTTAAACCAGGATATATCTACATTCGGGCATGCACATATGCAATGTATTGTATTTCACAAACTTCCCTACACTTCCCTCATGATAAGATCTCACAGGCACCATTCCTACCTTAGAGATAAATTGCTTCTCCATTCCTAATCATTCCTTGACTATGTTTGAAAATACCAAGAAACCATCGGTGATAATAGCTTCTGATCTGGATGCCTGAATGCCTAGTGAAAGTCCTCAGCCATGCAGGAATTCACACTATTCCTGCAATTAATTCAGCATTAGAATGAACTGACAGTATTCAAAATACTCATCAAAGTATATATTTGTGCTAAGATTTAATTTCATCAATTAAAACAGAACATATTTTAAAATATTGTATTGTAATTTCTCATCTAAATTTCAAAGCAAAAAATCAAAAAGCTGTCTTTTAATGAGGTAAAAAGCTACTTCACTTTGATTTCTTTTATAAATGGAGTTTGATTGAAGTCTGTATGTTCCACAGAATGTTTTGATCTTGTTGAATAAGCAGTTTCTGTTGGAAAATTGTATTTTCATCATTTCTGTGCAGCTTGGAGAAATTGGTATTGCTCTATTAACTTCAGTGATTTACAGCAAGTGAGGACCTGGCTTGTAAGAGGAGCAATCTCTGTCAGTATCTCACGGACATCTTTAAACAGAAAAGGTAGTGCACAATGACAGAGCATGCATTTTGGAAAGATTGAGAATGGTGGATGTGCAGTAAATTACTTTATATTAATAAGCTTTGTTTCAATGTCATTCTTAGCAAGCAGAGCAAAAGATGAGCCTAGGCAAAGGACCATTCCAATATAGGCCCACAAATGGCCACCATGCTATTTACTTTAGAAAACAGACTTCAAAATACTGCCTAAAGCCAGCGAGAGGGATCAGGCAGGGTCACAGAAAGCCAGACTACAACTGCTTGAGAGAAAAAGCTGTTATTTCCATAAGAGAGGGCTGGCAGTGGGTCTTGTTAACCATTAAAAAGTGAAGGCAAGACCCTAAGGCATCTGTTCATATCTGTTTAGTGTGCATGTGTATGTGTGTGCATATATATATATGTATGTATATATATATGTGCATGTACCAAAAGTATCTTTAAATAAAAATGCAAGCACTAGCTTGCTGATGTCCTCTGATGACACATTCCACCGTGGCCAACCAGCAGGGATTTATCAAAAAGACTTGGAGAGTCTCCTCTCAGACTGGCACATCTTTATGGTACATTATGATCCTTTGTATTCATCTGTGTGCCTGCACTTTTCTTTTGGTCTTATTCTTGGATCAAAAGGAACATTTTTATCCTTTCTCTCCGTAAATGTAGGTACACTAAATGTTCTGTGGCTCTGATATCATTACAAATAGCAGTAATGAACAGCTCTGTCAGTCCTATTTAAGAGCTAAGAGCAAGTCTGAGCTGCTTCAGTAGTGTTCTTATTTTGATGGGTGGAAAAATTAGTTTCTTGGCAAATATTATGAACCACTCCTATGGAAGCATAAACACAGATGCATATAGGAAGCAAGGGGAAGTATTAAAAGAAAAAATAAAGAACCCCACAGTTCATTTGTAACTAAACTGCACAATTTCAAGCAGGTAAAACATTTATCTATAGATTAACAGAATTTGGTAAACCCATTCTTAGGGTCAGATGTCTATGCTTATTCACACACAGTTTGTTCTAGGACAGTTGTGTCATTAAACTTGAATGATGCAACAGTGAGAAAAATTTAGCACTGGTGATCATATTGAAGTAGCAGGGACACAATTCCCATTGAAGAAGCATATTTCAGTCCAAAATGATCCTGAAATTTTGGACATACTAGATGAAAAAAACAAAATAGAGCAAAAGTGGAGCAGCAAAACAAAATCCAGAAGGAATTATTATGAATAATTAGTCTAGAAAACATCATCTACCAGCAAGACAGGATGAGTTTAGGGTTTAATCTAAAAGGAAAGGGCTCAAGGGCAAGTATAACAGTATTAAGTGTAAAACATCCAAACATAAATCATGCCAAGTAGATGGGAATAATATGTCCTTAAAGAGGCAGACAAGTCATGGGAGTAAGCTGTAGCAATATGGTATAAGGATAGATATAGGACAAGTTTTCTACATGTTGGTGTGCCTGGGAAAGGGGGATAATTCTCAGCATTGGAGACCCTGAACAGATAGGTGAAAAATATCCCCTGTCATGAACAGCAAACAGTAGATCCCAGATTTCTTCAGGGCCAGGTGAATTCTCTGCCCTAAATCTTGTAGCTCTGTGAACTGATCACAGAATTGTATTGGAGGGGTTGAAAAGGACCTCAAGAGATCATTGAGTCCAACCCCCACTGACCCACTGACTTCACTGCAAGCACCCTACCAAACCATGAAAACCTCTCTGACATCATGGAAAATAGGACAGAAATTCAAATAACATTCATGGGGCAGGTGGTCATCAAATGTAAATCTTTGCTACAAAATATGTGCAAAAGAGAGCGTTTATACACCAGTTTATACCTCTTTACTCCAAGAGACAAATGATTACTTTGGTTTTGGATGAAATACAGCTCCTCGGCCATCAAAAATTAACATGATTTAGATGGGTTATACAAAACGATACATTATCTTGTAAAGACTACCACAAATTCAAAGGTTGTGTTGCAACTGAAATAATGTGGTAATAACAATTTTGATTCAGACCTCATTACAGGATATTCCAATTGCATAAAATATTTTAAAAATACATCAATATTGTATTGCCAAGGCAGATATTTGACTACTAGTTTAGCTCCTTTGACTCAAGGAGTTCCCAAGAGTTTAGTAAGACTGCTTATAAGGAAAATAAGCATAATCGTCCTCATGAGTGAAAAAGAAAAGCAGAATTTTTTTTTCAGTTTCCTAAGAATTAGTGTGGGGACTGAAGCTTTCCTATCTATTACCTACCAAAAAGAGAAAAAAAAAATAGAATTGAAAGGATACCTGCTCAGTTACTAGGTAACTAATGAGAAAGAACCTCCCGCTCCCAGCATTTAGGTTATTAGTTACTTGAGATTTTGGAGTTTTACTAAGGAAAAAAACCCTACAATCTACAATAGTGACAAAAAATCCAAATACACTTCTCTTGCTCAGGTTGTTTCACTAACAAATTTCAACCCCTGAGAAATAAATTATTTCAATCAGTAGCTAGAAAGCAAAATCTTACCTTGCTACTACTTAGAACTCGCCTAGTTTGAAATACCAGTTTTAAATTGAAACTGGTCAAATGCACACCGAGCAGAGGAGACTGTTCCTTCCCAACTGCAGCACAGAGCAAAGCCCTTCCTTCCTCTCATTTTTCTACCTTATCACCCTAATCCCTGCCAATGTTCATGCCATGGGAAACAGTCCACACAGAACAAGTTCAGGCCTTAATCTTTAAAACAACTGGAGCAACTTAAAGTGCTCCAATGTGCCATTAACATTGATTAAATTACGCTTAGGGTATAAAACTGGCAGCTCCAGTGTAAAGCAGCTGCTCCATAATGGCTAAGACAACACGGGCAAGTAGCACTACAAGTGTCTTAGTGTGAGGGATGTGCCATGCACAGGTCCCTGCCTTCATAACCGAGATTTACCCTAACGGATGTGAAAGCACACACAAAACAAACCAAAGTGAACAAGTACATTTCTAACATGATCACACTAATGGAGAGACAAACGCTGACAAAGATTACACCTTATGGTTCCCCAGAAAACGTGCGCTCTAGAATATTATATTGTGGAGATTTATTATAGATGAGTTACGGTGATTCATTTCTCTGAAGTAATTAAATTTCTGTTGACACAAAAACCTCATAACTCAAGAGGTTCAGCAATCCCTTGAGTTACTTTCAAGAGAAAATGAAATTAAGGTGTGTTGGTTATAGACAAAGAGAACAGACAAGGCTCATAAAAGTAAGCTAATCAAAAAATGGTGTGCCACAGTCACACACTCAACTACTTCTGTAGCCACTTGATTATTCTAATGTCCTTCCTTTTATAGCTCATACCTACATTAATTTATAGTCCATTGCACCAAATGTGAACTGTATCAAATGTAAAATTTTATAGTGGAATAGGAAGGCATGATTACATTCCGCCACTTCAGGCTACAGAGATGTTCTGTCATCTGCTCTCCAAGGTGAAGATCACAAACAGCATAAATAAAGATCAGGGGTTTAAAACTACTTTTACTGTTTCAATTGGTTTAAACTAGTACATATATTGCAACATGTTCCTTCACAAAATCCAGTCTGTTAAAGTGAAGTTAAGGTTGCAATTATCTACTAAACTGTCTCAGTTACCTTTCAAGGTAAGCATCCAAAAGCTACCCTATGGCATCCCCACTCACGGGAAGGGGGACTTTACTCCACAGGTTGCTCAGTTTGCAATAGTGAAGGTGTCCTGTGCCAAAAGCACCAGCACCACTGCCTGGCCCCAAGGGAAGGCAGAGCAAGAGCTCCACAACTCTTACAGAAACTGCCTGGCTAAACAAACACAGCTCCCAAAACTAACAAACTGGCCACCCTCACCTACCCCTCTTGCCAACCAGCTCCGGGAAGAATAATTTTTCCTTTTCGGCAAGCTCTCCTGATCATCCATGTTTCTTTCTGATGGCTGTCTTTGAAAGGTCACAGCACAAGCCACTAACCCAGCACTCACAAAACTGCAGATCCAACCTCGGAAACTGTGTGCAACCCACTAATTTAACTGTGAACAGAGAACGCTGAGATCAATGTGTCTGACAATCCCCCTCTTCAACTACTTGATCAAAGCTCACTAACAATGGAAACTTTACTTTTAACTTCACCGGATCTGCAACCACACTGCAATTATGTTAGCTTAGCACATCAAACTAAAACTTCCAGAGCTGGCTGTCTGCTTCTCTAGGCACCAGTTTTCCGTTACCTGAGAGGGAGAATAAGAGAAGCAAAACTAGGAACACGCTAACATATAGTTTAAGAGAAATCATTAAAAAACCCCACCTCCAAATATCTTGAATTCTGATCATCACTTCATAGGCAGATTCTTACCGAGTATAAACTGGGATTAAAGTCAGGTCAAGACTTCTAATTCACACATGTTGAACCTGTTGCCAACTAAACTCTGGATTTACCTGCTACTACAAAAAATTCCTGAATACTTTACATATCAAAGACTGACACTTAAAAAAAAACAAACAAAACACACCACACTAACTCAGAATTATGTTAAAGGTGGCTAATTCCCATCATTTCAGTATCATAATGTAGCTTCTAGAAATGCCATACTTTTCTTTCAAGCCATCTCATGTGACTTCACTCCAAAGGCAAGGCTGTAAGTTTGACTTCCTGCTGCCTACACATTACAGGCTCATTTAAAATATCATGCAAAAATTGAAAAAAATCTCAAGGTAATCAGTTAGGAATGATTTTTAAATCGCACTACCCAAAAGTAAGAGTAGCTAAATCCACCACTAATATAAATTCACACAGTAGCAGGAGCAAATCTGATTTACCCTAGTTGACTGGTAATATTATGTTTTTATTTCCTTATGATAAAAAAGTTACATAGCAGTACTGCATAACTAATAGGATCTTCTAGCTTGATTGGTTCCTTAATTAGTTTTCAAACTTACATAGTTGCTAGTCCTGAGTGTCTTTATGTGTCTTTGCTATGAATTCTTAAATTACATTTAAAATGAAGATGAGTTTTAATCCAAATCCTTCAAGTTGAGCACTCCAAGAAAACAAAATTCTGATTTAGCTTTGTTTTTTTCAAAAAGTCCCCCCTTAACATTAAAAATAACTCCATAATCCTTTAAAAAATTTTTAAAACAACCTCCTCTGAGTTTCAGATAGGAGCACTTCAGATGTTTATAGGCTCAGCTTCCTAAAAACAGTTCCAAAGACCATTATCAAATTAAAAGAAAGCACTCACGCTCCTTGAAGGTGTGTGTGGTTTAATTTACATAGTCCTTCCTTTAATTAGGTGAGTGGTCACAAACCTCCACCTCAGCTACCTTTACCATCCCCCTAGTTAGTTCCGATTTTTGTTGCCTTCAGGCCTCTCTGGCAATGCCCCAGCTCTAGCTGGGGCAGAATGTTTCCACTTTATCAGTCTTTGAAGCTTTTCTCCAAGGATTCTCTTTAGCAAAGCATGTTCTTTATCAGTCCTTCAGCTCTTCTTCAAAGGCAGAGTTGTTAGCAAGGCAAGGTAGTACATTTAACCCTAAATTAAACGGTGTCTAAGCCCTATCCCATGCACATCTCTGTCCCCATGAAAGCGGAAAATTCTACTTTATAGATATCACTAGTAGCTAACAATAAGAAGCCAAACAAAATACAGTGTCAATCTGTGCAATTAAAATCAACTTTAAGACCTGTCCAGCATGCAGTGCTTTCTCAGATCAGGCCTGACCTCATGTGCTGGCACAGGATGCGCCCCCCCTCCCCAAATTAAGATATTCCTACAGATCAGAGAGACTCCTCCTGGCTGTTCTCACAAGATCAGTCAAAACCACAAGATGCTTAGAGTCTGACAGTGTGTACATCAGATAAGATAGCTCTGCAAGGCTTCTGAGATCCTAACAGCTGAATTTGGGTGACATTCAAAACATCCTCTTTGTACTTGGACGTTTCCTATTGTGCTATGATAGTGTGGTGGGAATCCCACAGACTCAAGGAGGAAAGTGAAAATTCACCCCGCTCACAACAGGAAGAGAACAAGAAATAAAGACTACACACGAGACTCTCCAAATATCATCAGTATTGACACGCAGTAAGAAAATAAACCAAAAGAGCTTATCAGATGGGAAACGCATTTTACCTGTGAAGCTATGGATCTTCCCATTCCCTTTGTGCATTGAAGGGCTTGGGGAGGAATTCAAACAAATATTGTCTTTAATTGGGCAATTCAGACTCTTGATATAGAGTAATTTAATGAAGGAAACAAGACCAATCCCAAATCCACCAGAGCAAACTATGATTCATGTACATTAATGACTGCTTTCTCTTGCTTATACAAAATATTCCCAATATCCTAAGGAAATATAAAGGAAACTAGACAGTATGTCTCTCTAATGGTTTTTAAAAAGCATACATTAAAAGAAAAAAGATTAACATGCTGTCACACAGTAGATTTGATCACACTCTTCCCCAGTATCTAGTGGAGTCTCAAAAGAAGCATTTTCACCGAGGTAGCTGGAGGTCATGATTTTTCTCATGCTTGAACATCCCTTTGCTGGTGGGAGCCTAAGTGCACCACTTATTGATACCTCTGGAAGGAGGCAGTTTTTTCCTAGTGTTTTCTGGATCATCTATTTTCAGGGGGCTTCGAGCCCCTTTAACATCTTTCTCTGAAGTATTTAAGGAACCTTTGAGTTTTAGCCATATACGCCTCTCTTCAGGGGAGAGTGTCAAGAGCAGTCTCAGATGATGTGTTACCCATACACTATTGATCCTACTGAGCAGAGTCAATTTTTCTCCCCATGGTGTTCCCTATATCCTCCCCATATGAATTTAATAGATATATTCACTCCACTGATTGTCCCAATCTTCTTGTCTGCAACAAATTTAAGAACTGAGTAGTCTCCAGGCAGTAGGTTCAGGCCCTTTTTGTTCCCCCTCACCCTGAGTTTCCTTGGCAAATCAAAGGTTTGTACACAAAGCCTGCTGAATCAAACAGCCAGCAATCCATATCAGTCAATTTGCCGTGCTGGGTGGGAAAAAAAAGAAAACTGGAAAACCTATTTTTGCAAGAAACAGATCAAAAAGCAGGAGAAAACCAAAAGAAGCTGAGCTCAGTCTTAAATGGCACTCAATCCCAAGAAAAGGGAAAAAAGTCAGTGCTCAGTGTAAGGAAGTTCCCCTAAACATGCAGTTCCTCGTGGCTTTGATTCTCCTCCCTTAGTGAGGTGTACACATTTCTTAACTTGAGTGCCAGCATTGTTGCACGGAATCCATGGCAGAAACAGGTGAGTGCTATTTTCTGAAAGTTATTGCACATTAGCACAGCTGACTTCAACAATAACTTCTAAATGAAATCTAGATAAGTCTTCTTAATTCCAATTACCCTTTATTTTAAAGCTTAATTACAGTGGTACAAAACTGTCATGGAATGATAATTACAATTTATTTAAACATCAATAAGTAAACATTAGATTTTATTTTCCTACTGTGAAATGTATCTAACCTAATGGGCTGATAATGCCATTTAATTGTATGCAATCAAAGAAACTGGGTAATTTCTGTCAGGTATCGTAAAATGGCAATGGCTGCTTTATCACAAGATATTAACATTTTCCAAAAACAACTGTTCTTTATATGAATTGGCGGTTCCACTCAGCTTTACTTAGTTCTCATCAAAAGGACAAAGAAAAAAGTTGGAGTCTTGCGCATCCAGAGAACAAGGCCCTCTTCAGGCCTTGCCAGTTGAAATGTAAATTAAATTGTGGCAGAGCTGATCTTACATTTCAGGAGAAGCGTAGCAACTGTCACAAGGCTGTGAAAACCCTACCATGAGACTTGTGTACCTACATGACTTTAATCAATCAAGTCCTTCAAGCTATGTCCATTTATGTTAGTGAAGATCTGAACTGCATCTACTTATGACCTCAGTCCTTAATCAGGCTGACACTGGTTGGACACAGTGCTAGAAAACAGAAGTCATTGGGTCTTAAAAAGATTCCCAGGATGAGAATCTTCATAAATGGGCCTTGTTTTCCAAACACCCCAATTTCATACCAGCACTACTTTACTGAAATAAAGTAAAAGAATTGGTAGCAGATTTGCCTGCTTAATACTTAAAACCATGATCTGAAGATACTAAGAAGGGTTCATTTTAAGACTTCAAGGCATCATTAAAAGGTAACAAAACAGCTGGATCAAGCCCTTGGGCAGCTGTAATTTTATTTCCACTCCAGAAAAATTAATGAGGGGCTTTCTCTGAATCCCACCTACCAGATTTTGGGTCTCCTTGTGCAAACACTTTTGGGGTCTATTTTAGGATTTGAAACACTTTTTAATTGGGAAGAGGTAGACATGTGGAAGCATAGGTACTGAAACTAAGAATTCAAATAAACAAAATGGAAACTTTGTCCCTCACTCAAAACTTTCCCAGTTTTAATTCTCAGAAGAATTTTAATAGCTGCAAGTGCAAACATCCAGAGCCTCTACATTTGAGTCAGTTACAGGTGATACCCCACAAAAATACATTAAAAAATCTTTCCCAATCTTAGTTGAGCTGCATAGTGTAGGCCCTGACTGCTGGAAGAGTTTGGCTTCTTTTACACTAGAGAAAAAAAAATGTTTACTTGGAAAAGCAGCTCTAGCGTACCAGTATAACAAACGCTCTGCTCCTCACCACTGCTGCCATGGGTCGAACTGAAATCAGCTCTACTTCTTTTTCCCCCATCAGAAGGCCACAGTGATTTACAAAGTCTACTAGTGGTCTGTAGCCAGTCAGACACTATTAGAACAGTTTTTGCTTTCCTAGAGGAACTTTCCATGATGGCATTGCATCCAGGATCTATCTATCCATCTTTCTATCAGTCAGAGACCTGAGCTACACAACAGTACATCCAGCTTCTCTCCACCACTTGCTACTCTTCATCCTAGAACCATGAAGCGTGTGAGAACCCCTTCTAAGTGCTCTGCTCAGATAAAGACAAGCAACTTTTTGAGATGTGTTCAAGTAGCTCAGAAGAGCATTTGCATGCTAACTAATATCAGTTCCACTTCATCAGCCTGTGTCATGATGAGAAAGTTGAAACATCTGAACATTTTACAGATTTAAAAAAAAAATAAAATTGTAATGTTCCTATTCCAAGAACTTTCATTTTACCAAGACAGAGTTTTCATTGCCTCTGCACTAAATGCCAATGATTCATGTAGGTACTATATCCTGTTCCATCAGAGTGAATATTGCTTGACCTAGGATATTAATGACAAACAAAGGGAAAAGTTGTGGAGGGGACATTCCTGTCCCCAAAATGCGGTACCATTTTTATTAATAAACACAAAGCTGTACAGTTTTCAAATGTGGATTAAGCTGGCAACAGCCTAGCAATATAATTGTCACAGAGTTGTGCTGGTAATTTTCAGATTTGTTCTGCATCAGTAATAATTTTGATTATATTTCTGAAGAAGAGAAAACATGAGAGGGGGAAATATCATACAGAAAGAACTATAATTTTATTATTGCTGCGTCTAAAATCATTAAGTTTACAGCACTACTGAATGCAGAGGCCTCTGCATGCAAATTATCCTGATATCTAGGTCACAACATTCTTAAATGTGATTTCTAATTAACAAGCAAAAATTACCATTCTAGTCAAACTTTTCATAAAATTTATGATATTGAACTTAACGAATCTTTACCAATATGGTAAGCAATTCCAAAGATGAAATCTGGATATTTATGTTGGTCACAAGCCATGTTAACAGGAGGAGTCATTCCTCACACCTAACACACTCACAACTGCATTTGGTTGAAGCTCTTTGGCTTGCACGAGGCTTTTAAGTCTCACACAGATGGAGATCAGATTCAGGTAAGCAGTCTTATTTGGATTAAGCATATTTCTATAACTGTGGAGTAACTGCATTGAAATAAAGAGATATGCACAAAGCAAAAATAGATTCTTACTTTTGACCCCTAACATGCCAACATAAGGCAAGAATTGCAAAAATACAACCCCAAAATTATGCTTTTTTTTAATGAAGCAGCAGGATAGATCTTTGTGTGGCCTAAATTGTCTAGCTATGTCAGTATTTTTTCAGATTGGTTGTTTCCTATAAGATCAGATGGGTTATTTTGTTATGGATTGTTGGCATGACTCAAGCAGATTCTTATCTGTCATGGATATGCCCACTGCTTCTTTTTACTGCTTCTTTAATTTCTATAGATGGACCTACTGTGAATCAGGTTCCTTTCCCTTTGAGAGCCATAGAGTTTCCACCAATGACTCGAATCACATTATGGCTGATTCTACATTATATTCTCCATAAATTAGGGATATTACAATATACTACAAAAGTGGCATGCATTATTTGCTGTGCATGTGAAATTAGCATAAATGAATCATTTAATTTACTTAGCTTCACCATATCTCTGCAAATTAAAAAAAAAAAAAAAAAAGCAAAGGCATCAGCTAATCTTCTCATCCATGTCTTGTTTATGAGCCTGTCTCTGTGGCTAAGAGTCACTTACAGTCAGTGACATCATGTACTGTGAACAGTACCAGTTAAGCAAAACGCATCCCTTTCATTAGGATAAGTAAGTAATACTCCCAAAGTCAGGAATTAATTCTCAAGATGGTCTAACTTGGGCCAGGTATAAAAACTAAGAGCATTAAAACAATATTTTCCACAACTAGAGTCATGGGATAGTGGCCTTGATAGGAAAATTAAGGGGAGAAGGTCTTTCCCAGTTGAAGGCTACAGAAAATGGATTTGGACATTACTAAAAACACCTACTCAATATTAATAAGCACAAGGTAGAAAAACATGTAGACAGAACAACAGTAAGGAGGTAGAAATATTCAAAGATAGCAGGATTGAGGAAGCTTCTACAAAGAGACCTCAACCCAGCAACAGGGCAATATGCAGAAAACAAGTGTTAAGACCAACAAGAATGAGAACCAGGCAGTACTTGGGTCATCTAACTAAAGGGGTCCACACTTTTGAGATGCCTAGACAGCTAGGGCTCCCCAGAAAGCACAAGCAAATGGTCAAGCAAAGCACTGTGATAGCCTGAATTCCCCTCCAAGCCTTCCTGACAACATGAGGCAGGCTCTAGCACAGAGCTGAAGTAGCTCTTCCTTCAGGTGCCCAAGTTTGACGGTGAGAATACAGTTCTCCTCCTTCATCCTTTGCAAAGAAGGTGCTATGTAATACCAAACAGACAAATACACCCTCCCTGTGGAGTTTCACACGTAAATGTCACTCCTAGAAACTTTCTCTACAGATACTGCTCCTGGTATCACCCAGTAGCACAGGCCTGACCCACTTTCAAGGACTTCAGGATCTATCCCTTCTTATTTATCTACTAGGTGCACAACGGCTGATGTGGGCTTTATCTTGCTCAGCACCTTAGATCAGCAGGAGTTGCTTTTGTTCCTACACTGCATACTATCTCCACATCACCCATCCAGTTCCATATTAAATTATTCATGAATGAAATAAGTTTTCATCATTAATAATTTACTGCTACACCAAGGGGATGTGTAAGGTAAAATGTAACTGATATGGGAGTCTGAGCTTTGGCAGCTTTTATAATACTCATTCATCTAGTATTTTCCATCATTAATCCTTGTGCTTTGCTGACTAGAGTATTTGCTCAATGACAGGCATATTTCCCCACTGACATGGATCTGGTACATAGTTTTAGTACCTACAAACAGGAAGCATATTTTTGTTTGTGGGACTTAATTTATTAAAGTGCTGACATCAGATTTTGCAAAGTCTTAGTCTCAGGAGAAGTCACACAGACCTAAGCAGGTCTACTTGCTTAAAAAAAAAGCCTGCTGACATCTGTACAAGCTTGCAAGGATGTGTCCCAGGTATGCATGTAATAATAATGTAATAAATATTAATCAATAATTTATTATCCAGTTTCACAGACAGTCCCTTGGCCTTTCTTGTCAGAAAAATGATACAGCCTTTCACTTTGGGGAGACCTGAACTAATTACATTTACTGAGAGGTTCATCAGAAATCTCTAATTCACCGTGGCAACACGTAGGCACTGGAGCAATGCAGGTGTGGGGAATTCCCCAGGACAGGCAACCAGGCACAGCGTTGTGCCTCCATTACAGTAAAGGTACATTCAGTATTTCCTTCATCTGATCCCTTTAGCTGCCATGAGATGAAAGTAACAAGATCACAAGATGTACCTCTGAGTAAATTCTCGAAGCAGGAAATTCAAGTCCTCATTTCAAAAGCAAGCTATTAATTCCCAGAAAAAGTTTCCCTACCTTGCTGCTTCTACCTGACAACAAGAAAAGCTTAATGAAAAATCTCTGATAAAGCTAAGCTGCTGCTATCAAGGCAAGATAGGCTGGGAAACATGCAATTCTCTCTAATTTTTCACCACTGGCAAAAAATAAAGCTTGAGATCTGGCTGTACTTCCCCTATAGCAACTCCCACTGTCCAGACTGAGTTCAGCGAGATAGAGAGCAAAAGACAAAGTCCCCAATGACTCTGTGGCACCATGCCTACCTCTGCAGTTATACATTAGAGATTCACTCTGAAGATCAACAGACACAGTGGTTCATCTAACAGGCCATCTATACCAGGGTAAATACCAGAGGTGAGCTGAACTTCCAGGGAGGTTTTCTGTTTTAGGAAATTTTCACCCACGAGAGACAAAAATTTCTGCTTGAAAATCTTTTTTTTTTTTTTTTTTGTGGTAATTTTTTAAGTCATAGTTGACTGAACTCCAAAACTAATAATTTTTCTCAGATAATATTAATGTATTCTAAGAATAATTATCAAAACTTTCTTCAACATGGATTCCCAGAAAAATTATATTTAAACTACTTCTTGAAATATTCTCAATTTACAGAAACTACAGGAAGAACAGTATTCACACCTAAATTTAATTACAGCAATTTATTTATTTAATTTCCCAAGCAAAGACCTGAATATCAGAATGCATTTGAAGACTGGGTTCATAGGTATTGGATCTCTAGTTTCTGGTAGCAGCCATATTATTTGGAAAATTTTAATCAACTAATTGAACACATACTTTTCTCTATTGAGATCTGGGCAAAGTCCTAACAAGTTTTATTAACTTGGCATGCTGAGCCCTCTCACAGACTTGCAACATGCCAGAAAACATGTCATGATTTCGATTCATTTGTTTGCATTTGCAATGATTTGGCTGAGTTTTCCTGCGAAAAATGTATACAATCTCCAGCTTGCTCCAGACTCATTCCTGGATGAAAACTCACACGTTCACTCATCTCCCTACCCTTGCCTGTTCATTTTACTGGGTTCCAGGCAACGGACCACATTCTTCAAAAGCAGAAGACAGAATCAGGAGCCAGAAACTAACTGCTTTCCACAACACCTGTATGCTAGTACCAGCTTTCTCAGTTGCCTGTTGCACCTTGTTGATCAAGCCACCATGCAGTTCCCCCAGCCCAGGAACTTACTGGCTGAGGACTTGTCCCTTACAACATACTTACACAATCGATAGCATAATAGGGCCTTGATATTGATTTGATCTGCCAGCTGCTATGCTTAAGTACATGTTAACAGCAATAATCAGAACAAATAAGAAATGCTACTTGAGGTTTCTGGTGCAGGGAAGGCACTGTGCAGTATGTCAGCATCGGTGCAGTAGCCAGCAGTACTTAGAGGCACAGAAGGAACACATTCATTAAGCTGATCCCTCTTGATGCAGTTGCTCTTTTTACTGTAATCACAATTTAATGATATCGAGTCTTTTAGAGCACGTTACTGGGAAGCACAAGCAAATCACAAATAATGCAATTGTTCTGACTCTCAGTGGAAAATTGCTGCTGCTTCGCAAAGAAACTGCGAGTGCTAATAACATGGTTGGCTCCATTGCACTTTCCTTGCTGCATTACTCCTGCAGAGCATTCCTCCCCTGGCTGGTAGCTGCGTAGTTTCTTGTTGAACCTTCATTACATCACTCCGCATGTTTCTCACTGGTCCAGCCAGACACAGGCATTTTGAAAAAAACCCCTAAAAATCCAAACCACAAGAACACCCTCCACCCAAAAAAACCCCACCACCAAACAGCAAAAAAAAACCCTCTAAACACTTTTGCTTAAAGACATGTTAAGGGGACCAGACTTTAGGGAGACTATGGTGCATACAGCATATAGCTAAATAGTACTTTTTTTTCCCCTACAAACTTTTTCCCAAGGAAGGAAAGCTGATGTACCTATTGCTTGACACATACCAACAACAAACCAATAGCTTCTGTAGAAGCACGTGTACTTAGCTGAGACCTAAGTAATGAAATAGACCTGTACTCCAATTCAGTCGTACACTTAAAGCTTGACAATATCAGCACTTATCACCCACATGACTGGCATAATAAATCAAGATGAAAATTGCTTCCTAAATGCAACATGTTTAATAAGCAAGACATTCGTAATATTGTGGACAAGCCATTTCCTTCTGTTTCTTGCTAAACAGTTCCCATTTTGCAGTCAGGTTTTCTGAAGGCTTGTGACTGAATCTTTTGGTCAATGCATAGGGAAGCCTGACCAAGGAAAAACATAGCACTAATTTCTTGCTGCAATATTCCTAGCTGCTCCTAGGATGCATTACCCACACTGCAGGCCCATGTGTCCTTGTATTCCAGCAAGGCTAGTACAATAACTTGGGACTTGATACCCACAACAGAGCTCAGTACTGGCTAGCTACCCAGACACTAGAAATTAGTTTTCCAGAGCCGATTAAATCCAGTTTTGAATAAAAAGGATCAGGGGAATTTGTGAAGCCAAACAAGCTGTTGTGCAGATGCAGGAACATAGAAACCTCACCAGCACAGTGTTAATGTAGATCCCATAGTCCCCTTATGCACAAGGTTGGTAAGGCTGGTGTATCCACACTGGAGGCCAAGCTGAAGTTCCATCTCCTCCCAAACACCGAGTTTAAACCAAATTTGGACACGTCCAAACGTGCTCAGAGATGTCTATACAGAAAACAAGGCAGAACTGGTATACTGGGATGCCAAGTCGCTTAGTGGGTCTATGACAGGTACTCCAGAACAATACATCAAGCCCTACAGAAAGAAAACACTATTTTTTATGGTGTTTAAGTGATGTTTTCCTAACATCACTAGCACCAAGCCTATGTGGTGCTGCAGAGGTATGTATCAGCACCAAAAAAACCCAACAGAGCCAGTAAATGTATTAAAAATGTTGCAAGCAACAGACAAAGAAAGATTTGAAGACATCACAACATTATGGTAAGACATCCTTTTGGTTGTTAACATAGCTGTATTCTTAGGAATGCTCCTTTTTTTATTCCTGCTAGGTGCTCACCTACCTGAGAGTTGCACCAGAGGCTGACCCTTACTCAGAGTTATGAAGAAATACCTTCCTTGAGTCACTATAGGGGCTACAGATTCTGCATTAACTGAGTGGACCCTCTGAGGCTGTGAAAAACCTCTGCCTCAGAAAGGAACTGATTTATCTCAAGGCTTGTGCCAGGGCTTGATCTAATCACATTTATCCTCCTTATATTTTTGCACCTCTTCAGGTTAAGCTTTTTAAACTAAATTCTTTTGGGAAATATTAATTCCTTTACACTTCTGACCAGTTTCTCCTGCCTTCCTCCCACCTCATCAGCCATTGAAGTTGGTATACCTCTCAGCTGACAGGCTGTAGAACAAGCTGTATTCAGCCCTGCTGCATGATCCAAAGGAGTCCCTGGGACCCATTTGTCTTTAATAATGCAGAAGATTAATCTCCTCCCAGTGCAAAAAAAAAAAAAAGCCAAGATACACAGTTTTTAACAAGTACTATAATTTAAATCTCTCCACTTCAAAGAAATATTAAAAAAAGAGATTGTCTAGAATTCACTCCCACGTGAATCTAAAGCTCTGGGATGCTGCAAAGTGCAATATACACCTACAGGAGATATTTGAAAGATAAGGAAATAAATTCTATTATCAGCCAATGGAGACAGACTCCAAGAACCCTGAAAAGGTTTGTTAATCCATTCTGCAAACAGGCATCCTATATTGGCAGTTCTCTTCATAAAGCACATTTCAGGAATAATAAACTGGTGAAATACCATATAGTTGGTAAAGTGAATTGATCATAATATCTGAGTGCCAATACAGGAAGTGAATAACCTGAAGTAGAAGAGATTTTTGAGTACCTCACAGGAAAGTCATATCACCTGTAACTAGAACTAAAGTGAGAAGAACAGAAAGCAAATTCAGGTCAGTTTTAGGTGCATATATTCAGGAGATGTAATTTTAGGTACATATATTTGGCAAATGAGACAATTACTTTCCAGAATCAGCATGGAGAAACAGTTTGGGTGGGGTTATAGTTTTGCATGGTCCTAAACACTGTTGCTCTACAAGCGAGGCAGCAAGTGGAAAAGCTTCAGACAGCTACAGCAGGACAATGATGGCTCTTCCTTGCTGGATGCTTTTGTGGGACACTGAGTATATGATGGACCAGAACAGCCTCTGCATCCGCAGAACAATGTCAATTGCAATTTCTGGTAATCTCACTATAACTGAGATTGTTCAAATGCCTCACTAAGCCCTGTATCCCCCAAAACTGTAAGCTCATACAGATGATAGACTGTTTACCTTCTGCTTTTTCCCTGTTCAGCTTCATTCATCTCCCTGGGGAGACAACTACCCGCTTCTAGAATTACTGTGATCAATCCCAGCCCGAGGGACTGCTGAGGACTGGATACCTGCAGTGTGTGACAAGGTGTGATGGAGCACTCTACAAAATGCACCATAAACTCTGCCTGAAAGAGTTCTGCCTAATTAGATGAGAGGATTAGGTGCTGGGGGGAAATCCCAAGCAGAGAGAGGTTAAAGTAGCTTGTTCAGGTTTATGCCACAGAGCAGAGCAGGGTAGATGCTGCCCAATTCACTTTTAGCTTCACTTGTCATCTGCTGGATCATAGAAACATTTCTTGATAAAAAGGTTCTTTTAAAATTATTTTAGAATAAAGACTAAACTAGGGACAAGAGAAACAGCTGGAGTTCTCACACCTTATCTCAGCTGACAATCTGACCTGTTCAGCTCCTGCAGCATGGATAATCAATTTTTCCCACATCAAAATGTGTTGGCAGTTAATAGCAGCAAGTCTCTTTTTTTTTGTTAATTAAGAAATGTTTCACAGATCATAATTATTTTGGAAAAATGTCTATGATAATTCAGCATGTGAACAGACGGAACATTTTATCATCCTTTTAAGAAAAAATATAGCTCATTTTCTTGGAGAAAGCTTTCTATCTTCTAAGATTTTGAAAGCAAAAATAGAGAAGATCAGATTCAACAACTGTATCCTATTTTAGGAGAGATGAGTAAAAAGACTTTTTTTGTTAATTCATTAAAATCTGCCCTGTGACCTTATCTCAGTACACCAAGTCCTGAAGTGCAGAGGTAGCGTAATAATTGGGTTGTGTGTGCGGCGTATGCTTTTTAATGACTCTGTGATACACATATTTTACTGCAGTCAGAGCAGGAACATGCTACTTCAATGCATTTTGCTATTTTGTTTTTTAACATCTCTAGGTATTTACAAAACTATATAACAAGGTGTTCCATTTGCCAGAGGACAAAATAGTCACAACCTCTCTTGCATTCCATGTTTCTGCTAATGGAAACCTGTTTTCTTTTAGGAAACCTGAGAACTGCATGGAAAGGGCCCCATCCCTCTCAAGCCACCTCAGTAGAGACCTCATCATGGCGCTGAACTTTAGCTACCTGAAATAAATACCTTTTTGTTTATCTCCTTTAAGGACATCAGCCAGGTCAAGACACACAAGCACTCCCACATCCCCAATACTAGGGTTTGGTATTTTTTAATATGACCTTTAAAAGAAAACCAACATGACACAGTGCACACAGAGAGCAAGCTCTGTAAACACACACACAAGCTTCCCAGTCCAAGTAGCAACATGCAAAGACCAGATCTCTCTCTCTGGAGTATCACAGACCACTTGAATAACATCAAGTCCCTCAGACTGCCAGGCAGATGCTATCTGCTCTAACTCCCCCAGGAAAGGAGAGCCACTAAAGTAAGCAACAGATTGCCAAAAAGCCAACCTGAAGAAAAGGAGTGAAAGAAAGGTCTTCTCTGGAAAGTGCTCGCATACCTAACACTGGTAACAGAACTGTCTGGATATCTCCATTTAGTCTGGCAATGTATTTATAGCATGGTAACTCAGCTAGCTTCCTTAAACTCTGTGCATGGATCTATTGGTTACACAATTGTAGATGCTTGTAATAGCAGATTACCTTTTTATTCCCCTAGCTCTAATTCTTGAGGTGAAGAGTTGTTACAAAAATCACTTATAAACTAATCCAGATTCATCAACAATTTGCATTTGCTAATGATGTTTAACAGACCACAGTGATTGCTGTCCAGAATTCTTCTAAGAGGCAAAACAAACATCTAAATTATAACTTTCTAACATCTGCTTCCTCTAGGGGAGGATTTGTATGAGCTTTGACAGATGCAAGAGCTCTGAAGAATGGCTGTTACAAATGAGCCAGCTAGCAGAGTCTTGGAAAATGCAGCCAATCTCAGCTTATTGAAATGAGCTCCAACTCAAGGCAGAAATAACACACAGCTGTTCCTTCTGACTGCTGTTCAGGAGAGAGATGGTATCTTGTGATGGTATTAATAGATCTCTTTTAGTCTGCATACCACCTGGAAAATGAGACCCCACCATTTTATCACATTTGGTGTTATTTATAGTGTATTAAATAAATAAAAAAACCAAACCAGCCACCAGAACCCAATAAACAAGAGAGCCAGTGCAGCAATGACAGTGCTGAATAAAACAGTCAACACCACAGTCAACAACTAGCAAAGTCCATACCTTAACTTTTCACTCAAAAGACAAATTTAAGCACACCATAGTAGGAACGTTTAGGGTCATTCTGTCCTCAGAGAAGTGATCAGTTCTGTGAATAATTCCTACCACAACTTACTGTGCATGTTATTTACTAAGCACAGCACAATTAAAATTGGATGTAACATACCAGCAATCCCATTTAACAGGAATTTCAAATCTACATCTACATCCTATTCCCAAGACACTCTGACTCAAGAAATAGCTCCATTCTAGAGAGGCTGGAGGACAGAGAAAATTCTGTGTTTATAACAAACCCTGCAAAAAACCAGAGGAACACCATAAATGATACACCTTTTAAAAATTTTTGGAGGTGAAATTTGGGGTGATTTTTTGTTTGTTTGTTTTAACAGAACTATTGAGAAAGCGTAACAGGAATTCATGTTGGAATATTCTGACAAGTGTCACAATAAGAAGTAACAGCACAGTAAGGCTTAATGTTGGGAAAGAAGACAGGAAGAGCAGATACTTGTTACAGTCAAAGAAGCCCCATGAAACCAATGAAAGACAGCCTGCTGCCCTGGTCTGGCTGCCTTAATTAATGTGGTGCAGAATCCCTTCCAAACCTGTGCCATTTCTTTACTGCTTTCAGACTGACTGAACATGCACAGGAGGACAAGCCGCTGGGATGTGGGCTGAGCTCTGTGGGGACATGCATCCAGGGGCAGCTGGTGGATCCTTTCCTGGAAGAGGTGGACATGGGCTGGGCAAATCTGTTCCACCAGTTTCCTATCAAAAGGTGAGCAGAGTTAACTTTCTCAGACAGCAGGAGCAACGGCATATACTGGCTGTGTGTTATGCTGGCTGCGTGTTGAGCTATATGTTTTAATGCTACCACTGATCAGGGGAATAGATGTTTGACCGCACAGACGTTTTTCACCTGTGTAACAGAGCCTACCCATACACCCACTTCCATTCAGTTTTGGATCAAACTATGCAGAGGCTGTC
Organism: Zapornia atra; assembly: GCA_013400835.1. Classification (NCBI taxonomy): domain Eukaryota; kingdom Metazoa; phylum Chordata; class Aves; order Gruiformes; family Rallidae; genus Zapornia; species Zapornia atra. The sequence goes on from VZTU01021204.1 coordinate 209,465, forward strand.
CAGATCACACGCAGGGCATAAAAACACAACCACATCTGTTTCTCATATGGCAATTCCACACAGCTCTGCACCCTTCTGGCCTCGCAGTCCGTAACCCCTGTTAAAGTCTGTCTCTATCTGACGGCATAAACTCTCATTAGCATCTTGTGAGATCTCATAGGGAATAACATACATTACTTGTCAGGCTAAATTGTACCCTTCCCCATGCCCAGGTTCTGACACGCAGAGAAACAAAGGCCAAATTGCCTGCAAAAGGGAGCGTCAGCCCAACCTGCAGCATATGATGACTACAAGCGGTGGATAACTTCCATCGGTGCCCAAACTGACAGAATGCTTATCAGCTGCCAAACTGAACAAAAGTTTGATGGGCTCACAGCACCAGTAGAGCACACTAGGCCACACTGTTGCTGTTGCTCCAGTATGTGCTGGGAAAAACATGGTACCCATAGGAATACATGCATACTGCCTGCCACCTAATAAGTAGAGGCAATATAACTTGCAGCTATTTGAAATAGTACAGCATCTGGTTTTAATTTCTCGGTTTTGCTCAGTTTCTCTTAAGATATCTTTACCAAAGAAGCTCAAACGGAGGATAAATATTTAACCCCCTTGCTTTAGAGATGCACTAACACAGAAGAATAAAATTTTTATGAGGATAAACATCCTATGTTGTGTGCTCACATTATTACATGAGAGGCACTGACCATACAATTCATGTGCCAAGACTGAGGCATGGTGTCATAAATCCACAATAAAGTTCCAGGTGATGTGCAGTAAGATACAAGACCTGAATCAATAGCACAAGTTTAAGAGAGTAACTGATCTTTGCTACTGGATAGCAATCCAGAGATATGGGGAGGCCTGTCCAGATGTGGTCCTGTAGAGCCTTCCTAAAGGAGCATTCATTAGAGCAGTCAAAAAAAAGTAAAAGTTCTTTCCATTAGAGTATCTTATCCCTCACAAACTCTTAAGCATTCCCTAAGAAAATCAAGGGCAGAAAATTATATTGCCCAACATGGTCGCAGGCAGCAGGCTGCAAAGAGGTGCAGAGCGAGCCTGCAGATGAGATTTTATTTCTCCAAGATATTCTGAGGAATTCCCTTTAACTAGTGTAACGTTTCCCCAGAGAAAGACTTTATACACTTGTTACTGGAACTGAAATCACCCATGACCAAGGCAGAAACTCAGAAGTACTTGATGCAAAATCAGCATTTTACTTCAGCTTTATGGGGTAAAAGACTTCCTAGCTGCAAAATTAAATTCTTACATTCATACTTGAGCAGCTGTAAAGTTTTCTAAAGGAACAAGCATCAGTGGATCTGTGAGGAAACCATCTCCAAGTAGCAGAGCACAGAAGTTCACAGGCAGAATAGAGGGAGCCCCTCCATTAGCTGTGTTGTAGTAGACAGCTGATGTCCCTTTAACGGACCAGCCAGAATTGTGTGGAGCTGACTCTGAATTGGGAACATGAGTGAGAAGGCTGCAAAGATCATGTCAGTCTCTGGGAAACGTAGATTTCTGAAGTCCTCATGGACTGGAATGACAGATAGTTTTCTTGAAGAATGAACATTTCTGAAGTACAGTGTCCTACCTCCTCCTTCCTCTAGTCCATCAAAAAGCAAAATTTTGCTTTGGGAAGAAGAACTTAATGTCTGAACAAAAGATACTGGACCTCTCGTACTTTTTTTTTCCCCCAAAGTACAGCAAGATGAAGGGACTAACAAGAAGATGATGAATAGCAGCATCCTAGTGTTTGGTTCCCAGTCCTACAGCCTGTTCTCAGCTGCAGGAAGCAGAAGCCTCCTGCATAGATATATAAAGAGGTCTATGCTGCCAGCAGCTTTTTATTTTTCAATGATTCTATATAAATGAGAGGACAGCAAAAATTTAACAGTAGTTGGAAACGGATATTTTTTTCCTGACCACAGTCATGCAAACTGTAGGATGAACAATTCTTGGTACTTACACTTGGAGTCAACATAATTTCATCAAAAATAATTTGATAAGAAAACCTTTCTAGATTAAGTTCCCCCGCCCCCCACTTTGGTGCAAACAGCAACATCAAAGTATTCATTAATGGCATTACCTAGAGACAGCGCCCTACACCGAACATACAGCAGTTTCAACTGCACGACGAACTGGGAAATGGCAAACACATCAATATAATAAACTCAGGAGAGGAAACACTTTCAAAACACCTGTAATAGGACAGAAAAAGGAGAAGCTGCTGAGAGGAATTGATTCATATTAGCAACCTTAGTGCTGACTAACTGTAGAGATTGTGAAAACATGAAGCGAAAGTGTTGAACTACAGCACTTCTTAGGTCATGTGCAAGGAAAAATGAATCTAATAATTCAGAATATATTTGCCCTGGGTCGGTTTCACATCCGGGGATACAAGTCTCAGCAGGATCTGAGAATTTTGTTCTGTATTTCTAATCAATGGCTGGGAAACGGTGCTCAGATGTCCTCTGCTCAGCGATTAAAGGATCAGCAGAGCAGGGCAGCAGCTTTCAACCTCTAAAAAGTTCTGAATTTGTGTTTGCACATGCTGAGTTTTTAGGGCTGCCCAAGCAGGAGATCATTTGAATAGGATTTTCAAAGGCACTCAGAACATACCTAGTCCCTTTCCATATCATAAAATAAATGAAAAACACATTTCCTGAAATTAAATCTTGATCCTACAATAAGCCAGTGAGAGAACAGGCCTCTTCACTGATGCCTGGTTCCTGGAGGGTAAAGTCTGAAGCCTAGAAGTTCTGAGAAAGGTTTATCATTACCTGCAGGGACCAGACATGAGAAATATGAGTGTCAGAATTTCACCAGCAGTTTCTGCCACTAAGGACTACATAAATCGATTTCCCAAATGCTCAAACTTGAAAATAGTCTTAATAAGTCACTGGATTAGATACTGGATCATCAAGTATTTGAAATTCAGTTTTGAACAAAAGATTTATCCTGTGTTTGAAATGCATCTTCAGTGAGTCACCTCAGCTTTGTTCAAATCATAATGTCCATAATTACTTGACACAGCTTAATTTTCTTTATGCCTTGCATGCTTTTTCAACACAGGAACTTCCAGAATACATTAAGCCTGTTCGACACTCATCAAGTGTCCTGAACCCAGCCACAGCAGCACAGGCTGCTTCACAGGTAAAGCACAAAACCGATGTGCTTGACAGCATAGAATAATCCATTTATGGGGGAATGCATCTCTGCAGCGCTTTCACCTACCCTACCTCCCAATGCTTCTCTTCTCTCCAGTTACGAACAGTCATACAGATAGTCATTTTCACATTATCCATAAAGTTACCTCACCTTTACTGCCTACAGTGCCTAGCACATTAGCAGTTCTCCCCTGCAAATGCACGCTTCATTTCTATCATACCTGCCCACTTCCAGAGATCTCAATCTTCGGATTTGTTTTCTTCCTAGACCTGTTACTTTTTTCCTGGCAGGCAGACTTTAATTTTATTTTCTATTTAAAATGCAAAGCCAATTAGGCAGTGGTAGTTTAAACCAATCAACTGTCATCTCTTCATCTAAGTAAGTTAACTATGAAGTTCTCTTATTCTTAGGCTCTGTCAATCCTTGACATCACCTTAAGAGCTTGATACTACCAGAAAATCCTTGTATAATGTACTTTCTCATGCTAAATTAAGGTAGAACGTAAGCTTTCACATTACTGCCTATATGTTTGTATCAGCTCTTGTTTCTGCCGCTGTTATTCAGCCATTCTTTAGTTCACTAAACTTTCTTCAGAGCCATGTTTCTGCTAAAGGCAAACACAGGCAAATACCTGGAAAGAGCAAGCCTGCTTTAGTGCTAACAGTCTCCCTGTGAGTTTGGGGTGATGACAGCTAGCTGGAAAATCAGCTGAGATACTGGAGGAGAGGTCAGGCACAGCCCCACAGGAGAGGGGACGGGCAGGCACCTTAGGCAGCACCACCATTGCTCCCCTGGCATATCAGGCTAGATCTTGTGGCAAGAAGTTTGAACATACAAGCCTACAAAGTGGGCCACATACCACATGTGGTAGCACCTCTGACTTCAGAGAAGACAGGTGTTATATCAGTGCACTGTGCAGAGCACAGTGAGTTGTCAGCATTACAGCTAATAAGGACAGTGATATGGAGTGAAGATGGAAAAAACCCTCACACTTTTATCCTTTCTGTAATGTAATATGCAGCAGAGTATAAGACTGATGGTTGAAGGTCAGCAGTTTACAGGAATGTAGTACCAACCAGTGGCGTCTTAGAAAAGCTTGCCTAGGCATCTAGTGGGTTCTCTAGCACATTAGTTTCTTCCACAAAAAGGACACCACCAAGAAATAAAAAGGAACAATTTCTGAACAAGTTAGAAACAATGGTGAGCTGTTTATGGTCATTATTACTGTATTTTACATAATGCTAGAGAAACTGGTTCCTCACGATGTGAAAAACATGTACACCAATGAAACTGGAAGGCTAAAAGCCACGCAAAGCAACACCAAGATGCACATTATTTCAGACTGAGTTTTGCTGGCAGCAGCTACCTACCTGCAAGTCTGCAAGGCTTTTGGACTTGCTGCACCTTTATTCTGCCTGCTTGCGTGAGGGCCTGCAGGATCCTGAGCAGCAAGGCAGCCATGCAGCCGGGCTCCTAGCTCACCATGCTCCTAAGTCCCTGCCTAGCCCCTTCCAGGCCAGGAGCACGCATATGCACAGGCAAAAGAGAGATGAAAGCCACAACCAGACACTGTGTGGATGCTTCTGATGAAAATGTTTTAAATGCCCAGAGCTGTGGCTCCCAGCTCTGCATCATTCCTGCATGAGTAAACAAATGCATTGCCGAGTACGTGTGCTGTTTGGTTAATGCTGGATCCACAGCATAGGAGTTGAAATTAGACTTGTTGTTTGAAGAGACAAGAAAAATAATAATTTTGTAAGCTAAACTTATGCCAGCCTTCCAAAGCTGTTAAGCACTGTGGATCTCCAAAGTAGTGGGTTTGGCACCAATGCAAATAAATGTAAACTGAATAAAGATTATACGAAAACAGCATGATGAAATTTAAACACCAGTAAATAATGTTTTTGCTCAACAGGAATTTAATTTAGGAGATACTGTTTTAAATTACCAACCATTGTAGCATTTGCAACTAGATAAAGAATTCATGGGCATTTTTCCTCAGAGACCAGGTTATATTTGTAAGTGTAAATACAAAAAAATATTGAAATTTTGCTATTATAGAGAACCTGCTATCACCATGTATCCGTCAAATAATATGCAAAGTAGCATATAGCATGTGCATGATAGTGTGGAGTGTATCTTTAGCAATGCAAGTTGAGAATGAGTCACAAAACCCAGAATTTACAATCTACATGAGTATAATAAACCATTCCTACTGTACAGTTGCTTGTTCTTCATTGACCACACATTGCAGATGATTTTCTAATCAGACTAAGAGGTTTGGACTTTCTGCCTGTAAAGCTGTGCTCTCTCATAGCAGCCCTTCGAAGGATGGGCAAGCATCAGTTAAATGCAAACAGTGCTTCTAAAAGAAAAAGAATACAGAAATATTTATGTTCACGTAGTTCACCTGTGACTTAAAGAATAAAAAATATGCTAGGAAAAAACATTCCAAAACAGCAACAGATGAGGCCTGAGACTTTGCACTGCTGGGAACAAGAATGGTGCTGGGCTGTCATCTACCCCCTCTTCCTAATGGACTGGCACCATGACTTGAAACATGTGTCCAGTGGACTTGATCACCAATTAACTTTCCTGCATATCCACCCCACAACACTTGGGAGTCCCTGCCTGTTGAGAAGAGCTTTGCTTGTATGCCAATGGAATAGGCCAGTTCTCCATCTGTATCGCAGCTGGCATCAGTCATGGGACTTCTGTAGAGGAACAAGGACAGAGGAAGACAGGCTATCAAGTGCCCAAATGCTTGCGGTCCTGGATGCAGAAGACTAGAGCTGAAAATTTTGGCTCAACCTCCTTGCAGCACCCTTCAGCTCAATTTGCTTCCATTTGAACCAGACCTTCTGCACTAGAGACTTTCATATTGCTGAAGCAAGTCCATCCTACACATTGTTCACCAACAAAAACCTTCAGACCTTGTGTGACCAGCTTTCACTATGTAGCCTGCCCACCACGAGACCAGCACTAACAATGCTCTCTGCAATACAGGCAGGTATGCCTGTCTGGCTATAACCCCTCAGAGAGTTTTGCAGCTTTTTTAAGATATGTGTGTCACAGTTTCCCATTCCCTCATCACATTAATAATGCACTCATTGCTGTTCTTTCCCGGTTTTATCTGCATATGATAACTTCTTCAAGTTGAAAGCTACTCCTGTAATCACAATATTTCATCCATGCTCATCCAGCAATGTCTCATTTGCACTAATGTAGAAATGTGGCAAAGTGTTGCCTAGTGACCAGAGCATTCCCCTCCACCCTTTTCTCCCACAAGTGAGGCTTTTGCCATGGCAAATAAGTGAATATTTTAATGTTATGGAATTAAGTTTTATTAGATGTCAGCTTCCTAATCACGGTGGAGAGATCTATAAAATAGAACTCCACACATCTGCTTGCCAAATGGCTTTCTAAGCCCCTTAATGTTTCCATTTATACAATACAATCCTATTTTATATGGCATTTTACAGCTCTAGGAAAAACACTTCCCAGTCAAAACGCATTCTAGCACATACATTGGGCTTACACAAACACATACAGGAGTCTATCCGAAAGATTTTCTCTCTTTACTTACTCTAATCACCCAACAGTCGTGATCTGTGTTTCACCTGTATCTTAATTGCCTTTTCATTACACAGTTAATATGAATTGCAGGAATTACTGAAGGAAGGTCTTTCATTTGTGATCTGCAGGTGATGATAATGGTCCCTTTGGCATTAAAAATTTGTGTGTCAGATGTAAACAGAGAGAATGCGGGAAAATGCACAGAACAGAATGTCAGCTGCAGGGCTGCCAAAACCCAATGCACAAATCTCGGGTCTGGTTCCAGGAATACACACAGCAGGCTCAAAAAAGCAAGGATTTTAAATATAAAAAAGTTATGGGATAATTATTTGTTTTAGGTGCCTCCTACTCTTTTTTATGCTTCACTCATCACTTGTTTCTTTTGTCAGTAGATAGGAAGAGTGTAACAGTTAGAAACGTGACAAATTTTCAAATGGAAGCTGCCAGTCTCATATAAAATTCCAGCTTCTGGAGTCTGAGAAAAATGAAGCACTTCAAAATTCAGTTGATTCATACGTGGATGACATGGCAGCAAAATTCCCCTGACATCCAGCTATAACAACTTTTCTGTGGCACCACACTATACTGTACCACCTCAAACCTTCTCAGAGGGAGATAGCATCCTTCAGATGACCCTCCACTCTGCCTCCCTTGAAACTCTGCATTGACATCTCTGAAGCAACCAACAACCAGCATCCAGAAGTTTCATCTGTAACAAGGACCAAAATGAGATGTCAAAAACATCCCCTGGCAATGACGACTCAAGTTCACAAAGTAAATTCTGGCATTTTCCTGTGCTCTCTGGAGCAGATTCAAGTATTGACTTAAACACGGCTGCATGAGATATCCTCAGCCAAAGTGGGCAGGAGATTAAATGTGCAAAAAATGAAGCAAAAATTTTATGAGGGGACCCAAGAGAAATAACAGACCCCTTCACATACCACGTTGTCTAATGTTAAGAGCATTAAAATCCTTGAACATTGCAGCAGACAAACGTTCTCTCTTGGGGAAAACAAATATCATCTCTCTTGTAAGGAAGCAAGAGCACAGCCTAAAAAAAAAAAAAAAAGTGGAAAAAAATCCAACCTTTGGGATTTAGTTATAAAGTTATATTTACTTCATCTCTTTCTGAACAGGGGCTTGTTTTAACATTTTAAAAGGCTCTAATTCCCAGCTTCATAAATGACTTTTATTTTTTAATATAACTGGCTTCTAATTCAGTTGAGCATATCCAAAAAGTACGGTTAAGTAGAAACCATATAAATATTGTTCAGCTTCCAGCAAGCCTTGCTGCAGTTGGCAAGGGTAACAGCCACAGTTCAGCTTTGGAACAGCCAAGAGGAAGGACATCAAAGGCACAAGTGAATTAAGTGAGAAATTTTAGTGGGGGATGAAGGATTTTGCAGGGTGTTATTAGAGAACAGGCAAAAAGGAAGGACCTTCAGGCACCCAGAAGGACTATGCATAGTCCTATGACATAGGAAAAGCCACCAACTGATGTGCCTGTGAACAAAAAAAGCTTTCCTGCTGTTAGATTTCTTTCTTGCTAATGGGATTTGGATTTTGTCCACCCCTTTATAAATGAGCAAGACTCTTCCAGATAGAGAGAGGATCAGGGATGTAACCATGGAGCCACATTTCTACCTGCTAAGCTGGCTACTGCAGTGATAGCTGGCATAAAATTTTGCTATGGGTTGCACATTTATGGTCTCATATTATATTAAAAAGTGATAGAAAATATTCTTTAGAAAGCCTTGCTTAGGTTTTATTTATGAATACCAAAGGGTCAGATTCACAAAGCAAATTAGGGATTACATTTGGGCTGTAAGCAGCTCCTTGTCACTGAGTATAAGGGGAGGGAAAAGAAGATATATGGATGTAACCTATCAAATATGTACCATCAAGCTTGCTTCTTACTTGCAGCTCCCCCATTTTGCCTTCTGTCTGGTCTAGTATCTTCAGGTCACTGCTTTGAGCAATATAAGTGATTCCTTTTTAAAAAGAGTCTGAAACCAGGTTCGGGAGCTCTTGTACTGACCAAGGAACATGGTTTCCCACCTGCTCCATCCAGAGCAAAGGTTGGCATCTAAAACATGACCAACTCAGTCAGAAGGTCAATGAATGGGGAGAACTTGGCAGACAGTGTAGTATGGATATATAACAGAATAATTATCCACCACGTGCCAGATCTCCACGCGTGCCAGGGATCACACCTTTCTAATTCAGGGCCTGGAGACTACAGACCAAGAGCCATTTGGTTGGGAACGGGAGTAGGTTATTACTCCTGAGAAACACAAGCCAGTCTGATTCCATCTGTGCTGCTGCTTCTACACTGCACGCATTCGCTTACCCGATACAGACTCCCACGTCACCTAAGGTGAACTGGCATTAGCTGCCTCACATCTGTGCAACTGAAACAGCATCTGTAAAGTGCTCTGTACAAATGTGCTGTGGCTTGTAGGAAAGCAGAGAATAGATACTCTGAGGGCCCTTATGGGTCTACATCACTGCTGCTTGTGAGAGCAGGAATTTTTCCAGCCATTTCCTTCTGCTGAAGCACTTATGATGGGCTGATTTAGCAGCAAAAAACAGAAATAAAGCTCTGAGCACCTAACTTTAGAATACTGCGTATCCCACCCCAAAGTTCCCCCTTACATCCAGCTGCTGCTTTCATTTATACTCTACCCTGCAGAGTTGCAGTCTTGAGATCTCTCGACCCGCTATGGACCACTCCACGTTGCTACCTTGCCCAAGCGCTTTACGTATTTTTAAAAACATCACCACATTCTTCCAGTTCAAAAGCCACTAAGTCAATCTCAAAAAGAGAGAAATAAAGAACTAACCTGAAACTATAGCAAATGAAATGAAACTTCTGTTTCTGGTTGCCATTCATCATATTTTAAAGTGTGTAATTTGCATTATGTATAACAAAGCTCCTATGAAGCTCTGGGACTTGGAAATCAGTCCTCAAATAACCTGCATGAAAGTCTGGGGGAGGGGAAAGGAGCCAAAATCCAAAGACGTACTGAGAGAGACGAAACAGGCCAGTGAGAGAATGGGGAGTAGGGAAGACAGAAAAATCAGAGGCTCCTGAGGAAGCAGGCACCCTGTTTTAATCCCCACATATGTGAGAAGCCTGTGGTGTTACCAGATCAGTTTTATTTTCCTCCATTTTAAAACCAGGCAAACTAGATGCTGCCAGTGTGGAAACGAAATACAAGACTGTTCTCCAAAAGCCCAAGTGCCACCAGAGCAAATCAAATCTTTTCTGGTCAGTGTGTTTGATAAAATATCGTACTAATTTGGGCAGCACAACTTGGACTAGTACGATAGGTAAAAGTAGGCAAGGGCATGTCGTGAGAGTTGAGCTGGGATGGAAGGGAACCAAAGCATGGACTCTACTTCAGAGCAAAGAAATAATTATGAAGTTTCCCAAAGGCAGTACTAGATGCCCATCACATGCATCATTTAAACATGGAGAAAAAAGCATCAGCTAGCTAAAGCATAAGGGTTATTTATCCACTTGCAAATGGGGAAGTCTCCTGACAAGGTAGAATAGCAAAAAAGCCTTGCTCCATTATACCTGAGAGACCAAGAAGGGATGTTTCTTGTCTACTTTATATTTTCACGGCCAAAGCCACCAAAACACTGCAGATGAGTATGAAAGTCTCTTCTCCTGACATTTGTTTAGTACCTTAAGTCTCCTAAGATTTTATAGCAGAAAAATTAATAAATGTATATATTTTCATTATTTTTACTATAAGTTTAACAAAACAATTCTCAGAAGTTTACTAGATGTCAGTATTGTTACAGAATCTCTTTGCACTGCCCAACTTTCTCATTTATGGTATCAATATAAATTTAACCTTCAATATTTCCTCTCCTTCCCTTCGCCGTCCTGAACCTTTTGACAGCAGACTGGTTCAAGGTGGCAGATGTCCATTATGACACGATAACATCCCTTAAAGAAAAAGCAATGTACCAACATTAAAGTTTTGAATGCTTACTTAATTATATTCCAACATGTTCCAATACCTGTCACAACATGACTGCTCAGATATATGACAAGTATGATCAACATGCTTTCCAGACATTTTTTAACAGAAGGGGAAAAAAATCCCTGAAGAACATCATCATTAGATAACTATGCTAAAAGCCCCCTTATATACATATACATGCAAAATGCAAGCAGCAGCAATCACAACTTTCTTCCATACCTTCTACTTGTTCTTTCCTCTTTTTTAATTCTCTTTTCAGTGGTAGTCTTGGAAACTCAGACACCAAGCTCATCCTGTAAAAACTGACTGATCAAATAAAAAACCACTCACAATAAAAGAAGAGCAAACAATTAATTTTTGTTTTCCTGGAAACCACAACAAAATAACCCAGAGCAAACACCACACATATTTCCTTTGTATTTATAGACAATTGAAAAGATTTCAAATCAACCAATGATTCTTTTTCCCATGTTGATTTTTAATTTCTTCTTAGTGTTAAATACAAGAAAACCACAGCACCATTTATTTCAGTAGTAGACTGGAAATATTTAATTTCCAGTGAAATCAATGCCAATGTATCAGAAGCATTTTTCGAAGTTTTTTTTAATTTATGCAAATTTGTTTGTTTTTGTAATAGAAGTCTGAATCATGAAAACACCACGGCATAGGAATAATTCCATACAATTGTTATTCTGCCAAAGTCTCCTATATAGTTTTGATCCAAATAGAACCAATGAACACACCTCTGCACACTCTGAAGGAATCACAGATGCAGTTCAGCTCACACATTTAAGTGGAGTCAAATCTTGGTGGGGAAGTAGAAGAGAGAAGCTGCTAAGCTTCCACTTATCTACCTGAACATAGCATTGACATCTCTTAAACTGCTCCATTTCAAAGCAAAGATGTGATTCCTTCTGCTAAGCACCCCAAATATTTGCCCATCCCCTCCCAGACATAGACAATCATGCCATGCAGGGGTACTTACTATGAGATCTAACATTCATGAGAAGGAAGTGTTTGCAGTCATTCTCCTGGAGGTAGAAGACTTTATATGACTGATAGCTCAGGGTGTGCTTTTTGCAGCATCCTCAGTGCTGAGAAGCTTTGCAATTAGAGAATTGGGAACCAACTGTGTTAAAGTAATAAATTCCAAAAGACTAAAAATGCATAGAAATGTTAACATGTCAGAATATAGGGGAGAAAAATCTTACTGGAAAGGGGACAAAATTTTAGTGCTTTGTCCAAGTTTTAGGAGGAAAAAGAAAAAAAGCCTTTAATTACTTAACAGCAAGGATTTGCACTGCCAAACAGAAATCAGAACTGAAACTGTAAAAGGACAGGAGTCAGAAAGGTTGAGGGGCGTCCCAGAGTTGGTTAGTTTTGTTGTTTTTTCTAAACAGAATGAAACTGGATTCTTTGAAATCCACTCAGCGATTTGCAGGAAAAGAGATATTCTTGTATAAAAGTCATTTTATCACAACATACCCTGGAAAAAAATACCCTGAGCTCATTCAGCACCTTTTAAATTGAAGTTTATGACTCGGTTGTCAAAGGTAAACAGATGAAAGCAAGAATGACCCCAATGTTTACATAATACCATAGAATATTAGTCATTATATTGCTATATTGCTTTAGACACGTACAGTGTGGAATGAAAACTGCAGGGAACTTAACTGTGTCAATATTTACCCCCAAAAGCCACTTAGCAATTTGCATTTGTTTTTGAAGAAAGCAAACAGCTAATATTTTGCACACAGTATGGTCTTCAAAGAGCAGAGGGGGGTTTTATAATTTTTCCCCCCATAGAAGAGACATTCAGTCTTGACAAGAAAGTAGAACCGCAGTGAGGCACAGCCCTCTTCCCAAGGCTTGTTAGGGAGCAGTGCAAGTTCAGCAAGGAATGCTGACACTTCACTGTCTGTCTGTTCCATGCCCCTTGCGGCCCCACCCCAGTGCCTTCAAGGCTTCTTTCTAAACAGAATTCTGGGGAATATCATAGTGACCACACTACTTTGTTTTGATGAAACAATGAGTGTGGCTTTATTTGAAAGTCAAAAAAATAGATCTATAAATAGTCATTAAGGAGTGAAGAAAAACAATTGCAAAAAGGAGCAGGAAGCTCAAATATTCCTTTTGAAATGGCCAGAAGAAGCTCTCTGAACTTTACAAAAATAGACTCATTCCCTTTTATCTCCTAGAAAACATTTTGTATAAACTGTCATCCTCAAAATCTCTTTCATCTAGTGATATTGCTGACTAGGAAGACACTTCCATCCTGAATGTAACACTGGTGTTGGTTTGAAGTTTACCAGTGCAATAACTATAAAGGGGAATTAAAAAACATATGACCTGTTTAAGAGACCAAAGAACCTGAAAACTGAGTCCCTGTTGGTATTGCATGGAGAAAAATAAAGTGACCAATCCCTTGTGCTGTCTGGAAGCCAACAATAAGAATTTTGCCCTTCCAATTTACCTAGTGGCAAGGCATTTAATTTCTGAATTTCTTCACAGGATCTACATTTTACAGTTTTTCTCCATAAGAAAAAGTGGGTAACATTTTCTTTCTAAAAAGGTACATACCGCTCTGCATGTGCACACCTGCAGATGGACATAACCGATTTCCACGTAAAGATTAGTTACGTATTCTCCGCTCAGATAAAAGACGTGAAGTTCACAAAGAGGTCAGCCTCTCCTGACTAAAGGCAAAAGTCCTGGAAATCCATTGCCAAGACCACTGGCTGCCACACACCAACACTCCAGTGCCTGACACCGCCACTGTTCAGTTAGTTACTGATTTTTACTGCATGTCCTGAGCACACATGCTTACGTTCCCCTCACTATCAGAAACTGATGGGACATCTTCTGCAGTATAAAACAATGCGGGAAAGAAATCCTTCTCAGATGTTAAGACTCTGATTCTCTCTTATGACCAGCCACTATAAGAAAGCAACTGGAAAGAGACATAAAACGAGAACAAGTCTTATTAAAAAAAAAAAAACCCAAACAAAACCCACCACACTTTAAGCTATATTCCACTCTCTAGATGCTCAACATACTGAGAAACAACCTCAAGTTGCTGTAGCAGCTGGTTTTTGGGACTGGGGAGATGTTGGAGGACATAGAGAAGTCTTTTGAGTAGAGTGGTTCTTCCCTTATCTGTTTCCCAAAAGCTGGGAGCCACTCCCAGTATTAAGACAAAAAGGATAAAATGCTCCTCATTACTGGATTTCTCATGTTTTAACTCTGCTTTATTGTGTTGCATTTCACAGTAGAGTTGAAAATGGGGCAGGTTCCCTATTAGACAAGATTCTTTGCATACAGTGTGCTCACAATTGTGAAGCTGCAGTCCCAGGCACTTTCCTGGCTGTCTGTCCTCCAAGCCATGACCACTGCCACAAAGTCAGGGTTTCTAATCTTGCACAATAACTTGCTGACACCTCACACCAATGCTAGAACCTAGAAAAGTCTCTGCCGAGTAATGTCTTTACTAGGTTACTACATCCTTAAATTCTGCAGCTCCTCCACCTCTGTAGCCAAGTCCACACAGCTCAAAGCCCCTTATACTTACATCATTACACAGATCAACTGCCTCCCTTTACTTGATGTTAAAAATACACTTATTTTCTTCTAAATCTTTACCTTATCTATCTTTTTATCATTTTAGCAATGCTCCCTTGTCCAGGCTACTCTGCTGTGACTTAAATATTCTTTGATATTGAGCACCACAGGCCATACCCATGGCCGTAGGCTTTCCCATAGCTAGAATTGGGCATAAACTTCAGCTGATGGACTCCCAAGCTTTTTGCAGTCAAAGCTTGCTTGAGATGACTGGAAATCATCTGCGTCCCACTGTGTTAAGCTCTTTCTCTTCTGTTCAAAGTGCAAGGCTGCAGACAGCTACTAACCTCACACTCCCTTGAGAGCAGCTCCTCCTCCCTCACCCCTATAACTGGTTCCAGCACCTACATTGAGCCTGCACTAAGATATCCAGCTGATGTCCAGAGCTAGGCATTAGTTCTGTTCTGCACTCCCCTATCCACAGGCACATTTCTCATCTTGGAAGCCATTCATAATTGCATTTCTCCACAGCATGCACACAAACAGCATTTACCAGCAAACTTTCTGCCAGACCAGCATCTCCCTTTTACCACTTTAAGTCTCCAGGCATTTCACCTGCCCAATACATGAAGCATCACATCAGACCCAACACATATAGACACAGAAGCTGCTGGACATTGAATAACCATGTAGGTTTGTAGTGGACAAAGATATCTTTTTGAAAGGCTCAGTGGAAATCAGGACCCACCAAAACACAGTGCAGTGTTACGCCATTCACAGCAAGTGCTGCTGAGCCCTGAGCAGTGCAGATATTCCCATAAGCTTTTCAGCTATTTTATTAAAAAACAAACCACTCATGAGCAATATCATGTGTTGATGGGTAAGGATGCAGATGTGTTTGTTCAAAATTGATTTTCCCTGTTTCACTTGCAAGTTTCCCATTAGTCTTCTTCATTACTCCCCATCCTCATTCCAATTGTTTTTATCTTCATTAAGTTTTTTTTTAACTTCAAGCTGGCTTCCCATTTAGAGCAATGTTTTTTAGTTGTTACTGCAGACAGATTGAATCATACTTTTAAAATTCATGCCTGATCACCTCATATTTCAACAGTACTTTATCTGTAACCTTTCCTCAAATCTCGTATTTTCTACTATGCACCTCAGAAACCTAAAATCTTCTAAGTTATACTGAACAGGGCTAGCCCCACAACAGGGAGTGCAGCACTTCATCTTCACAGATGTGTCACAGAGTAGGCAGCACTAGAGAGTCGTCTTAAAGATTTTAAAGCATTGATCTGCAAGACATAGTACAACATGACATACTTTGATGCACTCCTCAAATCTTAGAAAATTTAAGCTGTTCTTGAATATGAAGAACTATCTGTCCTGATAACATGGAGCTGTTTGTAATGTTTTAACTAGAGACAGAACCAGGGATCTCATTCATGGGTGCAAATACTGTTTACACACACTATGTAAATACTTTTTGAAGAAATTTTGGCAGGGATTTTCAAAGGACCTGGAGGAGTTTTGCTGCAATATACCAGTTCCCTCAAACAGCAACAACTTCAAATTTCACCAGGGCCAGGAATAAACTAAGCATTATTCCTACTATCAGAGTTTCAATAGGAAAAAACACCCTTTTGATTTATTCCTATAAAGACACAGGGATTTTCAGTGGGAGAAAAAAATTACAAAGCAAGAAAATACAGAAGAAAGGAAACTCCATCCATTTAGCACAAACAGCTTGGCAAAATTTGCCATTTTGAGTAACAACAGTGGCTTCAATCCCTCACTTTCTTAGAAATTTACTTTTTGTCCTTGCTTCTCCTCAAAAGCAGCTGTAAATATTTGCAGAGCCTCACTGGAAATATTCTGATGACCTCATTGGAAATCCTTAGCAGAATTCTCCTTTGCTAGATAGTAACACAAAATCTGAGCATGGTAAAGCAAGCAAAAGATGGGCCACTACTTACCATACCTTCTAAATCTCTCTCTCACTTGGTCCTTCTGCATCCCAGTCTTGTACTCAATCTGGACTCTTTGCAGCACACACAACCCTTCTGCTTTGACCTTCATAGCACGTAGCACAAAGACCACTCATTTGGACTAAGCCAACACCTTAGTGCAGCACTGCATGAAATAGAGTTCCTGATAAGCGTCAGCATTTAAGGTTTAAATGTCACTGCCTAATTGTTTACTTGTATTTCATTTTTCTTCTTTTCAGGCTTGCTTTTTGAGGAAATCAGGAACTCTAGGGTGAGGGAAATATGCAGTACCTTATCTTTTCAGCACAGTTTTTTGGTACTGCAACTCTTTTGTCCATACTCTGTCAGAGTACCCTTGTTCCCTGTCATCATCACTTTCTCTAACAGAGAAAAGGGAAGAAAAAGTGCAGTACTTCAGTTTCCCAAACTCAGTCTAACACAAATTCCAAAACAGCTGACAAGCAGGCTGAATGATAGATTTGTGCCAAAGCACTTTGTACTTGCTGTACCTACAGCATAGAGATTTGGTTGCAATACCCTAACTATATCTTGCTATTATATGTCATATTTGCTTCCATACAACCCCAAAATAATTCTTTCTTTGAAGGACCAAGATCTTACTGGACTTGGAGGGAGAAAGAACAGGTCTGCTTACCTTAGAGCAGCATGGCTATGCACATAAGTTAGTGTAACTTGTTGACAGTTTGGCACCTGAAGGGGAAAGTTGATCTCAAGCAATTCACAGTCTCCTATTTCAATACAGCTTTATAGGGTCTTCCTTATTTATTGCATTTCCACTGCAAATTGTATTGTCTAAATCAATTTTTATTAATGTTCAAGGAAAAAAACACCAAAAAAAATCAAATAGAAATACCTTGGGCAGTGGGGGTGGGGAAAAAGGCAAGGTACTGATGTAAAAAAAAATTTTAAATTATTAGCTAAATCAACTTAGTCGGCAAAACTCAGAACTGCAGATACAAACACTTGACACAGTTTAGCTGTCCACTGATGTAAATTAGTTATGTTTAGAATACGGAAATTTAAAACAAAATAAAGCATTACTTATTATGGAGAAAAATGTTTACTTTCTTCTCAATGAAAAAACTTGAGCCATGACCTTGTGCTACAGCATCCAAGCACCCATCCCACCCTTTCTAAAGTTTCCAGCTTTTTATCTGAGTATGAAAAGTTATTGATTCACTATGGCCTTGCACACTGCAAATTCAGCATCTCAAATTGCTGTTAGGGTGTGGGGGAGAAAGCAACAGCAGCTCACTCTTCTGGTCAAAGCACTTTTCTGCTTCAGGTTCTTCTAAACAGAGCTCCTGGGGAGCCACCGAGCTTACAGAAGAACTGGTTCAGGTTGACAGATTTTGCTAACCCTTTCAATGCTGGCTGTGGATGCTGTTTTCTCCATCTTCCAAGCCTGCCTCAGTGGCTCTTGTACCCCAGCAGCAGGACAGGGGGACACCCCTTTCCTAGCTGGCACAAACCCCGTGCCTTATTATTTTCATGCAGCAGCTATTTACTGCTGATATCTGCATGTGCAAAAGGAGAAGGGGGCTATAAACATGGTCTATCTCTTGCCACACTTGGTGGGATTCACTGACTTGACAAACCCACTTAGAATTGAAGACTTCCTCTAGACTCCCTTGCATTCAAGAATCCAACCTCTTTTTTTAGAAGGCTGACAGAGGGTAAAGGCTGGCTGCACTTTATATTCATGAGGTTTTTAATGCATGGATGCAGACTTTGTTTCCTGAACAGAACAAAGCTGGCTTGCTTGTTTGTTTTAAGAAAGAGAGCACACAGATGTGGTTGTACAAGTCAGGGCACGTGTCAAAGAGCAGCATAATAAAAAGCAGGTACTATGACAAGCTTCCAAACTTGCCATACAAGCACCAGCAATGATTTATTTATAACTACAGTTCATCCCACTTAGGTTGCTTTCCAGCAACTGGTTCATCTGTTGGTCTAGCATATGCATTAGATCAAGCACTTTCCTATTGTCTCTGTTCCAGTTGCTGTTCTCATACTCTGAAGGTCCAGCTCTGCATTTGCTCTCAGACAGAGGTAGGAGAGAAGCAGCACAGGCAAAAACGTCTGCATTGAACATAATACATCCAAGATGAACAGAAGGTGCTCTGAGAAGTGAAGGCTAAAGAGGCACAAAATACTATGGAACTACATTCCCATATGGGCCCTACAGGCCATGAGAGATTAACAAAACCGACAGTACAATTTATAAATGCTGAAATATTCTGTCATCGCTACAAAATAATGAAGTAAGAGACCCCTGAGCTCTGTGAATTTTCTGTTGAAGAATTTCAACTTTTCCCTGATTTGAGATCAATGGCACTAAAATGCTGCAATTTCCTGACACATCAGATCCAGCTCCTTTTGTCAGTGCTTTATTTTTGACATTGAGCTGTGATTTCAAAACCACGCTTTGAAGCCCTGCTAAGCACCTTCTAGTTTATGCTGAAGGAAACAAGGGTAGAAAAAAATGACTTCATTTAAGTGCCTAACCTAAGAACTGAGTTCTTCTGAACATCTGGTCCCCAATGCCTAGCCATAACCCTTGCCAGGATATTCTAAGAAAAATGAGCTACATTGCTTTCACCTAAGTTTCAACACCTGAGCCTGTCCCTTTACAACCGCTCTAATAGAACCAGACAGAACAGTCTCCAAAGGTCATTCACTGATTACAAAGAGGGCTTCAGTCAGTACTTTGGATTATTTAAACATCAAAGAGTTAGAGCACAGGGATCCCATTTCACACCTTTGGGGTAGACGGGGATTATGGGGCTGCTCTGATAGATGAAAATTGAAGCCATGAGTACAAGACTCAACTTTGAAATCAAGAGTTTCCCAGTACTTGGTTGCAATAGACCACAAAGGGCAATTTCGGAAAACAGAGGTCAGAGTTCATCCAGAGGACAACCCAGCAGGCCTCGAAAAAGTGCCTATGTGGTAATCTGTCTAATAAGGAAATGGCAGCATCCTGCTGTCAGAGAAATGCTGTTACAATAACAAAACAAGCAAAGAGAGACAGAGGTCTGTTCCAGAAAGTAATCAGTTTTTAAAGTAATGCCACACTTTCTATTTCAGTTTATTTCTACATTTACAAGCTGAGGAGGCTATAAATTTGAAGAGAAGCGTCTTCCATCCTACTTTGATAACTAGATTGCAGACAGTATGACAGCCTTTTTAAATTAAGGACCTGACTTTCATCAAGAGAGATTTTTCAGAAATATTCCCCTCAGCAAACTTAACCTGGACTTCCCCAATCATAAACACAAAGCCACACATACATCCTTCAGCGAGTATTGGTTCTGTCCTTTTTTTTTTTTTCCTGCAGTAATTCCTGGCATAGATTTATTCCCTTGCTGGTGATGACTAAATTTCATCTATCACTTGTAGAGTTTGGGCCACAGACTCTAGATTGCCCTCCTTACAGCAGTGTTTTTTGTTGTAGATCCATTAGACAATGAGTCAATACTACTTCCGTCTGCTGAGATATTTCCTTAGATACATACTTTGGAGACGATAAAGTGTTATGGAAATACAGTTTATAGCCTTTAACTGGCAGATGCTTCATAGCTTTGGAAATAGCAACTTTTTTTTTGGAGCATCAAAACGAGAAGCGGTACCACACCCCAGGATTTTAAGAGCAAGATAGATACATAAATCAACCAAATATATTAAGTGACTCTAGAGATGTTAGCAAATGCCGTGATGCTCTTTAACCAGCTGCCAGGATATCAAAATCTTGGGAATCTAGTATGTCAGCCACAGCAGTTCATATGGAACATCTCCCACCTCCTCCTAAAGTGCCCATCCATGTACCAACACCAGCAACAGAACAGCATAAAGAGAAGCTGAAGAATGTGACACTTCCATTGAGAGTAAGTTCACTTTCAGAGGTCATCCCCACTTTTGATTTGGATCCCAGGACAGGACTAGGGGCAATGGCTGCAAGTTGGCGCACAGGAAGTTTCACACCAACATGCGGAAGACCTTTTTCACAGTGAAGGTGACAGAGCAGTGGAATAGGCTGCCCAGGGAGGTGGTGGAGTCTCCTTCTCTGGAGATATTCAAGACTCATCTGGATGCCTATCTGTGCAATATGAGCTAGGGAGCCTGCTTTGGCAGGGGGGTTGGACCCCATGATCTCTTGAGGTCCCTTCCAACCCTGTGATTCTGTGATCTTGGTGAGCACAAAATATTCCTTTTGACTGAAATCACCCCAGATGCCCAGTGTGCCCAATGTCATCTAAACGTAGAAGGCATCCAAACAGGCACATAAGCAACATCACTGCAAAGGCCTTCAGGACATACCAAACATACCTACTCCAACAAGCATCCCTGAAACTTCACATTTGCTATGAACTTCAATTCCCCAGTTCTTCAAAACTTGCTATTTTGTCTTCCATCAAGACACCTCTTGCCTTGATATCCTGACTTACAACTACAAGCCCAAATAAATAAGGGGTAAGAAATATCAAGTTAACTACTGGGAAGACAGCTATTTAAGCCCAAAGAGAACTAGCTTGGCAGTTATTTCAACTCCCTGCTCAAACATAAGCTTTCTTATTTGTGGGGCAGGAGGCAAGACACTCAGGAAACCTGGGAACTGCTGTGATCCACACAGCAACACTGGAGCTGTAGGGACAAGGAGGGCAGAAGTTAGCATCATGAGAGCATGGGAGCACCTTTTTGACATAATGACAGTGTAACAGAGAGCACATGATGTCTGTGGATTGGGGAGTTGACCCTTCTCTGACAAGCTGACTCTGCCCACCAACATGTCCACTTCACTGTCCCAGTAACTGGCATTATTTCTTGCTTGGGTTTTTTGTGAAAGAGGACAAGTTATTCCCACCATAAAATGTGGGCAGACAGCAGAAAAATACCTAGGCAGGGATATCAAGCTGAAGATGGCTGCTTGTTTCCTGTGTCCAAGTGGGATGAGGACAGTTCTGGGAACACACAGGGTGCAAGGGCAGTTTGAGTGCTTAACGATATTCAATAGGATGCTTGTGGCCTGCACAGTGATTTAGCCACAGAGGGGCACTTGAACAATACCAACTGCTGAAATCCTTGGAGGAATGTCCTCTTAAGACTCTTTGTAGTTTGGTTTGCTAGGTATAATGCAGACAATAGCACTTTCCTGCCTCACAGTGTGGTTTGCAAGGACAAAGAAACCTATGCAGCTCAATTCTGTGTGTTACAGTACCAAAGATTGATTTGAAAAGTCAATCACTCCAAACCTATTTTTCACCCAAAGCATCTGCTCTCAAAAGAAAAAAATGAGCTACATACATTTTACATCAGCTTGTGCATGAAGAAAGACAGGTTTAGTGGATGGAGACACTTCATGCTGAATCGTACAAATTGGCTCACTGTGGGAGTGAGTGGGATGAAAATAACTCTCAGAGTTAAGGAATGACCCCAGGCCACTCCAGGACAAGAAATGTCATCCAGTCTACAAAAAAAGCACCTGTGTCTTCAAAAAAAGGAAGCTAAAAGTCTATTCCCTGAATAACTCAAAGGTAAATACATTTTGGAGGGGAAAATAGGATGACTGAAAGGAACCCCTGGAGGACTACAAGTTGTCAGGTGTAAGAGCTAGGATCCTTTTCCAAGAGCTCTCTGCATAAAGCCAGTCTAAGATGTAGGGCATGCAGGAGGACGCTAACTCTTGTGGGGAAAGAGTCTACAGCTACTCTTCTGAGTATGAGGAGAGATACTTTGTAGATCAGTGAATTTATATCAAGCATGGCTTTCTTTCATTTCTTCACCTATAATTTCCTTAGACATGCATAACTTGAATATAGTATGTAAACTGGGTTTCATCTGGGATGTTCTATGGTTTTGATTTCCAGTTTCACCTTTGCCTAATCTGAATTGAAGATTATTTTCTGATACTGGGCTAGCACCAAGACAGAATATAAAAATCCTTCAACCCAGGTATCAGTACAACAGTTGCACACCTCTTCTGCACACTGATCTGCAGAATGAAAACAGTAACTGTCTGTGCCAACCCTGAAGCTGTATAGGCCAATTTGGTAGTGATGGGAGAAGTATCTGCCGGTGGCCAGAGACAGACAGGAAAGCTATCTGGTACCAGTAGAGCTATCAGAGCAGGCCTGAATCCTAGGGAACTGTACAATACACAATGTTAATGAATGATTAAGCCATTGGGTTTGCACAGTTGTGGTTTAGACAATCAATTTGCAACTTACAAGCCTCAGCTCTGGGTTTCTGCCCTGCAGAGTGAGAATTTGTTTCTATCAAGTTTGCTACAAATTTTTAGCAGGAGTCTGAACTTCTCTCACAGTGGTCTCCCACTCACAAATAAGTTACTAGGGAGAAACAAGCTAGTGCATGTCAAATATGTGTGCGCTTAGCCTTCTCCCATCCAGATGCATTGAACACTCCTGAGCGTGCCAAGATACAGTTGGCCAGTCATGCCTTAGCTTGTTGATACCCCCTCACTTCGCTGTAGCATTTCAGTGACCAAAAAGCTCATTCAGCTATAATGTCGAGCCTAAACTTCAAGAATTATCCCGGTGCTCTTTTCACTTACAAATTATACTTGACAAACCATGTTACAATTTTGAAGCTAAGTTGTTTCTTTTTGACATTCACAAATAGTCTTAAAGCTTCACAGTTATATCTGTCATGGCACCACCACATCGCAACAGGATCATCAGCTTGGAACCATCCTCTCACAGTTGTTAACTGGGGAGTGAGCATTCCTATAGCTGGGCAGTAGATTATTTTGAGGGAAAATGAGTATTAAAGTTTTTTTTTCTTTAAATATAATTTGCCAGAGAGAAGTGAAAAGCAGACTGCTGTGGCTGCACAAACAAGTGTTTGAAAGAAGAGTGGTGACATCCTAGTATATACAAACTGTTTTGTACTATAGGATGTTCATATGTGCTCATTTCATCTTCATATTCTTCTCTATTTACATTATACAATCGGGGTTTGAATTAAAAGGTATTACATACCATGATCAGGCAACAATTGCATAGAATGAGTAAGAGGGATGTTATGAGCGCACATACAAGTTGATACATACAAAAATAATTATTAATTTTAAGTACTGCAGAAGTCCCAGCAGTCATATGCATACACACAAGGAGGGTATAATCTAATCCTTGATGCACAGGAGAATTACACTTCCCCTTTCACTTGGAAGAAGTTAGTTTTGCATTAATTGGTGAGCTCTAATCAGCAGGCTCAGATACATCAGTAACCTATTGCACAAATTTTGTGTCAACACATTAGGATTATTATTTCATTTGCATGAACATTGTCACAGAGTTTTTATGGTTATAATTGAGACATGTTTTCTCTGATTATATTTTAACAAGATTTATGAATAAATACCACAGCAAGAAGTCTGTAACATCTGGATGAGGCTCGCTCAGAATCATTATGACAGCACTTACTTTGTCAGAGTCGCTGGAAAATACTTTTATCTCTGGTTACATGACAAGCAACAAGAATTCAATCTGTATCTGGCACGTAGGCTGATCGCTATCCCTTTAATAGTCTGCATTGTTAACTATTGTGGAGCTCGAACTCTTTGAAAGTGTTTTTCCTCTATAATGGAATATAAAACATTCCCACAACCCCCGAATTTAACCACTTGCTTCCCTTTCAGTGAAAATGTATACTTCTAAGGAAGCTAAATCCCAGCATGCTCTTTCCAAAACTGACCTGTATGCACATGTTGTCAATCTTGGATTACATGACAGGTAAATGTAATGGGCAATAGTATTCCTAAGAGTAGTAATTACAGCCAAATAAATAAAAAATAAAGGAACATTATGGCAACTAGTCATTCTTCCCTTTCTCTTTAATAGCATAGGGCCAGGGAGGGGAGGGCAGGCAGACTGCTGGACAACAACAACTACCCAACAAAAAACCCACCAAAATCTCCCAAGAGAAAAAGGATAAATACCAACTCGTAATTCTCCTTTGTTGCTGACAGTGGAAAATACATTCCATCATCATTATAACGTGGATATACTATTCAGCCATTTACAGAAAACATACCTTTCCTACAACATTATTACTTCTACCATCAGCACTTTAACATGTCCTGTTTAGCTGTCATGTGAGATGGTAAACCTCTTTGCAATGAAAGACCAGGAGCAAAGTTACAGTACAAATGGTAACCAAACTTAATGAAGAACCTACCATTTGATGTTCAACATCAGTGCAATCCACTTAACATTTTTAGAATGAAAAAAACCCAAATAAAATCAAGTGCGTATACTCACAATTCTCTTCCTGTCATACTTTGAGGAATGTATTTTTTATTTGCAGCTCTCAAAATCCACTCCAAAGAATGAGGAACTGATGTGTGCTGATGCATGAAAGGCAGTGACGCGCTCTCATGACTCATGAACTCTCCTGGGGAGGAAAGATATGAAAAAAAAAATCTTCATTATGACTTGTTTTGCACGCTCAGACTCCAAAGCATCTTAGTACAATGGTTTCAGATTATTAACTCCATAGCATCACACAATCAGAAGAAATCTTTCTACAGTTACTGCTGTCAGGAATGTATCAACTCTTCACAGCAAAATGAACTATCGGTGTTTAAGTATTCAGACCAACAACTCAACTATCAGTGAAGTTCTTTGTTAAGAGACCTGTTGGTGGAGGCAGGGGGCAGGGGGAAGCAGACAAGGGCACTTACTGTATTCCTGTTTCCATCAACTGTATGGTTTTATATTATTATTATTATAAACAATATGCCAGCTGTATTTAGTGGCAATATTTTTATTAATTATTGTTCAGGGAACTCATTTAATACTGAAAGAACAGATGTTGCTCCATTAAAGTAAACCGTAGTATCTCTTTTGAGGGAATAAATGATGTTTACTAACATGAGACAGTGGTTTTGTGAGAACATTCATGCCTTTATTACTTTACTAGCACAAAAATAAGTCTTGTACCAATGGAATTTAACAAAGAAATATTACAGTACACTAAAAGGTAGAGTTAATTTTCTGTGCATGTTTCTCCAGTGAAGCTGAAGACCAAGAACTCCATTATGGAGGCTGTATGACAATAATATGCATTTCTCAACTTTTAACTAGGTACATGTACTTTTTCCTCTTCCCCGCTCCTTCCATGGAGGGAGTCTTTTAATTCAGATTGCTATTGTTTAAATTTACACCCATATGCACATATTTTGTATATGTATTGCACCTAATCATTCTTACAGTTGATCTTGATCATCCTTGCGGAAAAAGCACAGGACAAAGAATTAATGTATAAATCACATTTATATCATGTAAATTCAAGACCAACAGTCAAACGTTCATTGGAAAAGGTTGCAGAACAAAAAAACCTGAAATCAGCCAAGCATGCATTGGCACAAGTTGTTACCACATGCTCTATATGTAGGGACCTGGGCAAAGCTCCTGTTAACTCCCCAAATTAAGCCAAAGCTTTCCAAACTTTGAAAGCATCTGCATCATTGTAGCAATACTAATCAATTCACACATCTCTCTCTATGTTATCATGGTGGTTGAGAACCCTCCTCAGTTAACTATGGTATCTATAACCCTGGGCTAACATCCACAGCAGGCAGATGGGAATGACCATCCATTATGAAATCTGTCTCTGGTCAAAGGGATCTCCCAGATCAGACCATCATTATCCAAGTCTCTGCATGCAGGTCAGCAAAGACCTACAGCTCCAACTCGGCAAACAGCCATCCCAGGTCATATCTGCTGGATATGGACAGTCTGAGTCATCTGTCATCTCCCAACACAGGCAGCTTATCAACTCATACATTAAAGTACCTTAGAGGGAAGAGATTCCCACTGACATGACAAGAGCTGATACAAAGGGAGGCCTTCCCATCAGCAGACAGACAGATCTGCTTATCTTGTGCTAAACACTATCTTCAAACAGTAAGAGTGCATTATACATATGGTACACGCTCATTTTCAGTTTCTACTAATCACTATTACACACACTCAAAGTTAATTGACCTTACATACATACATCTAGAGGTACAAGCACAAAAGCACAAGTCATGGAAGTCCGTAATATCACCATCCACAAATATGTATCCTTCATTAATCATGGGGAAGCCATATAATAAAGATGGATTACTGCACTACAGTGGTTTTCCACAGTTATGTACAACTGTAAAGACAGACAGAAACTACTGGCAGTGAACAACCACTCTAACTAACACAAGTAACCCCTGAAATGCAGCCATGCACCTATTTTTAACCCGAGCCCATGAATTATTTATTCCACATGCACTTTGGACTGCTATCTGAATGGCCTGGAGCTATAAGCCACCGCAGATGTGATTCTTGCTTATGTGAGTCACAACAGTATAAGCCACCAAGACTCCCAGTTGAATGGGGATTTGGCATACTGAAATTTGGCAGAGAGCATGCAGAAAGAACAGTGGTGGCAACTATGTGTCCCAGGGCCGTACACAGGAAGAGCATCTGTATGCTGCACCACCTATTCAAACTGCCTCCTGTGCATTTGGCTGAAGAGGTTTCTAATCCAACCAGTACTTTCCTGTGTGCCTAAGAGACTATTCTGATGTGGCACTAGTAGCAGATCATCTCAGCAACAGTCTTCTGTTCTTTCCCACACTACCTCTCTGCACACGCCACCTCTTCAGCCACTGAGGTTCAAAACTGTTCACTTAGGAATAACATGGTTTCAAGAATGCATCCTTTTTGACTTTCACATCTAGGTTTAGCCAAACAGCTCACATCTTCAGCTCAGAGATTTTTGCCAGGCATATGTACTTTGCAGAAGCAGAAAGTACCAGGAATAGATCACAACCAGAGATGTATCGTTCTGCACAGTGGACAGCAAGCTCCCTAGGACTCAAGAAACAGGCGAGAAACCTTTGAGGAAGGTGCAAAGATGAAACCAGTCAAAGCCTCTAAAAAAATTAAGAAAATTAAGTTCTTGCTTCCAAAGTAGCCTGGGCTGGTCTAATCAGTTGTTGACACAGTCCTGCTTGTTTTACCCCTCACAGACTGGCCCTGCACCCTCTCTATGCCAGCACTGGCCTCCCAATGCAGCAAGCCATTTCAGCTTGATAAACTGGCAGGAAGTATGTCCCTGCATCAGCTAGGGAAGAATGCATTTTTTTCTCAGTTCCATGAAGCTTCCCACCAGACAGTCTGCCTTCTGGTCAGCACAGCTTCCCACATCCACCCCTTGTACCTGTGAAGAGTTTCCTGGGCTAAAATCCTACATCTCTTCTATTACATTCATTCTCATGTAGGATATTAACTACTGTCCAACTATGCAAACATTTGCAAAAATAATGTCAAAAGCAAGATGTTGAAAAGCAGTTAGTTCTCTTTGAAGTGAATGGCCAATCTTCTTCTAATCCTGCAGATCTCAAAGATTCGCTTCCCTGTACTTTATTTAATCTTCTTATTTTAGATGAGCATGTCATGTGGAAACTCTTTATTGTATATACTATGTCTATTTTTTGCAATTAATACACCACCATCACCATTAAACAGTCCAACCAGGTCAAACTGGGTCCAAAATCACTTTCATCAGAAATACAGTA
Source organism: Zapornia atra (assembly GCA_013400835.1). Taxonomy (NCBI): domain Eukaryota; kingdom Metazoa; phylum Chordata; class Aves; order Gruiformes; family Rallidae; genus Zapornia; species Zapornia atra. The sequence continues at coordinate 237,352 of VZTU01021204.1, forward strand.
CTCCCAAGTCTGCATTTCAGACAGTGGAGCCACTTACATCTTTGCAGAGAAATAACTAAATATTACCCATTGATGGATTATCAGTCCAGAAGGAACACAAAAGAAGACTTTGTCCTACAAACCGTGTGTAATTTGTCTGCATTTAGCTTACTCCCTACTGCAACACACAAAAAAAGTAAGAACGTGCATTTTCAATTACAAAGTAATTTCACATAGCTGGTGTTTTCTCTTGATTTCTCAGAATAAGGGGATAATAAGAGTTCCTTTTTAAATCTGGTTACTCAGATTTTACACTGGTATAAGAGTATCATGGCTGGGTCGCAGGACAACTCATTGCTAGAAACCTCTCTCCTTAAGTCCCTCTAAGAAGCATGCCAACAGCCTAGGCTTGTTAGATAGTTATTTCATTAAAGGCCATCAGCCCATCATTCAGACCATCCATAGTCCTCTCCACATTTCTCAGGATTAACAACACCCTGCTTAAGACTTAAGGAGACTTCCTTCCTTTTGACTTCTCTAAAACACACAGGTCAGAAGAAAACAGCTGGAATTTCACACACCCCTGACATCTTCACCAAAGGATTTTTTTCTCTCTCTGTTCACACATTGAGCCCATCCTTCTTTCTCTCTTCCATGCAAACAATTGTTCTCAAGAGACTTCCTACCGAAGACTTCCCCTGAGAGAGGCTGTATCTCTACCTGACGTAGTTTATGGAGTAAAGGGAGATGTTTCTAGACAGGGGTCTGTGGTGGAAAACAGTTACATTATGATAATAAACCACAAAGGAAAAGTTGGTTAACATGAAATGTGAAGGGTATGTGGGAGGATGTGCAATTCTATATTCTGTTCACCACAAATGGGCAGAGATTATACAGAGTTCATTTGAAGAAAGGGCTCACGACTACCCAAAAGACCCCTCCAGACCACCCACCCAAGAACATTCTGGAAAAAGAACCATTCTGTAACAAGTCCTCAATGGGCATGACTAGCACAAGTGAAAGGTGGAGACTAGACCATAAAAGACAGACTTGAGGAGCCATGCATGTGCCCATCCCTGCAGAATTGCCATGTCCATCGTGGTGGGGTCTAAGGGTGGTGTTCCCCCTCTCTTTTCCCTCTTTCCTCTTCTTATGTATGTTTCAATAAGAGGCCACACTACCTACTATTATGCTTACCAAGTTCAGGGTGCTTATGTGTAATCAATTGCTTTGTATAGTTTCAGCTTAATTCATTCTGAGGGAATCATGAACCTTTTATCCCTGAGTAATCCAAACTGGGTCATGGCAGAGTCCAAACAGAGAAATATCAGCACGTGTCCTGGTTCTGGCCAAACCACCGCATAGCTGCACTCTCTGATGTCCGAGTAGCTAGAGTCACTGTCGTAGGGGTTCTTTCTGGCTCAGTTACAGTCTCAGTTTTTGAGGTTTGGGTAGCCACAGATTTCTTTTCCTTGTCTAGACATTTGCTTGTACTATCCCATGAACCATGTCACCCCTGAAACTTCAGGCCCACAGAAAATCTCCTGGCAATATTCTTAAACCAATTTCTTGTAATACTTAAAACTTGAAGAACATTCAGGAGAGCGAGCAACACATACATGCTAGTCTGAACATCCCAGGGAAAATCAAATTTCTCAAAGGCTGTTGTAAAAAGTCAGAAGGAAAAAGGGGCCGAGGAAGCATCCCCCCCATCTTCCCCATGAATTGAGTGACCTTATTAAATGAAGTCGGAAGTGACAGAAATGCCACATATATATACTCTCCAAGGATGACAAACAAAGATAACATCTTGTCATAAATTAGTATTTCACAGTACGACAGGATTACGAGCCTGACTACCCTTCCTGAGGTGATAAACAGCTGGACAGGAATCACATAAAGTGGGTGTGGGTTCACAAACCAAAGTCATGTGAACAGACAAAACATCATTCTTACCATCACCTCTTTGAATAACGCGATAAACACTTTATCACAGCTTTTTAACACAACTAAGTCAGTTTTTACAGTTATCCCAACCCTTCGAGCCCCACGTTGGGCACCAAAAAGGACTGTGGTGGTCTGGCCCTGGCTAGAGGCCAAATGCCCACCAAGCCACTCGCTCACTTCCAGAGGAGAAACAGGCAGAGCCTCCGTGGGTTGGGATAAGGAGAGTTTACTGCCAAATATCAAAGTGAATACAGAACAATAATGGCTAGTTACACTTACACCCAGTGCTAACAGAGTACCTTATTGACCAGACGATTACAGAGGGTTGCCCAACAGTAAGAACCGACCGACCAACCCAACATCCCAGCCACACTCCAACTGTCCTAGAGGCAAAAAACCAGCCCCTACCCTTCCCCAACCAGCTGCTTTTATGGGCAAGTAGTGTCAGCCTAACTCAGCTCACCTGGGCTGACTCAGCTCACCTGTGCTGGCTGATTGGGGAGGTTAACCCTGGCCTGGCCAGAACCAGGACAGCAGGAATTCAAGTTACTGGCCTGGGATCAACTGGAAAAATGAAAATATCCTAGTCACTCCTCTCTCAGCACCTTGGTGGTCAAAACCAAGATGATAAAAAAAAGCTGCACAAGCCACCTGTTTTGTTACAAGTATGTCAGACAGCAAAATTAATGCATCAAATCCGATACTTGTTCTGATAGCTCCCTTTTACTGCTTTTTGGTTATTATAATACAGTTTGAATGCCTCAGGCCTGAGCTACAGATGGGCAGTCTGCTGTAGAGTTGCTTGTAAAGCCTTAACCCAGCTTTCTCTAATTTATCTTAATTTGAGTTAAGGCTTCTGCTGAGTACACATGCAAAACTTGGTCAATCTCACATTAATTAATACCTGCAATATTTAACTGCAAAATTGCTCTAGACATGCCTAACACCTCATCCCATAGAAATGTGATACATGTTAAAGCATGGATTGCTCCAATAGTTTAAAATCATTGTTCAAGGTAATTGAAACCATCAACATGCTTCCAATTTTTAAGACACCTCCTTAATTCCTCAATAATCTATGTCTTTTTTTAGTATCAAGTACCAGATGCGTTAAGCTGCCAATACTTCCTAAAGCACACAGAGCTTCAAACCAAAGCAAACCTAGAATAGGCAGTCCCCTTAACGGCTGCAAATAGTTAATGACAGGGTACCAAACAACCTTTGCTTTCCTTCCCTCCACCCACCTTATCAAATAGATTAATTCCTATTTCTCTGCTCCCCTGCAGATCTTCTGTACTGTTTTCCTATTGGAAGCAAGCATCTGATATGGAATAAAAGGAATGGCTGAAGCCAGATAAATTATGGCTGTCAAAGTAATTTGGATAATTGTGACTGTTATTTTGAAAGCTAGATATCAATGTGAATTGAATTTTATAGTTGATTTTCCAATTCTAGTATCTGGCCATGTACAAGTACTGACTTCATTCTGCTACAAGGGATTTAACAGTGCATCTACAGGAAATAACATTAGTTGTATACTGAATCATTTTGCAGTCTAAAGTTTTTGAGGGCCTTGACTATAAATATTAATATCATGGATATACTTCTCCACAGATAACCAGACATTTAAAGCACTAAAATACAGCATATTAAGAGCCTATCAGCGTCATATACTCCAAAACCCACTGTTTCAGGCTTGTGTGGTAAGGCTTTGACAGCAGGGTGACTACAGGGGCGGCTTCTGTGAGAAGCTGCTAGCAGGTTCCCCTAGGTCTGACAGAGCCAAAACCAGCCAGCTCAAGAACGGACCTGCTGCTGGCCAAGCCTGAGCCCATCAGTGATGGTGATAGCACCTCTGGGATGACATGTTTATGAAGGGTGGAAAAAAAAAAAGAGGAGTGGGGGGGGAGAGCAATTTTTGCAGCCAGAGAAAGGTGAAAAACTCTGCAGACACCAGGGTCAGTGAATAAGGAAGGGGAGGAGTTGCTCCAGGCACCTGGATTCCCCTGCAGTGGGTTGAGTCTGTTTTGTCCATGATTTTAACTGATGAATGATCCCTCCTTGTCCTTATTTCAACCCATGAGCCTTTCCTTATAATTTTCTCTCTCGTCTAGTTGAGGAGGGGAGTGATAGAATGGCTTTGGTGGGCATATGCCCTCCAGTCAGGGTCAACCCACCACACCCACTTAGCTAGTTACTTTAACAATGCTTCTTTTAAAAGCTACACTAGAGGGAGATTTACTAGTTGCATGAATCTGCAACTTTAAATTTTATAAGTTATTTCACAGTTGATGAAGAAAATTGTGCTTCTAATTGAAGAGGAAGAGAAGAACTGAGACAGCATGTATTTCAGAAAATCCATTATCATGAAATTCCTACATGGAAACAGAACTAGCCCCAGACTCCAGTGAATAACATTGCACTTATTCTACTACCCAGCACCAACTGGTTCTCTTCAGAACCAAAGCAAAACAGAAGTAATGTTTTCTGAAAGAAAGAAAATCCAATTACTAGTAAGTCAAAAGTGAAATGTGCCATTGGAGTTTCATGCAAAGTGAGACTGCCATATGATTTTGTCAAATACTTTTTTAAAATGTACTAGAAGCTCTTCCATGTAATAGTAATTTCTCTGATTAAAGGTAGTGTTACGTTAAGAGCCATCTAATAATCTTATTCTAACCCTGGGTAATAGCTCTGAAAAGACCACATGAGAAGTTTGCAGGTGGGGAAATGGTTGGTTGCATGAGTTTCATTTTTTACACATAACCCCCAGGGTAAGAGTTGCATGTGTTTCAGATCAGATCTCTTCTTGAAACCCACTATGCTACAGAAACAGTTTTTCCTCTACAGCTATCACTGAAATCATTCATCAAACCCTACAAACTGTCAGAATGGGTAGAAGCAGCTCCTACAGCAAAATAAGTTTAGTAGCCTTGTTTGTGTGTGTTTCACTATTCATCCAGACAGACAATCATTAAAACCATAAGGCTAGACAATACAGGTTTCTATTGCAGATGAATTAAAGTACATACTGTAAACAAAAAGGCTTATTTCAATGGAAGGGAATATGCCATGTGAGTAACTTTGAAGTAACTTTGGAAGAGTGCAGATATGGAAGGGCCTACCTTCCAGACAGATGACCACTCTGAGCTACACAGTGCCCTCTACAATATCTCCCCAATCCTATCCCCAGGAGCCCACAGAAGTCATCGCCCCACAGCTTCCTAATAAATACATGTGATGCAACATGTATTAAACAAATTTTTCTTCTTTGTTGGTTCACATTCAACATGGACTCTACACATTAAAAACTGTTTACCATGCATCTTACTGGGGAAAAATCACTATGTGGTGTGTTTTGAGGGAAACTCTTACTGGAGGGATGAATGCCACACTGGATACTGGGAACAGCCTCAAGGACACGGAGCATAGTTAATCTCATGGGAATGCTTTCCTTGCAAGAAAGGTGACAAAAGGATAACTTAAAGACTGGTAATAACTATTCCAGAACAAGCTATGAACCCTTCAGACAGTCAAGCTGACATGTCTCTTCAGGCAATAGGTCACAGTGGAGAGGCAGCACTTTAAATATCAGTTACTATTTTGCAGTATGCAGTAAGTACCAACATTAGCCAATTGTCTTCTTTTGAAAGGAGTTGAGAAGATGGACAAGTAAGACTAAAGAGACATAAGACAGGCTGGGAGAGACAAGACAGTCTTTCACTGTTTTTATCCCGTATGTTCACTTACCAAATTCAGCTGGTGGAGATAAAAAGTGACAATAAAGGAAAAGAACAGACATGCACACCTTAGCAAAATTCAAATGTCTACAGCCTACTGGGTTTATTCCCCAACAGAGTGAAAACATGCTCAATAGAATTACGCTCAAGTACTACAAAAGTGTGAGAAAGCTATAGGCAGATATTTTGTTGGCAATATCAGATAATCAGTGAATACTGCATAACATTCCAAAAAGTCTGGGTCCTTACTAAGCCTTCAGATGTTGACATCTGAAAAAATTATGTGTATTCAAATTCAGTCAGCTGTGACGTTAAATCAAAAATTGCAACAAATTTTAGTGAGAAACTGATAAAAAACCTTAAGGTAATGCCAAAAAAAAAAGCACCTCCCTATCAATGAGAGAAGTTTGATAGTAAAATGCTTGCCTACATCAAAGTATTGTATGAATATGGAGTAACGATATTTGTTTCATAAGAAAATATAAGCCAGTATTCCACTTGGTGATCCTGACTAACAGTAACAGCTGTCCCTAACCAGATAGGTGGCAGAGATTTCACTGAACATCTTCCTATCCAGAGGTTTTTGCAGATCAGGAAGGTCCTGCTCCAATTTTAACCTTTTATTCCTCTCCCTGAGATCTGAAAGAGCGTTATTTCATTATACAAATGAACAATTAAAGATTACTAGATTTCCTAAACAGCTAGAATAGCTAGCTTTAGAATTCCAGTCATTTTAAAAGACACTTAGAAAAGCTGCATTCTCCAAGCATTTAAATACAAAAGGTAAAGACCATGGCTAAGCTTGCAAGATTAAAAAGAAGCAAGAGTAAAAAAAAAAGGTTAGAGTCTCTGGAACAGTATACACCAGACCTATTTATTGTAGCCAAGTTTTTTAATCCATCAACTATGCTCCAGAAAAACAGTGTCTTTCTTTAGACATTAAGCTACAAATGACAAATGCAGGCAAAGAAACCCAAAAAACAACCACATATATTTCCAGCAAGCACCTTCTGCACTGTGTGTATATCTGGACTGCTGCCCTGCCCATTAACATCTCAATTTCTTGGTCCTGCAGAACAAATGGGTAAGAACAAAGCGTAAAGACTTGCTTTTAAATCTTGATTTTCACTCTACTTTGGGGACACGGAAGTAAGAAGACATTAATTGCTTGGTTTCATATTTTTAGAGCATTGTTGTAGGAGTAACGACCTGGCAGTGGGTAGAAAAAAGGAGAATATGGAAGTTAAAGAAAACAGAAAAAAAGGATCTAAAGATTCTCTGCTAGAAAGACAGGGTAGAAAAAGACATTTCAAAGAGTGACAGCACCCTCATTGATAAAAACTGCTGAAAAAGGAGACATCAGGGACCTTTGACTTCCCTTCTTCCACGGAAGTGCTCACACCAGCCAAACTTGGCTGACCACCTCAGCTGACAAAGCATGTTGGCTCATCATCTAGTGTTTTTCTGAAAGCTTAGGGCTAAAGGTGGGGTTCAGAGCTCCTTCAGAGTCCACTGTAAAGAAAAAGAAACTGGGCATATTTTGGAACACCATGGAAAATACACACTCTGCATTAGCCATGCTAAGACTGTAGGCAGGACTAACCAAATGAAGTAAGTGAAATTAGAGATGCTCCAGTGGAATTGCCCAGGATAGCAGTCAACCAAGCTTGGAAACAAGGATTTAAAAAAATGCAAATTATTTCATTTTATTCCATTTACCTCCTTTAACAGTTTTTAGAAGGGCCAAGTATGATCTCTGGGTGAACACTGGATAGAGTATGATTCCTTTGAGTCAGTTCCAGTCCATTTTAAGTTCGCTTTTTCCTCGTAAGCTCTTTCCTTAGTGAACTAAGCAGTGCCAGGAAGACCAGTCTCTCTCTCAGAGTACCTATAACAGATTAGACATTCTTGCTGGGAAATAGGAATCGTTCATCCTCCTTTAGACTAAAGACTGGTCTAGGTGACCTTTTGATAATGCTGTCCAAAACCTTCCATTCTGCAAGGCTTGAGCTTGTATATACTCTAAGTTTTCAAGCTACAAATTCAGAACACAAAAGAGCCCTTTCAGAAGAATAAATCAGATCTCTTGCACAGCATTTACCTCAATTAGATTTCAAGGTGCTACACAAGGCTGGCACAAGGCTTTCTGCAAGTTGGATAATGTGACTTGCACAACTTCATGCAAACTGAAGTGCAAGAAGAGCCCCAAGCACCTTTCAAACCAAGATCAACTTGTCACTCCAAAACTGTTTTAGGTCAGAAATCATGTCAGTGCTAGATCAAGGACATGTTGACACACTTCTTCAGGTTGAAAGGAAAATTTAGCCTCCAACCTCAATCAGCACTGGAGTCAAGACACATAAAAAGCAGGCGTTTTATGATGTGGATGTTCCTACTGTAGAAAAAAAATGCAGTGAAGCCTTGCCAGCTGACTCATCACACAGACATTGGCTTGCTGTTCATTAGTCCTGGATTGCAAACAAAGACTCAGCGGTTAAAGGCTAAACTACTTCCTAATCTAGTCAGGCACTCTGCTCCTCTCCCTACATCAGTATCGATCGCAATGCTTTCTTCTAGTAGGTTTCCCCATCCCTCATTAAGAAAGGGTTCTTTTCTAAAAGCTCCTCCTTTGTGTCTTGTTTGTAAATTCACTGATGCTGATTCATTTCCTTCTAAGGATTCCATGAATAAAATATGAAGATTAGAAGTTCAGGAGTCTTTGATGTTTTTTCAAGCATTAATAACTCAATCAGTTCTGTGCAGTTCCTCCTTTGAAGTTTCAAATGGGCATTTTCTTCCTCAAAAAAGAAAGCTCCTGTCCTTTTGAAGGATGATTTTCTTAAAGGCATACTATGTATTTTGGCTGAATTTTTGATAATTATTTAAAATTCAGAAGACAGCACAAAGTTCAGGAAGGAAAATGGTAGCCATTAAGAAGGGAAATCTTTGGGGTAATCATAGATTTATGAACCTTCAAGGACCTTTGGCTTATTCCATTTCCACAGGTATCAACACCAATGCAATTATTTCAATATCAACCCAGAACAATGCAAGGCAGACCTTAACCTTGATTATTTGTAGCAATGCATAGCGACAGTCACTCCAAGGAAGGAGTCTGCCTCTGAAATTATGAGTATGTTAATTGACAGAGGAGCCACTACTTTTTGCACTGTCCTTTTTTACATAGAAATATTGCCCTCCATATTCACTTCACACTCATGTGTTATCGTTTAAGTTTTGTCAGATTTCTGGAAAAGGATATGATTGTTCAGAGCCTGAGCTGTTCACACAGCTTAAACAGCAGCCTCCTTGAAGAAGTGCATTAGTGCCTTGCATTGACATGCACCACAAGGTACCATGGAGCTCAGAGAATAATTTACCCAAAAGGGCTCCCATGCAGTTATCTTAGAAACAGAAATAAAATCAATTTGCTTTAATTCCCTCTCTATAGACATTCTTGTCTGCCAGGTGTTCTTTAGGAACACTTCTGTTAGAAGACAAAGTTTTCTCAGAAGCAAATGTGGTCTTTTATTCCCTCCACCAATTTTATTTTTTTTTAATAAATGTAATATCCTAAAGAAGTAATGTAGGCAATTTCTATAGTTATGGTCTTCTGCAACAATGACAGGACTCCAGTAAGTCCAACCTAGCATTAAAACAACCTGTGGTAAGCTGCACTTTTCAGCTTAACACAGTGACACTATATAGTCAAATAACAACCCTTTATTCAGCGTTGAACTCTGTGAAGCTTCAGTATGGTAGACACTGGTAGACAAATGAGGTATTTTTGTGCCTGTAATATCTGAATAATAGCTGTTTTGCCCACAGATGGATTCACTGAAGCTGTGAGAGAAAACCCAAACTTGAGCACCCACATTTCTAAAGAATACCATAACTTCCCAAGTTGGAATGGCCAGATACTCGTATAGAAACATCTACCCGATTGTAGAGCACAGCTCTGCTTTCACCCACTCATGTACAGGAATTTTGGATTTTACTTTATAACCTCCTCTATAAAGATGGGTTTGTAAAGCTGCTGTGAAGACGAGTGCTAAGGTCTCCTAACTACATACGCATACCACCAATGATCAGCACATTCCGTGGAAGGTCAGCCTCTCTCTGCCCACATCCCACTCTGATAGTGTAGTGCCTGGCTGAAACTCTCCAGAAGATGACCCCAACAATAATCTCCAGACCCAGTAGGTTCTGGTCTGCTTAAGATCTCACACCATCCACATCTCTGGGTATCTGCACCTGCATCTTCTGTTTCAGGGACTCAGAGGTGCTCAGACTTAAAGACAACGCCTGGCATTATTGAAGTTCATTCCTTTCTCAGTCAAAAGGAAATCTAAAATACAGAAAGCCTCTCAGTGCATGGAAGAAACCCAGGTTTATTTAATATTAGAACATTAAAAATTAGGCTTTTTATCATTTCTGGCAAGAGACAATTTTATTGCCGCTTAAAAGGTATTCACACCATTTGTAACAGGCTGTAGGTGTGAAAACCATGAGGGAGATCATCAGCTCTGCAGTGAACTAATATGTTCAAATGAATAGTTTGATTAGAAATGAGGATGTTTTATTCTTGACCTAGTTTTTTTTCTATAGTGGATATAGGTGCCAAATTGCACTGTACAAATGGCACACAATTTATTCTCTTACATGTGACTGAAGTGAGGTTTAGAAAGTATTTTTCATGGAAAATGTTTAACAGTTCTCATTTTTTTGTACTTTTTATCAGTAGTTAAAAATGAATTAAGATTACTTTAAGTACATGATATTAGGCAAAGAATAAATAAAACTGAAGACTGCTGGAAGATTATTTTGATACATTTTAACCATTGAAATAGTCTAGATATTCTGGTAATGAGCATTTTAAAACAATTCCCTTAACTCCTTGGATCAGTTTAAAGGAATATATATGTATAAAAAATTCTCTTCAGGCATAAACGCATTTAAAGTAGTTATTACAGCTTTTACAAATTGCAGTTATTTTACATGCACTTAGCTGAAAATAGTGTTCAAAACATTGTCAGCTGAATCCCAAAAAGCACTGGAGTCCTGTTGCTGTGGCAACACATTGTTCATAGTTTGCCTGTCTGAAGCAACAAAAAGTCTAAAATATTGAATATTTTAAAGATATTTAAGTCCAGCACTTAGATTGCACCATGTCTCAGTTGCAAGACAGATTATTCCATTTCCACCTAGAGATGTCCTCTCATTGAGAGCCAAGCTATTACTTAACATACCCACTGACAGCAAAAGGCTTTCCAGATCCTAAGGAAAAGGATTGTTTAATACTCTGTGGAGCAGCACTACTAACAACTAAAAACAGGGTTTTGCCTTCTTCATTTGCCCAGGGTGGGGTAGAAGTCAGAAAGAGGCATTGATCTTTTGACCTGGGGTCATTCTGCTCATGGAAGATAAATTAGGATCTTCATTCCCATTTCATCTGTACTGAATCATTCCAGTGACCTCTGTTTACTTCCGTGCAGGCAAGATTTGGACAATCTCTCTGCTTTGCAGCAGAACACCTTGGTGTTAGCTGTTCCCAACCAGCAGATGCTTTCCTTTCTTCTAAGACAGAGTTGCTGGGTGACAGGGTCCAAATCAGCAAGAGGTGCTTCCTTTAAAGCAGTGTAGCTCACTCTCTATCTGGTACCAGCACTGCATAAACAATGCCAGACAGGGAAGAAGCAGAGCACTGCTCAAAGCTCCATCATGTATCATTTTAAGACTAACCCCAAAACACATTAAACAGTGAATGTACACAGTTTCTGAGCAGTGAGTATGACCTGAGCATCACTATTGCCTCCATCATCCTTATTAAGATTTCGTATTTAACTTTTGTTATCCACCTATAAACAATTTCACACGAGGAAAATGATAGGTAAATTTGCAATTAATTAACTCACACATTTTCAGGAAATTCTCTACAGTCCTGTGGAGCACACATTTTTGTTACCTACTTTTTTTCTGCAGAATAACTTTCTGGATGTCAGGATAACAAAATGATATCCAGCAAAAGTTACCTGCATCTAGGAGATACCTAAGAAAAAATTGGGTTTTGTTACGCCTCGACTCTCCTACTTAAGGCAAGCACGTTTATGACCTTCGATTACTGTGTTCTGTGCTCCCAGTGGGAACATTAACTTTAATGCTTGTTTGCATTTTAATTCCAACTGTAACAATAAGCAGCTGCCCTACTTTGGATGTGAACAATATCTTTCTAAAATATAAAAATGAAGACATCCCAGCTAATCAGAAATCCTCTCCCTGTATCTAAATAGAAGGGAAATATTCCCTGTATGAATCACCAGCAATGACTTTGATTTACCTTTCATATAGCTGTAAAATAACTACCTAATACCTTGCTACCAGCACAGATGGCAAGTGAGACTCCCAGGAAAGAAATTATTTGGTAAAAACACACACACACACACACACACACACACACACACATCTTCACAAGGCAGGAAGTTACTTTGTTTGGGAGAATGTCAAAGAAGCATTATTAAAGTCAAATCTTCAATATAATTAGTTCAAAGAGAAGTAAAACCACACCTCTCAGTTTCACATCCTCCAACACTTTCAAAGACATCTGCATATATGCTAACAATAGGGGTAAAAGGAAGGTCCATTGAGAACAAGAAGTTGATGATCTTCATGCAGGACTTGTAGGTGTATTTAACAATTACACAAAACAAGTTAGGCTGATCGTACCCTGATCCCAAGCCCCCCTCGGTAACCCAGTGTGCTCTGTGGGTCTGACCCATGATCCTGTTAGCTGTCCCCACAACTGGCTGCCTGTCATTTAATTGTACACTGCTGCCTTTGGCTAATTCAGGCAATAGGACACAAGGAAATTGCCATGTCAAAAACCCCTGTGAATGACCAATGAACCATAAAACCTCTCTCAAAGAAAACCTTCCTGAAGCGTGCAAAAGGCACTTCATTAAGAAGGTGATAACAATCCACGGTGGAAAAAAAACCATATTGGAATAAGTATCTGAAATGTTTTAGATATTTTGTACACCACTTTAATTCCTAAACTGTGTTGACAGTGAAAATAGTTTCCTATGACAAGCTTAAAATGAAGAACATGAATGTTGAGTGTGACATTACCACTAAACCTCTGTGTTACAGAAAACCCCAAAATTTGAGAGGAAATGCTCTTTTAAACTTGACTAAAATCTTCCAGAAACTGATAAATTTAGGTGGACGTGACTGTGGTAGAAGGAACAAGAAGGAACAGAGAAGCACAGAAACCACTTCAAGTAAAAACAAACAAGCCAGCCTTGAGGAAATCCTAATACAATTTTTTTTTTTTAGGTTGAGTGCTGTGCAGTGGAGTGAGAAAGAATAAAGACTTGGACCACTGATCATTCCCACCATCTGATTCTTTCTCCTACTGTTTGATTTTTCCTCTATTCAGACACAGCATTTTCATTTTTTAGGAAAGAAACAAGACTGACTCACAAAAGTAATCGCTTTCACCATTAGTTCCTTGACCTCCTTTATTAACAGCCTGCAAGCCATTGAAGTGTACTCAAGAAACAGAACTTCTGTAAAAGGGGGAATTTACCATAATAAAGGAGAGCTCTGGCATGGAGGTGTATGGGGGTTTTTTTTTGTTTGTTTTGGTTGGTTGGTTGCAGTTCTTTAAGCAACAGATTAGAGTCAACCCTTTTGCTGAAGATCTATTGTATCTAAATTAATCCCATGTCATCCTCAAAATATCGGTACTTTTCCTCAGGTCCAGAAGCCTCCTGCCTTCAAGCTGTCTGCAAACATTACAGCAGAGCCTGCTCCTCCTGGACTTCAGCTAGCTCCTCTCCAGCTGATCAGCTTAACACAGGATATACCTCTCAACCTGTTCTTCTCCCTCAAATAACTTTCTGGATATGTGGGCAGAAGAGCTCATGCACTAGGTTCACTAGGTGAACTAGGGTCTTAAGCAACTGGTTCTCTGTGTTATATGGGCAAATGTATGAGAGATTCAAACCACCAAACCCTTTGGAAGGGTAGGTCCCTTGTAAAAGAAGGGGCTTTATATCTCGGAGATCCTGGCATGTTATCTGGAGCACAATTTACAAAGGGATTTTCAAAACATTCTGAGTTCATGGACGTTGGGGTAGTTCAAGGGCAAAAAACCCTCAATATGCTGTTAAGGTGGCCGTATCTGAGCATCAATGACAACAGATTTCTCTGAAATTATTCTCAGATTTCTCCAAACCTGGCAACTGTAACTATTTTTGCAGTTTGGAAATCTGCAAGTAATCTTTCATATCACACACCTCAAAGATAGGTGGCCATAAATAGCCACTTCGTTTCTTTGCTTTGCTTTGCCTCAAAGCAAGCCTATGAAAATCCCACGTTGTGTTACGCTTTTCAGGCCAGGGCCAGAGGTATTCTTCATTTAGCTGCACTTCCCACTCTGCCTTCCTGCCAGAGAGCCAGCCTTGGCACCGTCACGTTTGCTGGTATCTGTTTACTCTCCTATTCTAACAGCACTTCCTGACTTTCTTTCATCTCTGGGAGAAATTCAAAGAAATTTTGTGATCAAATGCTATCTAAATATTTGTATTTTGCTTATATTGTTTAGTTAATGGGAAATCACTACCAGCTTTTTTCTTTTCAAATAATGAAGTCATCCAGAATAGATTTTCTATAAAGCTTAGCTCTCACTTCCATGTCTCCAAAAAGCTGCCTTTTTTTAAAATGGCGTTGTTTACAGTAATCATTGGAAGCTACATGATTTTCACAATCCAATCTTCAGTTGTACTCTTTCAATATTGCTGTAGCTAACATGCCCAGTGAGCAACATCACTTGAGGAAAGTGAACATATTTCCAGCCTTTTAGTTCTGGTAGTATTATCTAGCAGTCCAACTTTTAAGATTGAAAACATCAAAGCAAGGACTCTGTACCCCTCCTTTAGTACTGCAATAATAGATAATTAAGGTAACACATCCATAAAAATATAATTTGGAGTCAGGTTGGATTTTTAAATTCTTTTTCCATTCCTTCTCCATCCCTTAAGAAATTTATCAGGTATCAAGTAGGAACAATGTTACTGAAAAGGCATAACACATTTCCATCTGTGCAATGGGATTTAGAGAAAGCAGTGATTTATTGATTCATAATGATTTACGGATGAATTCTTTCAAAATCCATTTTTGACATCTGAGTATCTGACAACCCTGGGTTTAGTAACTACAAAGACTGTTATCTCTAGAAGTCTGCATTTTTTGTCATTCTTTTCAGAAACTGAAGACTATTTATTAAACTGTCTTTCAAGACAGATATAGACCTACGGGAACATGTCTAGCAAAGGTCCACAGAGATGATTAAGGGATTTGAAGACCTGAAATATGTTGAGAGAGCTGGGATTGCTTAGCATGAAGAAGAGAAAGTTTAGCAGAAGATATATGTGTGCACATACTTGATTGAAGGAGGAGGGAGGCTGGTAAATAAGCCAGGGCCAGGCTCTTCTCAGTAGTATCCAGTAACAACACAATGGACACAAATGGAAATATTGGTAATCCCATTTAAACATAAGAAAAAATACTTTTTTCTTTTTATTGACAGGGCGATGAAAAATTGAAACAGGCTGCCCAAAGAATTTGTGGAGTCTCCTATCCAGGCAATATCCAAAACCTAATTGGGCAAACCCCTGAAAGTGCTTCCCAACATTGGATGTTCTGCAATTGTGACTTGCTAACCATCATGAACTACTTCTTCAAAATATTTTTTTTTTCCCTTAAGAGGTAAATAAACAACAGGACACAAATAAATCATGATTCTTTATGAAATCAAAGACATTGGCACAGGAAAAGAAGCAACATTGTTTCCACTGAAAGAAGTATCAAAAACTAATTTCTCAAAGCCAAAACCAGAAATGTTTTTATTCTCAGAATATAAAGAAAAGTCAGATATGCCGTGAAAACCAGCAAAACAATAGAGTTGTTTATACCATCCCTAGTAACAAATGCCACTTTGCAGCCTGTGTGTCTGCAGTTCCATAGCTACTTGCTGTTCAATTCATTCTAAACTCACCATTTCCTCAACTTAGATTTTACATTTTTCTTCCAGTTTCAAATATGAAAATCCCTTCAGAAAACCCTATTTACAGAAACCCATAGCACTGAAACCCAAGGGACTATGTTGCCTACAGAGGACAGAATGCCAGCAGGCTGTCAGACCTCACTTGCAACTTTCTCATCCTCTGCAGTACCTTCAGAGCAGTCCGCTTTGCAGGGAGAGGTAAGGCAGCGTATGCCTCAATAACATCAGCTTTTCCTATTTCTGTCTATCTGGCTGCTGAGAGATTTGAAATACATATTTGACAAAAGCAATATGTTCGTGTTTGGGAAAAAAATGTATGAGTCTATTTCACAAGGTAAATTAAAAATTACTTGAAATGGCATGCTTCTTGTTCCAAGCCTTGGAATAGCAACCGCAAAAAATACTGAGATTTCAGACATTTCAGTCACTGCCCGCTAATCTGCACCTCCCTTAACTCTCACTGCAATTTCAGTTCATGTTTTGATGGTGCACAATGGTTTTTATTATCCTAAAAAGGACATGAACCCACCAAGAACCAATTTTTCCCTAGCAATTTCTCTCATTTGTACTTGCACTGGGTCAGTATTTGGACCACTTTGCTCTTACTACACACAATGCAAAATTGCTGAGAAGTTTGATGGCCCTCCAGGTTCTATTATTTTCAGATCCCATCATTTTTACTTCATGCTTCTGGGGGTTTTATGTTCTCAGACAGTGTGGTCACAGAAATACTCGTTTCTAACTGGGTGAGGATCAGATCCTTTGCTCTCCATGCACACCTAATACCTCTGTGGCTTCACCATTTGTGATCCCTCCAGGTATTCTTAAAACCAACTGTGGTTAATAGCTTGATTCATAGAAAACTGGAAATATTCATAATTGCATCATCTCTTCTGTAAAGCTTATGACAATAATACCCATGTTAGTTGGTAGAAAACTAGTTGGTCTTTATGAAAGGACTTCCATTTATATTTTGATTCACATTGGAATCAGGTGATAAAGGCTTCTATCTGCAATCTAAATCTTGTTGTCTCTTGCAAACACCAGACCACGTATCTTGTCAGTTCACGGATTGACTATGTAATTTCACACTGGCAGGTCTCCCATATAGCGCTGTAAGAAAATGTCAGCTGGTCCACTGTATTTCTGCAGAGTTAATCATCAGTTCAAAATGTCACCATCCTATTTCCTTCTTTCTTCACTTACTTGATTTCCTTCTCATAAACTTTTGAATTAACTTTAAAATCTCCATTGCACCAGAGCATAAAAAATAGTTTGGAAAAAGAGTAATCCGCAACTGGTGTGAGGCGCACTGAAGCTTGATGCCAATATAAAGTAACCAGCAAAAGCCTTCAATGTTGTTTAGATTCTCCCATCACTTTGGTACACAAGGGCACTAGATTGCATCATATGGTCCCAAGGAAGACTGAGTAACAAACACTGCCACATTTCCAAAATTCTAGATAGAAATTGGGATCCCTTACATACATGGGCTCTCTCATCACAAGATTGGCTATGCAGTTAAACAGGGGAACAGGCATATTTCACACAAGTAATCCGTATTACAGCAGGCCCTCATCGCAAGTACTCACTGCTCAAGATGAGGAAGGACTGAAGCTGCAAGCTCACATAAGGAAAGGACAAGTTTTTCAGATACACTGTAAGGATCGTTACAACATTGGAATTTTACTGTCACATACCAGACGAGATTCCATTACAAACCTGAGCACCAGACATCATCTTTGATCCCAAAGACCCTGGAGATACCTTACTAAGATTACTCCCTCCAACCTGAACAATGTCACTTTTGAAAACAGGGAAGGAGCTTTGCATAAACCAAGCAACATGGCTGAAAGCAGCTGAGTAGTACTTCACCCAGTACATGGTTTCATTAGGTCAGTTTACCCCACCAGGGAAATCAGTACACAGTGTGTTACTATACATGTTCAAGTACAGCATCTCCCCCATTTCTTTCAATATCTGGAGCAGGTAAAGGCTTATGTCCCAGGATACAGATCCACAGTGACCTGCACACACACTTATAAGGAACTAAGCCTGAGTCCTGGGATCAAGCATAGCAATTTCTTCTAACCCTTACCTCTCCCTGCATTAAGCCCATCCAGACTGCTTCTTCTTCCTTTACATCACTCCAACAATTTGACAATTCTTTGTGGCTTTCTAAAGTAGAAAACATTAAATATAGGCATGAATATGCAAAATATTTTCAAACAACAAACTCTCAGAAATAAAAAAGGAGAACAGACTGTACCATCACAGCAGGTCACTTGCTTTGGTGTGGAATTGTGGTTGTTTTTAAAAAGTATGTTTGCTTTTTTCAAATCTACAGAAGTGAAGTGATATTTGCTAACACTTAAGCTCATTCCTTAAAAATAAAAAATGACAAGTGACAAGGGCTAAAAATCTCATTTTTGACTGAACAACATATTACCAGGACAGCTTTCTGCTCAGAGCTCAAGTCCTTGCTTTTCACACTCAGGAAAATGGCAAGCATAATACTCATCTTTTAGCCCATCTACACTTGATCTTCACATACAGATGCACAAAAGAGTAAGGCATTTGTTAGGGCATGCTTACAAAATTCTCATATAGGTATAGACTTGACATCACTAGGAGCCTTCTCATGGGTTTAGGTAAAAACAGCTACATCAGATCAGGTGAAAGATCCATCCTGCCTCTGAAACAGGCGAAACCAAACAGTTGTGGAAAAGTCTAAGATAAGGGCATTCTGTGTAACAGAAGGACTTTTGCAGACAAGTTGCTGTTCAGAGACTCCCAATTCAGAGATGGTGCTGCTTTTTTATTGATGTTATTTTATATTCCTTTGAGAGGCATTTCTTTCATTAAATAGCCCCTGGAATTCATGTTAACTTTTATTATCTGCAAAAATGTGAAAAGCTGGGTCCCTGTTTTCAACTTGACACTTGCTGCTTCGCTGGTTGCCTCCAAGCTGTACTCACATTTCCAACACAGAAGTGAACAAATGATCGTTATTTACTTTCTCCAGCCCACTCGAGGTTTCAAAGACGCCTGTCATACCCCTCCTTCTCGGTTCATTCTCCATCCTTTCACCTGATAATTAATTACTAATAGTTGATGTACTTTTTTTGTTACTACTATAAATTAACATTATAATACCAAACATACTTCCTGGGTAGTAGCAACCAGTCCAGACTCCATCATTACATATGCAAAGTTTAAGTTACTCCCCAAACCAAACACCCAAACACCTCTCTATCCACATTATACTAGTAACATTTTGCAGTAATTCATAATAACAGATTTCAGCCTAAATACAATTACAGCTACTTTAAAAATGCTACAATGGGTTTAAAAACACCCCCCAAACTATGCCACTTTAAAAGACAAATCCTACTTCTAAAGGTACAACCACTGTCACTTCTCCAGTCTCTTAAGTATTAGAATTGCCTATATCCAAGATATACATCCCCAGGGAAACAGAACTAATACGTATTTTCTCCAATCATTTTTTTACGACTGCTTTGTGTTATTTATAGTAAATACACTGGAAAATTTGGATGAACAGGATGTATGGAGAAAAAGAGACTTGCCAAATCTTTTTTTTATCTTACACTGGCAATCTAGAATTAAAAGGCTAATTTAATTGCATTTTAATAAAGCACTTGCTTCTCAGGATTCTCTGTGCCCTGTCTAAGTTCTTGCCCTCCCTCCCTAAATTCAGTGACCTGCATGAATGCAGAATGCAGGAGTCCAGAGAACAAAGACCACGTCTCCTTTTAGTCAATGAAATCAGCTACAAAGCTCTTCCTCAACAGAAAGGCTGCCTGATGCCTTCCGGTCAAGCTTACAACTCTGTAGTTGGGGTTGGTATTTGGTAGACATGAGTCTGAAGCTGTCAAACTGAAAGGACATTTTCTGTAGTAACAATGTTCAGGGCCTCACTGTTAAGTATACTTCCCTGGGCAAGAGAGACAGTGTGAGGCCTGCAGGATCCTACATTTTATCCCTGGGCTGGCTCATACATACTCTCATATACTCATCTCAAACTTCCTACAGAGCCACCAGCATTTCACATGCATTTGTTACCACTTCTGATCTGGAAAAAAAAGCCAAGTAGTAGGAAAGTTTCAGGGAGGTTTAAGGAACTGTACTCCAAATATCAGCTCATTCTTAATGCTGGTTGGGTAGAGTTCCTGCACCTCGGATCACTGCCTGGGGTACACTGGTCATTCATTCCTAAATATCCTAAAAAGATGGACTCTAACTTCCTTCCAATTGTATAAAAATTGGTCATGACCAAGTATATTCTTAACTGAAGTATTTTCATAAGTCAACCTTCTTGATGTCTCGTCTCTTCTATAAGATGACAACTGAATTAAAGAATAACTGCTTTAAAACACTTATGGACAGAGGTGGACAGTGGAAAACACAGTTCCAGTTTTTCAAACAGATGCTCTTTGGTGAATCCAGAGAATTAAAATCCAGCACTTGTGCTGTCCAAATTGGATCATCTGAATGAAATATAATGAGAAGAAAATAGACATATAGCTAAGTGTATTTAGGAAGACCACATACATGTGGCTTTTGCAACAAAAACTCGTATCGCACAGGTCCACTAGCAGAGGTTTTTTTCGCTTGTCATTTTATTGTACAGCTGCTTAACACATGAACACAGAAACATAGCTGATCAAGCATCCGACTTAGGAAACAATTCTGACACATTCAGTGGGGTCAATCAAAGCAGAGGCAAACAACCAATAACCATTCTTGGTGAGAGGGAAATTGTTGCACCAACTAACCCCTGGAGAAATGCCCCCTCAGTGTCCATTCTGTAAGCCTTTGCACCATTTCAAGCCCTCCCATCCACCTCCAACTACATTTAGACATTATACTGACTATAGAAATGTGAACTCTATGTACAGGCGATTTCTAGGTAGCACTTGTTTAACCAAGAAGTGGGAGAGCCTGTAGGAGTAGGGTCTCAGCATTTTTTTTTCCCAGCTAAGACTTGAGGCAGAAGAGACCCCAAGATGGAACTAGAACTAACCCCTGCCCCTATGAGCCAAGGAGGCCACATACATTTTCACCATATGCTTCTAGAGAAATACCTGGAAATTTTCATCCTGACATGATGGTCCACACCCAAACACTTGATGACAAGCTTGGTGCACTAGTAATCCATCTCCATTTTATTGACCATCCCAGCTGTGAGGTATGGAGCCATTCGGTCATAGTCTCACAATGGCTAGCTAGCCCTGATCCACAACAGAACAAACCAACACAGGTACCAGGTAGCATCCCTCTCACCTTGTGATACGGCTTCAGAGTCTGGCTACACACCAAAGTGAGCATGCTACTTCACGTCAGCCAGTGCTGTTCTGTCCTAACACAGGAGATGAGGTAGCACAGGGCAACAGGCTGTTGCACATTTTCTATACTATCCAAGAAACAGATGTAAACACAAAAGTGAAAGAGTCTTAGTGGAGCAGGGTTTAAAAAAAAAAACCAAACAAAAAAACCAAATGCTAACTGGAAGGAGTTGCAGAAAGATTTCATGATACTGAATAAATGGGCAATAAAAATGGCAGATGAAGTTGAGGGTGAAGAAATTTAAAGTGATGCACCTAACAAAAAGCAATCCTAACTTCATATTCACAACAATGAGGTCTGAACAAACCATTACCTGTCAGGAAAGTGATTTCAGAATTAAAAGAGAGAATTCTATTAAAACGCTCAATCAGTAATCAGCAACAGTCAAAGGGGCAGACAAAATGCTAGAAATTACTAGGTGAGAAAAGGCAGAGAACAAAACAGAAAATGTCTGTATAAATCCAAAGTGACCCTGACTTTTGAATACTGCTTGCAGGTTTGGCCTCTTCCCAGATCTCAAAAAATATACTGTACAACTTAGATAGGAGAAAGGTAAAGGAAGGTGCGACATATCTTCAATACAAGGAACAACTGCATTGCCTACAGCTTTTCAGCCAAGAATACAATCAAGTGAGAGGGATGCTATGACACAGGTTTAAAATAAAAGAGCTGCATTGACAATTAGTGTGAAATGAATTTTGCCTTTTTTGTTATAAGAGAAGGCCTAAAGGGCATCAAGCCATATATGACATCACATGATCAAAACCAAAAAAGGTGACAATTTACCATGCAACATACAGTCAAAACATAAAGGCCGTTATTACAGAATTATGTGAATACCAAAATTTTACACAGGTTCACAGAGCAAACAAACATTTTTATAGAAGACAAATGTATTAAAAACCATAAGAAGAGAATTTCATCACGGCTTCAAGCAGTCTCCAGGTTCAGATGAGATGTTAAGAAAAAAATTTTTCACTGAAAGAGTTATCAGGGCCTGGAACAGGCTGCCCAGGGCGGTGGTTGCGTCACCATCCCCGGATGTGTTTAAAAAAAGGGGTAGATGAAGTACTTAGGGATATGGTTTAGCATAGGACAGGAACAGTTGGACTTGTTAATCTTAAAAGGTTTTTTCCAACATTGTGATTCTTAGTTCCAGGCTGCTAGAAACTACATCACAGAGAAGTGCCACCACTCCCCTTCCACTTATCACTTCCAGACCCATTGTTTAATTTGGTTATGTCATTTTTATGTTCTAAGGGAAACCAGATTGCTCAATGAGTCCTGAAGCTTGCATTAACAAAAACTAGAGTGCACATGGACATCACTCAAGAAGCCTCAGCTGTTAGTCCCACTGAAGCCAACAGGATTAAAAGCAGATTGTTCAGATACTTCTGGACTGGCCACACAGATGTTCTTACTCGCCAACTCATATTTCAGCTCCATTTATAAACATTTTATGTCAGATAACTAGTTCATTGATAGTTCATTAATATTCATTAGCTAATAAACACTGCTGCTGAGTTTTGTTGATCAGTTATTTCTACTCCCTCCATTCAATATTCTTCTAGAGTTCCATAATTACTAATAAATTAGTCCTAATTATAACAACTATTATTTGTTGTTAGCTGCAAATACTTTACAAATCAGATATTAAAGCAGCAATAAAATAACTTGCACTTATTTTGTTATTTAATTTAAGATAACCCCTGGCATTCTGTGCCTTTCCAAATACCATCTGTAAGAGCAAGTAAATTCTCACTACATCTGATCAGAAAATTGATCTATTTTTCCAACCCTTTGCCTTTATTTTTAACTATCCGCAGCAGAGCAAAATATTTTATTATCTCATGACAGACCACAATGTGATTAAAAGGTTCGAACTGGGAATTTGAAATGCTGCACTAAAGGGCTCATAACAGCTATTACTGTAAGGTTGCCTGAAACAAACCAAGGATGTCAAGTGTTCATTGCTAGTGAGCTCCGTCTGATTTGATGTGTCCACACAGTGCAATGGGAACAATCACAGAGAACTTGGCTACTGTCTCATCCACTTCAGTTCACGCCAGGGCTAGGTATTTGACTGCCACTGCCAATTCATCTTCTCTTTTTTTCCTCCTGTTGTCAAGAGGCTTAGAGTACATGAGAATAAAAGGCAAGGCCCATCTATTCCAACTCTCTCCTGATCAGTCTCCACATATTAATGGGAACACAATGACTCAACAACAGATAAAAGGGAATTAAATGACACACATGCAGGGCACATGCAGCTCCAGGGTACATCTCTATTTGAAGTATCCCATGTTTGTGCATGCCTTGACTTCTTTTGGAAGGAAAACCCTTATATATCCACAGGGATGAGAGAATTGTAAATGACTTTAGTAAGTCCCTGATGCAGAGAGCGGATGAAGTAAGACTACCTTGTGAGAAAATGCATTATAGCACAGGTATATCCAAGCATGCTCCAGATGGGCCAGAGACCATTAAGACACTGCAGGAAATGCAGTGTGTATCCTAGCACTTTCCAGAACCAGACTGGAAGGTAAACATGCCCCGTGCCACATTTTTTAGACTACTTCACTGAAACGCCACATACCCATAGCAGCACTGCTCAGTTTCCTTTCAGCATTTACATGCTTATGCCTGTGCATATAAAATAACTATTACAGGAAGTAATAGATGTATTTAGGGTTGCTTACACCTTTCTGCTTTGTACCTTTATTTATGAGAAGAAAAATCTTACATGCCTTTCTGCAAATATGGCTATCCAAAGCAAGAAGTGCATTGTTCTCTGGGGCTTTTTTTAGAAGATCTTTCACTTATCTTTGTTTTCAGAGTATCAGCTGAAATTTGCTTAGGCTTAGTCAAAGGATGCATTGGAAAATCGGACAGTTATTGCACCTGCTACCAGTGCCCTGTGACAAATCCGCTTCACTCACAGTTTGGAGCCAGTTGGGTATGAGCAGACCACTCCTTCAGGAGCTCACTGCTAACAGCAACTTGCTGCTCATACATTCTCAAAAGCCAAGTGTTATTTAGGCTTTACACAGGAATTAGAGAAAAGCAGAAAAGAGCAAAAAGAAGTTTCAAGCATGTCTCTCTCTTACCTCAGAGCTGCCATTCCTCTGAGACAGAGCCAGACTCACTACATCCTCCAGAGAGGGCAGTGAGTTTGTATCCCAGTGCTGCCCTTGTTACCTGTGATGAGCTTTTCCTCTCCTCCCACTAATGGAAGACATATGAAAGGCACCTATTCTGGCCACATGCAGAAGCTTGAGGGAAGGAAAACAGGTGCTGATCTTCCCCACCATCCCACAGCTGGCCTGCTTTAGAAAGCAAACTCATTGTTTACACATTGTTCCAGTGGAAACTGTTATAAATACTGCTCAAATTGTCTGTGGTAAATTAATGAAAAGGCCTTCAAAGCTGGAGAAAACATTGGCTCGAGCTTCCTCTCTCCTGCCTGCATGAGTCCCCCCAAATGCATTTAGGAAAGCTACATTTGTTGGATATTCACCTCCTCTCAGTACCTGAGCTAAACCTCACCTTGCTACTTCTTTTGGCTGACCATTTTCTGGCTTGCATGCAGACTGCACTCACGGTTGCACCCAGGGCCCAAAACCCCACTGGGAGAGCCACAGCCTGCCAGCTGCCACCCAACAGACACCACACTGACATCCTGAGCACCAGGAACAAGTGCAGCTCAAACAGCAAACCAACAGATGCACTGAATGGCTGCTGTCCAGCTCCTGCTTTTGCCTAAGTCAGAGCGAAGTGCATTCAGTTTTGCGCCCCTCACTACAAGAAGGACATTGAGGTATTGGAGTGGAAGGTGGTAAAGGGTTTGGAGCACAAGACTTATGAGGAGCAGCTGAAGAAACTGGGATTTTTTAGCCTGAAGGCTGCAGGGAGCCCTTATGGCTCTCTGCCATGGCTCTCAGTCTCTGAAGGGAGATTGTAGCCACGTGGATGTTGGTCCCTTCTCCCAAGTGACTAGAATTAGGACAAAAAATGGTGTCAAATTGCATCAGGGGAGGTTTAGATTGGATATTAGGAAAAATTTTGTCACTGAATGGTCAGGCATTGGAACAGGCTGCCCAGAGAGGTGGTGGAGTCACCACCCCCTGGAGGTGTTCAAAAAACATGTACATGTGGCAATCCAGGACAACGTTTCGTTACTGGTATTGGACAGGTGGTTGGACTTGATCGTAGAGGTCTTTTCCAGTCTTAAAGATTATATGATTCTATGAAGCTGCTCTGGATCCTGCTGCTGTCCCCAGGAAGGGACTAATTCTAAGCTATTGAAGGAACAGCAGAACCACAGCAAAAGTCTTCGGGGATGAAAGTTTAAGATATTTTTAGGATTTTTTTGTTTTTTGAATAGCAGAGGAACTTCAAGACTGAAACAGAAATTTGAAAATAATCCTCTCAATAAGTAAATGTAACTACAGCTTGGCTACCTGGCCTACAGTTCTGAATGCTGCATAGAAAGACTGTGATGGTCAAAACCTCTATCCCAAATAAATAATGTATTTTGACTATCTACAGCACACTCTTCAAGGTTGTTATAGCAATGCCATATCCCCTTTTCTCATTCAAACCTCCAGCAACAGACTGTGTGCTGCCTGAACCAGAGTCAGAGCGAATTCTGCAAAACAGGAATCAAAAAGTCGTTTACCTGAGGACTTCTTTTTTCTATCACTTTTAAATTACAAGGCAAACATTCACTAACTGTCCTTTCTTAGCCTTGGAAAACAAAAAACCCTATTGATTTTTAGCACTTCTTTTTGTGTGCTGACTTCTTGCTCCCATTAAAAAGACTCTAGAAAAGAAAAAGGTTTCCTGCTGAGTTTGTATCAATTGTGAGTTTGCATGGGAGCATTAATGAAGAGTAATGCAATACCAATAAATGATGTGTGACAGGACTTGCAAAATGTCAGCTCAAGTGGCTTCTGTTCCTTCTGTCTTCTCCCAGAAGATGGAGCCAAATGACCAAGTGTCTGTGGCCCCGATAAATTGCACATAGGCACTACTGAACAAAACCCTTTCCAATGAAGGTAGTCTCACTCAACTGCTACCCTAGCCAAGGTGGGCTGGGAAGGCAGACACGTTCCTTGCAGGCATTTTTTTGCATGTCACAGCTGTTTTACAGCCTTTTGAAAAGAAAGAGGGACAAGATCAAGGTCAGAAGCCAACATCTTAAGAAAGCTAAATGGCAGGCAACATCTCCCCCCAAAACTCCATAGAAAAAAAAAAACAAACCACCTTTACTTCTGACTACTAGCATCACAAATCTATTTGTTTCAGAGTCTAAAATGCTAACACATTCCTCACCCTTGGTTTGCATGTTATTTACAGTAACAGAAAACTTATGAAAAAAGCTGGAAGGAAGAGCTTTCTCTAAATATGCAAGAATTGATGAGCACACCCTGTCCTCACAGTTTGTGATCCCCTGCTGGGAGCTATTCAGAACGCCAAACTGCAAGAGGAGGCTGGCTAGAATGGCAAATGTTTAACCTAAATCGTTTAGAAGTCATTCAAAAGTGCTTCTTTCACTTTGTACAACACATGTTGACCTTGTTTCTGAGGATAAGCAGAAAGAGATGAGCTGAGACTGGTGCTGAAAGCAGAGGGATGGTGATGCATCACAAAACACTTTGTGTACCTCTGATGCAGACCACTGAAGAAAAGTCCCCTCTTTGGCTAGGAAGACATGTAATGTCCAGCATTATTAGAGGATTGATCCCAGCCTGTGCCCTTACAGTACCTATAAAGCGCCCCACTTCCAGGACAACATGTAGACGAAGAACGTCTAAGACTTGGTGACGAGCCAGTACAATGGCAAACAAAATTCAGTATAGTCTTCAAAGTGATGCATGTGGGGAAGAAAGCAATCCTAATTTAACATACAAATATGGGTTTTCCAGCAGACTCCATTTTTCACTCAAGCTGTGCAGCACAAAGAATGGCTCCAGTTACATGGCAGGTCAGGGCATGATTGTGTAAACTTTATACCTAGAATTTCAACAGAGCTCTGATAATTAGACTGGTTGGGGGGCAACTAAAAAGGCTAGTAAGAAGGTCTGGGATTGGTCAACTATAGATATGTCTGTTTTCCTCACAGAAAAAATTCCTCTAGCAAGAAGAAAATAAGGTCTAACTTCTGCCAAATGATAGGGGTAAGACTGCTCACTTACTAAAATATGATGTAAGGACACTTAATATCTGAATGAAAATTTCAATGGAAGTGTAACAAATCTCTCCTTTGATTCTTCCCACCACCCCCCTCCCCATAGCCAAAACTGGACATTTTTCTCCATTATTTTCAACAACTAAAAGACTGTAAAATTGGGGACTTCAATTGTCACAAACTATTTTCAAAATACCTTTCTACCCAGCTTTTAAAACATAAGTGGCAATTATAAAGTATTATTTTTTTCCTTCAAGAAGTCCGATGACCATTTTAAATCAGTTTTCATGACACAACAAACTCACATAAGAGAGAAAAAAAATATTTCCGATTATTTAGAACTTGAATTCATTGTTTAGGGTATTGAAATCTTCTGTTTCCCTAAAAATAAACCTAGGGTTTGATTTCAGTAACACATTCTATTTACCTCCAGAGATTTTAGATCTTCTATTTTAAATCACATCACACTTTAGGTGAAGTGATCATTTCTGTTCTAAATAAAAATCATTATATTTTATCTTTGTCACAAAGCATTTGGAGTTAGTCACAAATTATGCAGATGTTTCTTATCACAGGAGATTTAGAATTGAGCCTGAGGTATGTGCAGGAGATTTTTGTCACACACTGTTAAAAAAAAAAGGATGCACAGTGATTTAAATAATGTTCAGATAAACATTAGCAGGATATTTTAATTATCACATCGAGGTTTTTGATTCATAAAGGGGAAAACTATTAAGTGAGTATAGTGAGTGAAAGCCCAGCTGCATCAGTTCTAATTCTCATTTGACCTGGATCCTGAGGCAACATCTGAAGAACAGGACAATCTAAAGAAGTCATTTGTGTTGGTTAGCCAAGAGAATGCCTTGAATCAACTGCATATTCATGGTCCCACCTTGGGTTTAGGCCATATATAAAGTAGGAAGACAAATAAAGAAAAACTCTGTCTTTTTAAGGGGTGAGCAAAGAGTCAGCTACAGTTAAGGAACAAATGTAAAACATAAATTTAGCTGAGCCTTGCGTAGGCATGTACATGTTGGTAAAGCCACACCAAAGGCAGAGAGTCCCCTTTTTGGTGCAGTAAGCTATTAAAAAAAAAAGAAACCCAAACATGGGGAGGGACACTTAGGGCAAAGGAAACTGAAGCAAGGAAAAGAATACCTGCCAGTCTCTTTTAGCTGCTATATGTCAGAAGAGATGTGGAAGTACGTCATCCTGCAGGAAGCTCTTGCAACTGAGCTCATGGGGCATGCAAAGAAACATATCCATTGCATAGGCGGGTTTGCAGATGTGCTGTGTGACTAGGTTTAGCCTTCACATTGCTGCTTGGGCAGGTGGGATTTGTAGGTAGACTAAATCTCAGGTATAATGCAAATGCAGCTGTGGAAATTCCAGGCATGACAGAATGCAAGCCAGGAAATGGAAGAAGAATTCAAAACACAGAGTCTAGTTTGCTCTAGGACCATTACCATGCCAATGGATGGATGGATGGATGAAAGGATGGAAAGACAGAGAAATAAATTTTCTCTTCAGTTTCATAGCTTCAATCCTTCAGAGACTCAAATTTCTCAGTTGGCACCAGATCCTGAAAGAGCAGTCCTCACCCCTTTTATAAGCTTAAAGACAAATGATACCTTTCAAACAGGATTATCATCTGTACAATATCTCTTTGCCAAAGCCCAAGTTAGCTCTTCAAACCTCTTGGCCCCTTTTTTGAAAGAATATAGGCCAAAGATTTAAACTTATATTTATATGGAAAAAAACAAACCCCCACAATTTAGACTTAAAAAATCACTGATCACACAACCTCAAATTCAACTTCATTAGTCCAGTAGTCACTTAACCAGAGTTAAACTTTTGTATCTGATTTCCATTCCAAATTTCAATTTCCAGCTACTGGATTTTGTTATTTCCTAGGGTCAAGCTCAAAGCTGTCAATTATCAATGTTTTTGTTCCCCTTAGAGGTAATTATAGCCTATGAGGAAGTTGCTCATTTATCTTTGCTTTGATGAGACAAATACAGAGAGCTCCTGGAGTCTCTCTGTATAATGCATATTTTTCCAGTCCATTTACCCATGTGTGTTTTCTTCAAACATCCAAACATCCTCCAACATCACAACGTTTCTGGAAGTATGAAGTCTAGAAAAGGATTCTGTATTACAGAGGTGTTCCGGAGGAGTCCAAATGTGGGGGTCTCACATATACAAAGGTACTGTCATGAAGTCAACAAGGCTGTTCACTAAAAATATCAAATACACTTTTATCCAGAAGAGGTGTTTAGCTCCACTGGCAGAATACAGCACGAGCATCTGCAAAAAAATGGAGAGAACAGTATGATTTTATGAATAGCTACTTTAAAGGAAAATCATTCTATCTGGCAGGATTCCAGTTCAGCTCTTTCAAATTATCAGAGAGAGATTTTGAAGGAGAAATACTTCAGATTCAGGATGAAAAAAAAATAAAATCCATCAGCTTCAGGACAGTAGCAAGAGCATAGT
Source organism: Zapornia atra (assembly GCA_013400835.1). Classification (NCBI taxonomy): domain Eukaryota; kingdom Metazoa; phylum Chordata; class Aves; order Gruiformes; family Rallidae; genus Zapornia; species Zapornia atra. Next base: position 267,140 of record VZTU01021204.1, read on the forward strand.
GCCCCTTCAGAGCCTCTCCTTTACAATTTTGGGTGCTGTGCACCTTTCCCCTCAAGAAAAGGAGGAAATAATAAAAGCACATTAAACCTGTTCCTGGAAAATATCACCTCCTTCAAACGGAAGCAATGCCTTATGAATTCTTAAATGAAGACTCACACAGCATACGTTATCTAACCACTAAAATCTGCCCATGTCTGGTTCTGCTGGTATCTAGTGGTGTATGGAGAAAATAAGGCCTAAGAGAACTTCACAAAGATGATATTCACCATAAATATGCTTCAACATGAGATCCACATCTAGAGCAGCCATATGTCAGAAGTTACTGAAGGATCAGAAACTGTGTTTAACACAGTATGCCACTCCCTGCTTCAGTTTCAGAGATGAGATTATCTGGATATAGACCGGGAAGAAATTTCAGCTTCAGTTCTTATCTAAAGCTTTTGATACACTTTTTAATGGCAAGATAAAAATGCCTTGCACACAAAGTGATTCTTTTCTGTCAGATCTGGGAATTACTGATAAATTCTGATGCAACACCGTAAATAACTGTTTCCATTTAATGATGCTGAGCATGTTAGGCTATGTCAATCATCCCTTGGAAATGAAGAGGAGATGTGATTTGAAATGGCAAGCTGCGGGTGTCTAATCAATAATCCCATTATGTGTCAAGCAAACCAAATTTGATTATCACAGAGCAGTTACAGTCCCTCTCAGTGAAGCTGCAACTCAGTTACCATTCAAACTCCCACTACAAAACCAGCAGGTGAAAGTGATGGAGGATTATTTAGCTTCCAAATGTGGAGTTATCTAGAAGGTTTGTGAGATAGCAGTCCCCTAACTACTGCAAACCACTGAAGTTTCTACCCTCTAGTGGGAAAAAAGGCAAAAATTCCAGTGTGACCTACTCTCAAAACTCCCTAGCTTCCTAATATTCCTTGAGACATCACTTCTTCTCCAGAACCTCTGCTGGCTCTTTGCACATCTAAGCCCTTTGAAACACAAGTCACTCCAGACCTTGGGAACACTCTTCACTTGTCCTGTAAAACCAGCAGGGTTCTTCAACCTTCTAGTTTTGCTCTTCTTAGCATGGTCCATCTTACAGATTGTTCCTTTTCATTGATCTACCTATAAAGGCTCATATTCTGCCACGGTCTTCAACCTTGAAATGTAACTAAGGGATGTGCACAGGCAGAAGCTGTAAATCAAAGGATGTTGTGAGATCCAACAGTATGTTCCTAAATCAAAGGATGTTTGGCAATCCAACAGTATATTCCCACTAAAGATCTGCAAGACTTTGTGACTTCAATCAGGCCACTCAGCTGTTTCCTTGGTTTCCTCTCCACATTCACAAGAACATCAATTCAAAGCTGTGTTCTGCGCACTCAATATCTACATTTATGATAATGATACCGGATGCCTTTGGTAGATGTACATTTAGCAGTTGTGTCAACACCACTGTGAAGCATCCATACACAAGTAGCAGCTCAGACCCATTATGATTCCATCTGAGTCAGTACAAAAACAGATTTTGCTGCAAGCAAGCATTTGTGGTGAATCTATATTAAAAATAATGCTACAAATTACACTAAACAGTGTGCACATAACTAGCTCTAGGCTGGTTTCAATAAACACATGGTCTCTTTGGAAGCGATACTAGAATTATTTTTCTCCTTTTCTGTAGTGGCAACATGGTGAGAGGTTTGTGAAGATCAAGGGATAAAATGGGCTCATTTACATTTCAGAGACTCCAGCTGGAAGTGTTTCCTGTCTGTTTAACAGCAACATCATTTACAACCCTGAGATTAAGTTTTCTTATGCCTTATGTAAAGCATTAAAAAAGTTATGATCTTTATTTGCTAAATTAATATTCTAATTAACACTGGAAGTTTTAGCCCAAGATAAGCAATTGTCTGTTGAATCAGTCTTAAGATTTTAAAGAGGTGATCATAGAATCATAGAATGGTCTGGGTTGGAAGGGACCCCAAGGATCATAGAGCTCCAACCCCCCTGCCACGGGCAGGGCCACCAACTGCCAGGCCTGGATCTGACTAACAGCACTTTGGGAGATAATAAATCAATGCCCTTCCAGTCATAGGTACTGAAAAAAGTGGTCTGTGATGTATTTTTGTAAACACCAGCTTACAGACAATGCTGTAAAGGTCTGCTGCCTGGGGTCATGACATTATGGAACTGAAAACCAGATTTCACATGTTAACCACACACGGAGCTCCAGTCCCAGTTAGGGGATTTACCTATAGGCACATTCCAAAGCATCCAAGAGCCTGCAGCTTCTCTGTCCCTTCCCTTTGCAAAAGAACCCTACTGCTACCATCATCACTGCTGCACAGGGCTGAGAGAGGAACTTTTGGCACATTGTAGAGGCATGCAGGCAGCCAGCAGTAGAGACACAGCCGTGCTTCCCTTCCTAAGAGCCCTCATACACAAGTCCTGGAGTGGCAGGTCTGTTTGTAGTGGGTTGACAAGCACAATGCCCTTCTCTCCACTGGCTGAGCTTTCTCACGGTTTCAGCTCTTCTCCCAGTATAGCCAGAAGGCAGAGGCAGTTCATGGAAGTGGTGGTAGGGCCTTAGCTGTAACTCTCCTGTGACTTGCAGTGTATTTTCTTTCTGCTGCCATGTGTTTTTTAAAGTTCTATCTTTCAGCAAATATCTAAGGAGCTTTTTTTCCTTCTTTCAGATGAGCATTTTCTCTTATTACTTTCTGAAGTAAGGCTTAAGCTTATTTCAGGTCCTGAGGAAACCAGCTGCCCTCAGGAAAGCAGGCAGCTCACTCATTTTCTGACTGTGGGAGGTGATGCTGCTTATTATAATGAGATGTATACAGAAAGGGCAGGATGTGGCTCTTACTTCATTCCACTGCTTTCCCCATAATCCCAGCCAAATTCTGAGCATGTCTCTTTTATCTCTTATCTTCTCTCTGTTCCCTAACAACCTGGATTTAACGATCTAGTTAAAACCTAGAAGACCTGAAAAGAAATACATTGCTGTGATTCCAGTTTGGTGACTTTGGGCAGAAGAACACACTCAAGTACGAGTTAGGGAACAGCTTAAGGAGCTAAACATGTGTTGTGCACAATCCAAAAAGCATCAGCCCTGCTGTGTTTTTCAAAAAAACACAGGTAGTCACTTAAAAAAGCCTATGTATGTTGCACTTCCCAAATAGCAATGTTGGGGACATCACATTCACTTTCTTTGCTAGGTATAGAAAAGAGGGCAAGACCAGACTGCTGGGAAGCAGACAGGAGTTTTCCAATTGACACCGGTAGGAATCCAGCCTTTAAGCATCTTATTGCTTCTCTATTCTTTCCTGTGTAGTAACTGCAAGTACCAATAGCATTTTAATGTGGATTGGAATACTTAAAACTTTGTCTTTTCAAGGAGTGCTAACACCACCTACTTTTCCTAAGCAATGGCCCCCTATGATGGGAATTTTAATTAATTAAAATTAATATTAATGTTCCTGGAAATGTTGCCTGCTTAAACTTTTTCTCAGAGTGAGTTTTCTAAGGAAACAAAAGGAACAAAAGCTGCATTTTCCTCATGCCGTGTTCATTACAAAGGTCTTCATTTAGCAAAGCGCCTTCCAGCTTGGAGCACATGAGCAAGCCCATTGAGGCAAATAGGATTATTCCAAGCTGGTTAAGGCACGTGCTTACGTATCTTGCTGAACCTTAAACAAGAAACAATGTGACTGAAAAGTCTCTGGAGAAAGCTCAGTTTGATCAGGTAGTGTTTAAGGTACAGCCAAGCACAAGACACGAAGTCCAGCCTGTATGGTAGGATAGGGGGGCGTGTCACTTCCAGAGGAGGGCATGCTAGAAAGAACATGTACATCAGCACTCAGGGTTACGTGCCCTGTAAGGGCATTGCTCTTTTTCTTTGAACCATGTAAAGTGCCTTCCAGAGAAAAAATAGCTTTGATGATACATACTATGAAATATAAAAAAAATCTGAGAAAGTTCTTATACACCAGCTGCCCCAACTCCCATCCTGTTCCCCGTACATTATTTTTCTTCCAGTTTGCCCTGACAAGGCACCTTTCCACTAAGACCATCCAAAACTACTGGAGAGACTTCCAAACAATTCAAATTGCAGGTCTGTAGCATGCTTACCTCATACCAGCAAATTCAGGGACAGATGCTGTTCTTAAATAAAAAGAAGTCTGGAGCTAGGTAAACTCAGGCCCTGAAGCACTACTCTCTGACCTCTGTTGCTGCCAGTACTCTCCTGCTGTGTCCCAACACATGAAGATGTGGCTGTAAAGTCTCTGATTAATGTCCTGGAGCTAAACAAGTTCTGCTGATGATTCATTAGCACATTTCCCTAAGTCAAAGAATGAGAAGTTTTGTCCTTCAGGCTGAGGTTCTCTGCAGACTCAGTGGTCAGTGCAAGTACAGTGTGACATCACTTCCCAAACAGGAAGAAGGATTTTGATTCTGGTTTTCCAGAAAAAAGTCCAATGCTGGGAATTTTCTCATTCTATCTTTTACATTTTTTCTATGACATTTTCCATGCTGTGTGCTCAGCTCTGCCAAAATGTGCTGGCAACCTAGAAATCCAACAGGACAATTTTCTAACCATTAATAAGCTTCTTAAGTTAAGAATTCAGTGCTTTTTAATGGCAATTTTAATACTTCCATGTGGGAAATAAAGCATGTTCTCAGACGTTTTCATAAAGAGCATTGCAGGTATAAGATTTATACACCATTGTATTCAGTATTCTTAGGAAACACATAATCCTATTCATCTAGCCTTGCCGTATCAACTTAAATAGGTTCTCATGTACCAGGTGTCTTCAGTATTTGAATACTGAAATTGCAAAGGGCAAACATTATTAATGCTTCTAGGAACAGACTTAACATTTCATAAAACAGAAGGAATAAGCAAGCCTTCAAGGTGGTGGAACGACTTGCTTTTAACAGTAGTGAAAAACCTTATCACGAAATCTAAAGCAGGTTAATGCTCCACTGAATAAGAGAAGCAGCAAACTAAGCTACACAGAATATGGCACTATCCCAAACCACACTTCAATAAAGAAGCCAACATGTTGTAGAAAACAACACAGTTACAGCTAAACAAAATGTAGAGTACCCAGAAGCATAAATAAAACATCTAACATGTCCTACCTCCACATGAAGATATCCAGTTGGATTACATGGGCTAAATCCCACATCCACAAAGCTTAACTCCTGCCCAGCGGAATTTCTCTCCAGTGAACTATTTTGAGAAATAAAAGGCTGTACTCCATAGCTGGTTTTAGTGCATTCAGTGACAAATACATTTTATACTATAATCTGCCCTTTAATAGATATGAAAGTTTAAAACCAGAAGCCAACCCTCCTTGGGTGAACGACATTAATGCCTTCCAGCAGTGTTAGATACTATTGGAATAATTGGTGTTTGTTGAAGTTGTATGGAAAATAAAACACAATCCAAACAAGCTATCCAGTGAAGCTGGGTATTCTGCACCTACAGGATGGGTGTCACATGATAGTATCTCCTACACACTCCCCATACCTGTTTTTGTCTGGGAAAACCCTGTCTGTCAGAAGCTATTGCACGCTGTGCCTATTCTAGAGCAAAACTCACACAGATTACACTATCCAGTACAAGCAAGCCTGCAGCTGAGCTAGCTATTGCCTGGCAATTTCTAAGGGCTAGGTTTGGTGTCCTGCCATCAGCAAGGGCACTAGTCTGCATAGCACACCTCTTCCAGCCACCAGTTCTCATTAATCACATAGGGACACAATGACCTGAAACATCCCTCTTTCCAAATGGGTAAGGAGATTTTAAAATTATTGAAAGAATTGCCTAACCATGTAATTGCCCAAGGCTCTCCCCTGGAAAACAGATTTTTTTAAAAAATAAAAAACAGATCTAAAGAACTGGATACCAGCTACCTAAGAGTCTGCTGACAACCATCATCTCCTACAAATCTACCCATCCACCTTTCACCAGCTGTTAATAAATACACATATGCACAGACACATCCACTTCTAGTGGATTTTTTTACTCTTCAGTCATACCTTTTTCAATGCTGTTACAATATGAAACCTTCCATTTGTTTATGACTTAGACACAGAAGGTTCTGAAGTGAAAAACTACTTGCCTTTTCAGAACAGCAAAATATATTTGAAATGTGCAATAGAAAAAATAATTCATGTACTTCACAAATGGTAACTGTGCCAGTTTTATTGAAAAGAAGAAAGTTTCTGAATAAAGTCAATCAGTAAAAAAAAAAAAGTAAATTAATTACAGGATTACCCTTTTTTGTGATTGGATTTGGGGTTGGGGAAAAATACTGTGAGAGTGGGGAGGGATAAACTAAGACACTAAAACTGAAACAGAAAAGTAGAAAGGTATGTGCAGTGCCCAAGCAAATAAGACATGAAATAATTAAGTAGGAGAAAAATTATAAGGGACAGCCAGCCTCTGTTAGGTGCCCAGACTTAGACAACAGTTCCAAAGGATCAGGAAAGAGCTTAAGAACACCATAGAAGATTACTCTATGCCCCTACTTCTCTGTAGAGGCTGTATACTGATGTGTCCCCACATTGCCTTCAGCCTCCTCACATGGAACAAGGGAATGGATGATCTGTATAGTAGGTTACCTTCACTATTTCAAACCAATATTTTTAGAATGAAAGTCCAATTTCTTTTTTTGCCCCTACACTTTCCTTGTTATATTCACTCTCCTTAAGTTGAAATGTTGTCATCAAGTACTGCCACTTCTCAGGAAACAGCACTACTCTGTTTAAGTTCCCAGCAGCACATAGCTCTAAGCCATGCAGAAGGAACCAGCATTTTGTTGCTTGGCAACTCAAAATAAGTGTCAATAATAAGAACAACAGGATAAAATTTTTCAAAGCACCTATCTGCTTTAGGAGCTTAAGATCCATTTGTGGAAATCACTTAGGAGTCTAAATTCTAAAGATTCCTATTTGACAGAAAAATGCCTTAAAAAATTGCTTTTCAGTTTCAGGGTTTGTTTGAAATATGGGCCATGGGCTTGTATGGAAACATGACTGGGAATATAGTAGGGTTTTCCAAAGCATCACAGCCATTTCTGTTCTTCCACTTATCCCTTCAACCATTTATTTGCATCCTTCAGTTACAAATATTTTCCTCTAGACCCTTTACTGGCAGAGGTGGGTCTGAAAATTATATCCTTTTAACCTTAGAGTCAAATAGAGTTTATCTGTACAGCAAACTTCAGTTTGGTTTGATTTTTTTATTTTTGTGTTGGTTGAAAGCAGAGGTTTAAAGAAGCTGAATAGAGTATGGTCTGACATGCCAATATATGACAGCTGGCTCCTGGTAAAACAATCCATCAGGTCCTTGCTTGTGCCCATTTGCAAAGATTGAAGAGACAGTGATGATTTTCCAAAACACAGCATGTGGCTTTAAAGCCATGAAATCTACTCTCCTGCTGTATATTCAGAGTTCCGCAGGCAGGGAGGTATGTCAATTATTTTCCCCAACCAGCTTGTGAAACACACTGTAATCCCTGAAATGCTCTGACACTGTACCTACACGGTTCCTGCTACAGAGAGGACAGCCAGGAACAGACTATATATTACCTTCCTACACACCAATTTATTTATAGCATAATTGGCAGAGCACAGCTCTTGCAAGAATAAAACCGAAGTGTGTGCAAATCAGTTCCTCCCCCCAAAACAGACAGATCTTTTTGCAACTACCGAGGGATGTGCAAAACAATAGATTCTGTCAGCTGGGACAATCCACTTGAGTTAACGGGCAACAGGTCCCATCTGGGCATTGAGATGATATTCTGAATGTCACATGCTGGGCCAAGAGCAGAGACCCATGTCCCATACTTAAGCACTCAAAAATACAGAGGCTAGCTAAGTAGCCAATGCCTAACCTGCCCACCTGGGAACTAAGAAACATTTAAAACCTTGCTTTCTCCATGTACCCACTTTATTCCTCCCTAATACTTGATTCTACAAGCTAAAAAATGTCAAGCATTTTAACCAGCTCTACCAATACCTGCCTTAGCTCAAAAACAGTTTACCTCACAATCTGAGAGCAAGTGGGCCACATACACATATTACAATGGACAGAAAGAGTAGACAGCTAGGTAGAGCGAGTTGTGGACTTCCCACTGCCTTCTAAAGACAGCAAGTTATGGAAGGGCAGCAGCTGCACTGCCTAAAATTTTCTTTCAATAGATATATAACATGCTATCCATGACCCTGCAATTCTCATGTAGTTTATAAGGAGGATTTAGCACATGTTTAAGCATACGTCTTCAATGTTGTCCCAAAGGCAAAAAGGGTTGGTCACAATTATGAGAGTCTAATTAACAGTGGAGAAAAAACCACAATGCGAGCCAAGATTTTGCATAGTGTTCATGAAAGTACTCAGTACTAGTGATTTTTCCTTCTCTTGCTAGAAGTGATAAACATATAACAATATGCCATAAAAATGAGCAAATCTCCTTCCCTATCCAGTCTGGCATCTACATACAGCTGCAAAGATAGATAGCGAGAAGGCTTAGACCCAGCTGGCAGAAATGTCAGGTTTTCAGCTCTGTATCTCTATTATATCAAATGCAAACAGCATTAGCTCCTAGCTGTGCCAGTCCTTGGGAAATGCAAGTATTTGGATGGAGAAAGATTGGATAAATCTAAGCCTGGACATGGCTGGAGAAATGACAAGGAAACAGGACAAAAGAAGGAGCCAGAAATAACTTTAAAAGCCTTGCTTTCACTATGTAACACCAGCTATCATGTTTATCTTTCCTTTTACATGTGCCTGATCTCAAGATCACTAGAAGCTGCTCTTTAATGGTGTGCCTTATGTATAGAGGACCACGACATCACACCTACCCTCAAATAGAGGCAGGAAAGAAAATCTGTCAATTTATTATCTAAGCGTAGATTATAAACAAAGACTTGCATGATGCTTCTTTGTTTACAACTGCTGGAACCTACAGCAAATGTCCCCAGACACATGTCAAGGGGAATCATTTGGGAAGAACTGAGCGGGTTTTTTTGCCTTTGTATTTGAAAATAGAGTATGTAACCTTCAGCAACCCATTTGGCTTTAAAACACCTTCAATATTTAAAAATACAGGCTGATTCTTTCTTCTTTTGACTTCCTTGCGGTGGCTTCTCATTCAATACAGAAGCCAAGTGAAAGCAGCAGTCCTAAGGGACTAGTCTTCCCTCAGGAGGACTGCTCTGCCCTGCATGACCAGAGCAGGTATGTTACCTAGAGAAGCTGACACTGATTTTTCATACACCCCCTTGCTGTAACCACAGGGGTTTTCTCAGCAGTTTGCTAATACCTATAAAGCTCCCTGCTGAAATCAACTGAAAGAACATGAACTTCAACATGCCAAAGAAAGAAGAACAGTGCACTTCAGGGTGGTCTCAAACTAAGAGCTAAAAAAAATCGACTACCCCCAAACTCATATCCTTAAAAATTAGCTAAAAGTGAACAAAATAGAGAAGGGCAGTCACATAGAACTTCTGTATGAATGGTCACAGAGTATGATGATGCTCGGAGGAGGGTACAGACAGATTGATGATTATTTGTTTTGCACCCAGCCTCAAACTAGAAATGCTTTATTTTCTGATACCCTGGAGATATATATATAATAATAACTTAAAAAGAAGATAAATATTTAATAAGAAAATTCTTGTATTCAATAGGGAGTTTCTTCCAGCTCTCTATCATCTTTGACAGGTCTTGGAGAACAGAAGTGCCTGAAGACTGGAGGATAGCCAATGTCACTCTGGTCTTCATAAAGGGCAAGATATGAAAAAGACAGGGATCTCCTGGAAGGAGTCCAGAGGAGGCTATAAAGATGATTATGGGCCTGGAGCATCTTCCCTGTGAGGAAAGGCTGAGCTGGGACTGTTCAGCCTAGAGAAAAGAAGATTAAGAGGGGACCTTATTAATGTTTATAAATATATAAGTATGGGGTGCAGGGGGAAATGGCCAGCCCCTTTTCAGTGGTCTGTGGAGACAGAACAAGGGGCAACGGCTGCAAGTTAGAGTGTATTAAGTTCTGCACCAACATGCGGAAGAACTTTTTCACAGTGAGGGTGACAGAGCCCTGGGACAGGCTGCCCAGGGGGGTTGTGGAATCTCCATCTCTGGAGGTATTCAAGACCCGTCTGGACTCCTATCTGTGCAATATGAGCTAGGGAGCCTGCTTTGGCAGGGGGGTTGGACCCAATGATCTCTCAAGGTCCCTTCCAACCTCTATGATTCTGTGATCTTCTATGTGAAGAAAAGCCACAGATCATACAATTGCATACACATAGACTTTGCCATCTAGCACAGAATACGTGAAGCCTGGAAATCCTGATTTCAGGGGTGATTTTTGCCTCCTTAAGTACAAGCCAATCAATCTCAAATCCTCACACTGCCAGAACTGCAGATACAAGAAGTTTGATTACTCATGAGACTAGCGGAAGCCCTAGCAAACCCCAGAATTGCCCATCTAGGTTCTACCTGGCGTAGAGAACCCAAATACTCTGAAAGCTTGCATGATTGAGTTCCACTGAGCTACCAAGTGTGAGGCTTCAGCCAGATTGTCAACAAATGGGTCTGGAAGGGAGATTGACAGTTGATGTGAAGTTTTGGGTTTTATAAAACTGAATGTTGTGAGGCTTTGGGCAGGGATTCTCCTAACCAGCTGTAGATCTCATCTCAGAGAGTGTGTTGTTGTGACCAACCATTTTACTTGCAGTTGTCTTCCTGCGACTGTGAAGAGCAGCCTTCTCAACACAACAGGCCTGGGAAGGCTGACACTGCTTGGAATCAGTTCAGACTATGGGAGTGCAGAGAGTCATCTTTCTCCTACATACAGTCTTTCCAGACTGCAGAAACACATGTTCCTCTGATAGTGTATGGGAAGTGGCTCATCTGCTGCTAAAGGTATTTGGTGAATTAGCAGCAAGTAGTATTATCAGAGAAGCCTAGTACTAGAACAGTGGGAAACTGCTTGGAGACCAACTGGGTGTTAGTCCAAATTACTATTCTTGAATGACCCTGAATACTGTAATTTCATTTCAATATTAAGTTAAGAAAATGAGAACCAAGATATCTTAATAAATTGTCCTGTGTTCCTTCAACAAAATTAAGAGTAAGAGACAGCCTAATAAAGAATCACTGTGCTTTGACATGAAATCAAGACAAATAAATGAATACAATTACTTCCCAAGTTGGTTAAATAGCTTCAATGTATCTTTATCAAGGCAACGTGATCAACAGAAGTTCTTTCTGACCCCAAACTTCATACATAGAATTCCAAGCTCTTAGAGAAAACTCACGTCTGCCAAAAAACAAGCAACAGATGTCATTCAGATAACAATCTGGGATTGATGTCTATGTTTTCATTGCCTGCAAAATAGGATGGTCATTTTTTAGCTCGGGTAGGCATTTGACAAGCTAATTGTCAACAGCAATGTTCTCATCTGCATTCTTCAATATGATCAGATGCAACATTTCATGCATTCTGAAATAGAGCTCCTGAGAAGAACTTTCCAGTGTGAAATTTCAGTTGGGGTTAATTCAAGTTGACTCTCAGTCTGAGAAGTTTTATGAATGTTCAGGCTTTTCTGTAGACACTCCACTAAGAATTCAGAACAGTACCTCCTAAGCAAACAATCAGCTTTGCTCAAACTAGTGTTAGTCACTGGACCCCTGTGCACATTGGTTGACAGCTGTATTTTAAGGTAGGGAAATTTCACTTAACACTAACCTCCCCTTCAGCAGGTCACTGCTAGCTCAGCATGATAGCTAAGATTAAGGAAACAGCAAAACCCCCTCAGAGGGGTCCAAAAGAAGTGTTTCAAGAGAAATGCAATGAAGCAGAGCCAAAAAAGACGACCTCAAAACAGACCTCACACTGTTTGCAAAAAGGACTAGCCCCTCAATGTTTAGTGAATAAATATGTACCAATCTACTGATCTGTAAATATACAGAAGCTTTTCATAAAAAAAAGAGAAAAAATAATCCTTTGTACTTACAGGCCTCTAGTTGATCCCTACCCCATGGGAATTAAACATGTCTCATTTACAGACACATGTTTTCACCATGAAAAGGAATTCAGCAATAAGTTAACAATTCAGAGTTCCAGGCCAACAGTACAAGCAATTGTGGAAGCAAGTGGTGTAAAACTGCAATTATACCCAGAAAGGCAGTTATTAATAAGAGACCAGCCAGTCATTTGAAGAGGTGATTACAAAGTTCAACAAGCATTCTTGTCCATCCTTCTCATATTTTCAACTTACCAGAAAAACACAGCCTTTACTTCACATCTGTAAGTGTAAATGCCTTTCCTCGTACTGTTTAGAAATTAAAGGACCTTATGTAGTTTATATAATTAAAAATGAGGCCTTTGTACAATATATGTGCACATGTGTATGCATTTTTCCACCTAAATGGCAGCCTTTGAATTAGCAACTTTCTCCTCTGGTAAAGTGAAATGCTTACAGGACATGTTCATCTCTACTGAAGCCACATTTAACCTCCCAACCCAAGAATTTTCTGACTGAAAAGTTGAGACAGAGTAAATGGTCGGAGAGGCTTCAAACATGCCTTACTTCAACTCTAGGCAAGAGGAGGTCTCTGCCTTGTTAGAACACTGAGACTTTTTTTGGGAAGCATTAGAAGACCCCTTTCCTAATCTTTTGATGTATCCCTATTGCAACTGTCTTTGAGGCTTCATTCATTTACTTCACGAGGCCAACCTTACTCAAACTCCACTGTGTTTGAAGATATCAACATTTTATACCAGTGACCTTTCATTCCCTTCTTTTCTTAGTGAGTATTAAACGCTTCTCAATCAGATTTAAATTTACTTCCAACGTCATCTAGACTAACAAAATTAGATGCCACCGCCTTAACTTGATATTCAAGCACGAAGCTATTTTAATAAATGTCAACGAGCAAATTAAATATTTGAATTTTGATGTTGGTCTCCAGAAGCAGAAGAGATTTAATGCTCATCTAAGGAAAAGCGTGATTAACATTCAGGTCAGACCCAACCAACAAAACCTGCTGAGTGTTCAGTGCTGACACATTCCTAGTGACTTTTGGAAGCGCTAGTCATAAGATCTGTTTGCACATAAACATATGTGACAAAACTGACAAGCCAATTGTGTATAATTTAAATATTTGCAGATTACTACAACATGGTTATCACTGAATTGGTGACATGGATGCTGTTGCTATGGGAGCTGGATTTATGTTTATATAACGCAGCAGGTGCTTGCCCTACCATGCAGGTCAAAACATGAGCAAGGTTGCTTTGTAGTTTTATACTGCATTTGGCTGTGGCCAAATTCTGTTCCGGACACTGAAGGAAGGCTTGACCTTAGCTTGCCTTTGGTCTTCATATGGCCCCTGTAGTGGTTTACAGCAGCTTCTCCAGTATACAGAACCATGGAATCATAGAATGTTTTGGGTTGACAGGGAGCTTAAAGGTAACCTAGTTCAACCCCTTTGCCATGAGTGGGAACACCTTCCACTTGACCGGGTTGCCCAAAGCCCCATCCAACCTGGCCTTCAGCACCTCCAGGGAGGGGGCCTGCACAGCTTCTCTTGGCAGCCTGTTACAGTGTCTCACCACTCTCACAATAAACAATTTCTTCCTAGTAGCTAACCTAAATCTCTCCTCCTTCAGTTTAAAGACGTTACCCCTTGTCCTATCACTCCGTGCCCTTGTAAACAGTTCCTCTCCAATTTTCCTATAAGCCTCCTTCAGGTACTGGAAGGCCATTATAAGGTCTCCTCAGAGCATTGTCCAGGATGAACAAGCCCAACTCTCTCAGCCTGTCTTCACAGAAGTGCTCCAGCCCTCTGATCTTCGTGGCCCTCCTCTGGACTTGCCTCAACACCTCTTCTTATGATTGGACCACCAGATCTGGATACAGTACTCTAGGCGGGGTCTCACAAGAGTGGCATAGAGGAGAACCACCCTCAACCTGCTCGTCATGCTTCTTTTAATGCAGCACAAGATGCGGCTGGCTTTCTGTGCTGCAAGTGCACACTACCAGGTCATGTTGAGCTTCTCATCAACCAACACTCCCAAGTCCTTCTCCTTGGGGCTGCTCTCAATCTATTCTCCACTCAGCCTGTAGTTGTGCTTGGTACTGCCCAACCAATGTGCAGAACCTTACACTTGGCCTTATATGCCAGGTGTCAACATGTCCTATCCACAAACTGTTTGCCACTTCTGCTCATAGCTTACCTGAACCCTTTGACATCTAGCAATGCAGTTATAGACTAGCTGTGTATAGAAACAGAGGGGTTTCCTGGGGTTTTGGGTAGTCCACAGCCTTGTCAGAAGAGGACTAGATTGCTGACACAGCAGAACGCAGGTACCCTGGTCAGCTGCACTGGTCCATGCTACCCTGTCTTATGTACAATGACACAGACATGGAAGGAGGCAGGTCTGCACATTGCAGCACTCCAGTCAGCACAGCAGGAAGAAAGGATTCAGCAGAACACTGGCAGAGACCGGACTGCAGCCTTTACTTCCTCAGCCCTGGCCAGAAGGCCAACATTGCTCTGAAAACAAAGATGGGAAAGGCATGAGTGGATAAACAGGGGACAGCAGGTCGTGGAGGGGAAGCATGTTTGGGGTGGACTTTAACACATCATGTTGCGTATACAGACCTCACTAAACAAACAGGCTTTCTACTGCATACTCGCTATTAATTGCTGCCACATTAAACAGCAAGCTCCACAAAGTCAAGACAACAAGATGTAGATTTGATCAGATCCTTGATTATCATTGATAGAAAAGCACAAACAAACACATGGCCCTGAGACAAGGTAAAACAAGGATGTGATTGATATTGTAAACAAACATATAAGAGATGGGGCATGCAGATGCAGAATTCCATTTGTGAATAAGTTAACAAGTAAAAAGAAACCACTTTTACCTGGAAATCTCCATGATCATGTCACGTAAAGACAGCCATTTGCATGTTAATAAATTGCAGTCTGAAAGCAAAAATCTAATGCATAAAGCAGAGCACAAGATGAATACTGCCATCCAGAGTACCATAGTACAAGTTAAAGGACTCCACACAGGACTACCACTCAACCCGTGCATCCTGTACTAATGGCCTGGGGCCTTACTGCCGATTACTGCTGCTCTCAAGTAATCACTGGGGTAACATTGAGGGAAGCGGCTATGATGATGAGAAGCCACTGGACAGTGCTGCAGCCACAGATAAGCCCTTAGGAAGACTAGTACTGAAAGAACAAAGAACAAAATAAAGCCAAGCCCTGTCCAACACCCCCACTTGAAAGCGGAAAGCAAAATCCTCCCAGCAAAAGTGCTGTTTTGAATTCAACCCTGGTTGTTAACATGATCACCCTGAGTCTCAGTCACAGTAATTTGCCATTCAAACAGAGCAGACATGTATACAGAGGAGAAGGGAACGCTATGGTATAGCAAACATTTGCTTTCCGTCCTCAGATAATCCTACCAACATGTCACTGATTTCAGTGCACCAGAAAATTCTAAATTTCCCATTAGAGCTAATATTGTGGGCTCTGAGGTCGACCTGTGCTTTCTGCTAAGAGACTGTAAATTCAAAGACTTCAGTGAAGTCATCTCAGATTTATGAAGGCACAGTTGGCCTTGTGACTTGCTGAACTTAATGCCAATTGAGATAATTTTGTGTGTTTAAAAAAAAAAAAAGAGAGAAAAGCTATGTATGTTATGATCATTTCAACATTTCAACACCAATTTATTTGAAAAGAAGCCCTGAAAAGAAGTCGTCAGAGAAAACTACTATTAAGAAAGCATTAAAGGAGCTGAGAAATGAAAAAGAAAATAAAGAGTTGAAGGATGGTCAGTTAAAAGGTATTCTGATACAGGCTTTGTTATGAGCTGCCACTGACAGCAACTATGGTATCTAACCGGTAAGGCAGATGCCTGAAAAAGTGTGGCATTGTGGTGCTAGAAAACAGAGGCAAAATGTTTAACTATTAACTTTAATTCACTGTGAAGTTTTAATTGAGGTGTAAAGTATTAACAACAATGTCTCCTAGCATCCCAGGGCCTCAACATCAGAAATAAGAGGAAACAACCTAAGGTAAAGACAACAAAAAACCCCATCTGAACAGTGCTACAAAGAGACCCTAATACACTATTTTTTCCTCCAGAAAAAGAACACATGAAAAACAAGTAGGACTATCATGTGAGAAGTATTAGGTTGGTTTCAGTGTGGTCTCCATTTCTTTTACCAGCTCCTGATGTTACATAAGTGCCAGAGATATTACATTAATTCATTAGTTCCCATGTCAGAACTTTGGAGCAAGGCTAAGATGCCAGGAACCATGTCCCAGAACAGGGAATTATTAAATTCCTGCAGACCACGGAAGCCTTCATGACATCCTCACTCCTGCAGCAGTTCCCTGCCCAAATACTGTGGACCTTCTAGCTATAGCAATAACCAAGGCAGCAGTCCTCATTTAGCAGATTGGCTACTCAGTTTGAGAGCAGCAAAACCAACAAAACCCCTGTATCACTTTGTCTTTAATTGACTATGTTGAGCTTGATCCCAGCACAAAAGTAATTAGACTGCCACGTGAAAGAATGTAGTTATGGGGAAGCTAAATTCAGCATCTTCCTGGACACTAATAAAGTTAAGAAGAGATGACCTCAAACTTCTCTGATTTTGACTAACCAAAACACATTGCAAAGTTCATTGCCATCTATTTAATTTATTTGGCACCGGACTTAAGACTCCTTGAAATTCATGTGTCTTTTCAAATGAACTCAGCTATATAATAATAGGCCAAGCACGTCAGCTGCTGGGAAATCTTGCAATGTCCTGTCTGTTTTTACTTCTTTTGGTATCCTTACTAATTTAAAACACCATCATTCATAACAGCATGCTATTCAAATTTTAGCAAGAACAACCCCCTCAGAGACCAGTATTTGGTAAGATTCCATCATACCCAATTCAGTTTAACTGAACAACAATAATGCTTACTTCCAGGACCAATGATATGACAAGCAGATATTTGAAATGGAGCTCTGGGTCCTGGCTGCTTGCACATTACCAAACAACTACGAGCTACCTGCAGTTGGTTTATATTTTAAATGCACAATAGTAAGTTTGCATCTGAGTATTTTCTTGCCAGAGGAAAGCATCCCTCAGCAGCGTACAATTGAGTTTGTTGATTTGTGATTTGTTATTCTCCTTCTTTGTGTTCTAAGCTTCTCTGCCTGCTGATGCATTACCTCCCTGTGGGCAATACCCACCGAGTACATAACGCTGTGATTCAAGGTACTTGATAAATGTTAGTTTGATCCCCAGATATTTGGTTGAAACACCTGCCACATGAAAATAATTTGCATCTTCTTTTGATGCCAGAAAAAGATCTGTTACTGTGGAAGCTGAAGTGGAGCCAACCTAGATACATCTGCCTCAGTTTAAGAACAGAAAGTTAAATTGATCACTGATTGACTTGACTGAGAAGAACAGAAAACTTTGGACTTGCTTTTTCCTGAGTTCTTAGCACTTCACATGTTCCAGCTGTGGCCAGTAGCAGACCCATTCAATAGGCTGTAACAAGGTTTGGCAGGGTACTCACACATATCAAGACAAGTTGCAGGATTGCTATCAATCCCTTCTGACTTCATCAGCCTGTGAAATAATCTTAAACAATCCAGGGCAATGATGGAAATTTACTACTTTGGGATAATAGACTGAGAGGAATCAATTTGAAGAAACATTCTTAAGAAACTGACCCTATTGTGGCAGTGTTATGGGTAAGATGCCAGATTTTAAGCATATCTGGGGAGCCTACAGATGCTAAACTATGCCAAATAGGAAATTCAAAGGCACTGATAAGCCTAATTCACATTGATCTCACCCCTCTCACTGTAAAAGAATCTGACCCACAAAGATCTCGTAGTCTCAATAACATACACAAGAAAAAGCTTGACCACTTGTGTCAGTGTTGTGTCAGAAATGCAGACACAAATATTTTTGGGGCCAGATTTCAGGTATTCATGCACTGAACTGCCAATACTTTTGAACTAAAGGATTTTCCAAGTTCCCAAAGGTATTATATAGTAGTCATCAAATACTACATCTGGAGAAATCTCTGGAGAATTGGAGACTGAGGGGAGACCTTATGGCTCTCTCCTTCAACTGCCTGGAAGGAGGTTGTAGCCAGGTGGATGTTGGTCTCTTCTCCCAAGTAAACAGCAATAGGACAAGAGGAAATGGCCTCAAGTGGCACAAGGGGAGGTTTAGATTGAGTATTAGGAAAACATTCCTCACCAAAAGGGTTGTCAATCACTGGAACTGGGTGCTCAGGGAAGTGGTTAGGTCACCAACCCTGGAAGTTTTGTGTAAATGTGGCACTTACAGATGTGGTTTAGTGATGGGCTTGGCAGTGCTAGGATAACGGTTGGACTTAATGATCTTAAAGCTCATTTCCAAATTAAATGATTCTACAATTCTCAAAGCAAAATCAGTGCTTCCTCCAAGCTTCCAGACAAATCTTTGGAGCTTGAAACACCCCAGTGTGCCTACATACTATATATATCACATATCCTCCACACACACCATGAAAACAAACCTTTCAGCAGATGGCTGGCATTTTCCCTGAGTACTATCTGTATCATACACTATTCATTTGAAGAACTTAAGAGGGTTTTTGGTCCCCAGAGTGAAATTATCTGTGAATTAAATACAGAGATGAAAACATGGAACACACCAATATTGTGCTGCATATAATAGAATTGTCTTCAAGGGATAAAATGAAGCAGCAGAGTGTTTATATGTGCTATTAGCTCAAGTGTTTTTTTCAAGTTTTTTTTATCTTCCATCCAGCTCTATCAGGAAGAAAATTCTTAACATTTGGCACTTTGCAGAGATCAGCATGTACTGATTTTCTAAGGCAAATTAATTGGATTTATTTCATGCCATTTACCTGAAATACTGTTATATGTTTATCAGTTCAGTCATTAAAAAATCACATTAATCTCACAAAGAATTGCACTACCACTACAATAAATGAAGAATTAAGAAAAAACAGGAGCTGAGGGAGGGGGATCCTAGATAACTCGGGATTTTTTTTCCAGTTACCATTTCTGAGATTAACTGAGATATGATGTACATACATGAGTTTCCACATGCAGCACTGTAGCTAAAGATCTCTTTTCTCAGCTCTTTATGCTAATATTATGTGATTCACGTAATTCACGTAAATATATGTGATTCACAGGTATCAGCTGAAAGAGACGGGCAGAGTCTAGCACCCATGGTGAAACACTAGCACCTGATAAAATATTACTGCTAGATGCTGTTATATGTTTAAGTCTTACAGTTGAAGATCTTCAAACAGTCTTTATCTGTTGCAATACACTGATATGGAGAAGTCCACCAAATACTTCTAGTAATGGCCAGTCATTCCCTTTGGGGTAGTGGAAATATTATCATTTTTGACTGCTTCTGTCATGCACAGAGGTTTTCTTACAGTGGTATCACTGTGACTGCAAAGAAGTATTTGCAAATATTCTGTATAACACAGCGTTACCCCCTCTTTTGACATCTTAGTTACTGCCTAGTAAATCCCTCAAAGTCTTGCAAGTACTCCTTGAGGTAGAAGCTCCCTAAAAGTAGTTTGAGTGTAACTTGCAGCATAAGAGAAACCTTGCAGTGTAGGGTAACTGCACCAGCTTGAGAGGCTGCTGAGAGGCTGCTACATAAATGTGTCCACCAGGCTTGCTAATGGAGAGTGTGCAGTAACTTCCAAAGAAGCAGCTGGCAGAAAGAGTACATACCACAGTAGGACCCAGTTCTGCAAACTGCGCAAGTCACACAGAACAAAAGCACAGTAGTTGCATCTCCCCACTGACATCCCATCACATGATCATAACTAAGGTGGGCCAGACATTGAGAATGGCAAACATTTATAGCCTGCCAGAAGGTGCTTCAGACAGAAAGATGGCTTAAAAAATTGCTCCTTCCACTGAATTTCTCAAGCATCATCACTGATCTGCTAAACCTTCTGTATATAAGCTGTTGGGTGACATAGCTCACTTCAAAACATCAACACTCCTTAAAGCATTAGAAGACAACAAGCACTCATTACAGTAGGACAGTGTAATAGACATAGGGGCTGTTGACAGTCCTGCCTGAATTTGTTCACCTGATGAGTTGGAAATAATAACCCAAGCAGGACAGAAAGGAAGAAAAGAAATCTTTTCTATTGGAAAATCTCAAGAAAGCCAAAGTACTTTAGTTAAAATGTCACTCTATCACTCCCCTTTTTCAGCTGGACAGGGGAGAAAATATATATTGAGAGGCTTAGGATTTGAGATAAGGACAGGGAGAGATCATTCCACAATAGCATCACGGGCAAAACAGATTCAACACAGAATAAAAGAAAGAAAACTCTCTCATTTATTACACCATACTGAACACCCAGTGAAAACAGAGTTGGATAACGAGAAATGTGACCAGATCTTAAAACACCTCCTCCCATCCCTCCCTTCTTAGCAGATTTCACTTTAGTCATTATTTTGCTCTTTTCTTCCCCACACGTTGTGGCACGGGGAGGTGTAGGGAATGAAGGTTTCAGTCAGTGGTTTTCCTTCTTAGTTGTGGTGGGGGGAGCATTCCTACACCTTTCCCCTGCTCCAGCATGGGGTCCCACCCACAGGAGACAGTCGTTCATGAATTTCTCCAATGTGAGTCCTTTCTCATAGGGAAAACTCCTCACCAACTCCCTCAGTGTGGGTCACTTCAATGGGGTACTAACCTTCAGGCCCAGACTGCTCCAGCCTGGTCTTCCATGGAGTCACAAGCTCTCCAGCAAACCTGCTCCAGCGTGGGTCCATTTCTCCCAGGGCTGCAGGTTTCACTGCCAGGAGCTTGCTCCAACATGTGCTTCCCACAGGGTCACAGCATCCTTCAGGTGTCTTCACCCACTCTGTCGTGGGGTCCTCTATGAGCTGTAGATGGAATCTCTGCTCCCTGTCATCATCCATGGGCTGCAGGGTGACAGCTTGCTTCACCACGGTCTTCTCCACGGGCTGCAAGGGAGCATGTCTCTCCGGCGCCTGAAGCACCTCATCCTCCCCCCTCCTTCTTCACTGACCTTGGTTTCTGCAGTGTTTCTTACATCTTCTCACTCCCTTCTCTGGTGGCAAAAAGCAGCTGGTTTTTTTTTTCTCCTAAATGTGACTCCCAGAGGTACTGTGACTGTCACTGATGGGCTCAGCCTCAGTCAACGACAACTCCAGCCTTGAATCCTCCAATGTTTACTCTCTGGGGCCTGCGGAGAGCTTCTAGCTGCTTCTTGCAGAAGCCACCCCTGCAGCCCCCCCTTCTCCACCAGAATCCAGCCACGCAAAACTACACCACCTCTGCAACATGGCCAGACACCAACACACCTGGTGTGACAACATACACTCTTTAGCCAAGTTTCCCATATTCCCACCAAATACCCTACTAGCAGGCCACAAAAATCCAACTTCCTCTGTCTGTCCGATGCCCCAAGTGAAACTGCCACACATCTGGTGGTTAATTGAACCCACATCTCCCAGTCCCTCTAAGTTCCCCAGGCCCTGACTATTTCACAGTCACCTATTCTAGCCCTACCAGAAAGTATTCCCCTATCCCCCTCCTCTGCAAACTGGGAAATATTTCCTGAAATCATTTTTGTCACAAAAATTATACATCTATCAAAAAAGCATTATCTACTCTTTTTCTGAGCAGAAATATTCCCAGCAATATGATCTAGTCTGCCCAACTGATAGATTTACCTTACCCTGTCTTCTCATCTATTTAATACTGCTTGTCTCAGAAAGTCTCTCATTGACATTATTTCCTGCCTCCAGATGGTCAGTAAATCGCACACAAACAAAATAACCCTTGAATTTTCATATTTCCATTTCCAGCAACTATTTATCCTGTGTATCAAACACATCTTTGATTACATTCTCAGTGGGACAATAAAATTATCGCCTCTTATTAAAATCTGATGATGTACACGGGGAAAAAAAAGTGACAATTGCACAGTGTATCTGTTCATGAACTGGGCTAAACTCATCTGTGATGACTTCCAAATAGAGAAAACCATTTCTGAAGTTGGAAAACAGCTCTGCCTGCATGTTGGTATTAAGAGTGCCATGGCTTACACCAAGCTGCCTTTTCAAAAGTGGTAGGCTACCACACTAAACGCTGATCTTCACCCATAGATTTTTTGTTGGTTTGTGTGTTCCATCTGGAGCAATAAATTTCTCTTGCCTCAAACATTAAACCTTCTTTAATCCCACAGACTAAACAACAGGTGGTAGATTATTTTTCAGAATTAGCAGCCAACTGCTAGAGCAATTCTCAGCCCAATTACTTCAGTTTGAAGCTTGAATTTCATGGCTTAGTGGCAACCTACATTTCTTACCAGTAGAAACCAGCATCAATCCTCATTTCCCCAGTCCCTTCAAACTTCCTAGCCCTCATTTTAAAGGGAAATACACTTCCTGGCATTAAACCTCTAAATGTAGCAGGAGTCCTACTGCAAAATATAGCAAAGGTTTGTAAAAAAAATTCAAAGTTTTCCTAACATTTTCTCCCACTGGGCCTCAAAAAGAATAAATCACACTTTTATTAAAACAGAACACATTGAGATTACCATTCAATAGATAGGACATTTTATTTGCCTAGCAGAATATATAAAATATGAAAAAAATATTTTCCATATCAAGTTGACACTAAGACTGAAATTTTGCAAAACACAAAAATACACCCTAAACGAAATGCAGTGTCAGCTCAAGTCAATTTAATACATCATATGACTTGAATTGTTTTGTTCTAAATTTGATCAGTAATCAAGAATAAAAATAACCAAAGAAACACATGCTTTTAAAATTACTTTCAGGCTAGAAGACTGGAACTTTTCAGCCAGCACAGCACCTTACATCAGGGCTTTTTTTTTTTCTTTTAATTTTGTAGTTGACTTCTTGAAAACAGACTTTTGTCACCAAACTTTGTGGTTCAATAAGCTGGCATTTTCTGATTTAAAATATTTGAGAAAATCCTGACAACCTCTAATGCTAAGCGCTTCTGAAAAATTCCAGTACTGAGTGATTTAAGCCATTATCCCTGAGTTGTATAGGTGTATATTTTTAGAAGCGGCAGTTTTTACAGGAATGGCCATTACAGGTGCTGCCATGGGAACGGGCTAGCAGCAGGCTGTCATTAGGTAGTTTGGAGTCCAGACAGCAGCGAAGCCATGGGCATCTCCCTGCTTCCACTTGCCTTTATGTATCTGATTGTTAGGCAACTTGTTTAAGATAGTTACCTTGTTTGTCCTCAGTGGGAACAGGCACCTCTGGAGGGCAATTAGTCTCATGTACCAAACACTGATCTCACGATGGAGCTATTCAGCCTCCTCCACATCAGCTACAGAAGGAGGACAGCTGCCTGGTTTGGACAAAATACCACAGCACCTCCACAGCTCAAAGAATGTGAATCACCGTGTAGGTAATTAGCAGAACTATCTAAAGAAGGCAAACATGCTCTCTTGTAGACTTGTAACTAGCACTCTTGTAACTAGCCCCCATGGTTAGTTAAGGAGCAAGTTACTGCTTGAAAAAAGGCTCATCTGAGATTAAAGATAAATGGAAGATAATGGGAAGATCCCAAGTTTTTCAGACAATGACACATTTCCATGAGACACTTCCTGCAATTTCAGTTAAAACTACTTCCACCCTTCCACTGAAAATAGGGAGAACCATCTGCCTTGTAAAGTTCACCTCCAGACTTACAGATTTCTTTTGAGTATATTTAGACACAAAAATAATTAAGGCATCGCTATATATTGAGCGTGTTAATTGAAAAATCAGGGACTATGCACTTAACTTTAATTAGCAACTGTGCAGTATTTACTTAGGAGCTTGTTGTGCTAGAACTTGTTTAGCTTGCTGCCAGAGGTATTTTTGCCATGCATGTTTTCCATGTTGGTTTGAAATAAGGGGAGGATATGGTGTATTGCACAAGGACACATATGTTAATGTAACAGCCATAATTTCTTGTACGATTCTGGAGAAGAGCAACAATGAAGGTGTCACATGCCTCTACTCAAGCACGTGACAAACTCCAAGCCTTACTATGGCTACTAACTAAAAACATTAAGCCTCTCCTTCCTCCCCAGCCTAATGCTCTCAAGCTCCTGCAATAGCAGGCCTAACCAGCAGAGCTGGTTCCAGCTCAGACCCACTCAACAAGCTGCTGCTGCTGTACCCTCCTGGCTTGCTCTGTTGGCAGTTCCCAAAACACTCCTCCTCTCCATGTCCTTGCCATATGTACACTGGTCCTGCTCTGCCACACAGGTTGTTCATCTCCTTGTTACACTTTGCTACCCATTTTAGGAGCTCGATGAACTGTTTGGTTGGCCGTATGTGATTTCTTCAGGTGGATCTGCACTTACTGCCCTATGTCCCCTGTACACAGGGATCTATTATGCTAATGACAAAGACATTGAATGTTTTGATTATACATGCAGCTCCAGAGATACCTGCTTCTTCCACCTAGTCCCACGTGTCCTGCTACCTCAGTTTTCTCAGTCTTAACCCTCCTTCTCCTGGCATTTCGAGGTCCTCTTGCCACCTGTCCTTCTCCATTACTCAGGGTCAGAGTCATAAGAGGCTCCATGCTCTTAGCACTTACTTATCAACTCAGCTCTATGTTAAGCAGAGCTCTGCTTGTTTCTGTGACTACACTAGGGCCTTATTTCGCCTCTTTTTCACTCCACAGACCTCATCTGATATGGTTTCTACCAGGATTCATCAGTTCAGACCTGATCTCTACAGAGCAAAGCCAACTTTGCAAGAAGGGAGATAGAGTGATTTATTCCCCATACCTGTTCTTGTCAAGGCCTTGCCACTGATAATATCAATGAGCTGCCTATCAGTGGTATATTATCAAAGCTTGATGCCAGTAATGTAGGCCCATAAAATCTCCAGTTCTATAGGTCAGAATAAGCCATAGGAATTCTTCTGAGGAAAGTCAGCACAGGTCATACTCCACTTAAGTAAAAGCTCCAGAGTTATTAACTTTCTTTTGTATAGCAAATTTGCCTGCAATATCTGCCCTTAGACACTGTGTGTACTATTTAAAACCAGAACAGTTGTTCAACACCCACTTCTTTAGGGCCCGTGCTTTGCCTGCGATATTTCTAGACAATAGCAACAAACACTTCATTTTAATTTTAACCTTAGCAATAGCAAAAGACTACAATGTGCTAAAAATTGAATGCAGACAAGAAAACCCACAAGCAAAATTTTTAATTTAATCAAAGTGCCACTTCATTTGTTTTCTTTGGTTTTTGACAGCGAGAAACTCAATTTGGGAGAACTGTTCCTTGGTGAAAATTTTGAGGGGGTAAATACAATCTACTTTCTGCTTTTGGAAACATTGTTTTCCTATAGCAAGCATTCACAAGAATGCAATTATTAATTTCTAAAGTGTAGCCCCCATCACTTCCCCTTCTGTTTGGAGAGGGCAGGATGAATGTAAATAAAAGACAATACTTGCTCAAAATGAAAACATTATAAAAGAAGAATTTCTACACCTCCAGGGAATGAAAAGATGACAGATCCAAGTAAGCAGAAATTGAATATGCAGCAGAAAAGGGCATGGAAGGCATAATCCAAAGGAACATTCAGAGTACAGCACCTCAGCAGGATCTTCTCGTCATCTCATAACTGGTGGGAACGAAAATAAGACCTTCCTGGGCTATGCATGCACAGCAAGTAGGTAATTCAGCCCTGTTTGAACATAGAACAGTAGACTGCCAGGGGTAAGAAAATACTGTGCGATAGTCAAGATGAGCCACTCTGGCCACTCACATGATTGCTACAGGCATGTTTTCTAGCCAGCACCTTTGAGCCAACGTAAGACACATCATCAAGCAGCTAATGGATTTAGGCATATTCATTCCCAAAGGGCTACTGAAAATCTGCCATGCAGCCCACACTCATATCCATGGAAAATCTTGAAGCTGAAGCTATAATAAGCCTACTTAGGGCCCAAATACCAGAAGGAGATTTGGATGCTTGCACTGCCCCCACAGTAAATAGTCTATTTTGCTACTCAGTGCTACTGCCATATGCACACTTTCAGGTGAGGGTTTGTATTGCCATTATGTATCTTTATTACCTGCTAGGAGAGAAGCTATTTGACTTATAATTATCCATTACTGGTACCTGGATACATTTCCCGAGGGAAGCTTTCTGCTAATTTATACTCTTGTCATGTTTGCTGCATCACATCTAATGTCGTTTTTCTAAATGAGATAAATAAAATATTTATATTTGGTGACCTTGAAAAGAAATGTGGACCACTAGCTCAGGATGAATTTCCTTGAATTCAATAAATATTAATAGAATACAACAAGCACCAGAGCAGAAAAAGAACGACTGATACACCCCTAATGAGTGTGGTGGCATTTATTATTTAAATGACCATTAGAAACACTCTTAGCCTTTTGAGGAATTCAAGCAGGAATAGCAGACAGATGCTCCTGTATGCAGGAGATTAATCATTCTCTCTGTGCAATACAGGACCAATTAATTTGTGGGGGGTTTTTTTGTGTTCTGTGTTGGTTTTTGTGGGTTTGGGGTTTTTTTTTCTTCTTTTTCTTTCCAGTAAAGCAAAGCAAATTAAAAATGAAATCTGATCTTCTTAGATACCTAACTTATGAGTAGGAAGTATGACTTCTGGGTTGGAGACAACACTTCCCACACAAACTGCTGTAGCCTGGCTACAACCAGTTTTGTTAATCCTCACAAGCAAACCCTGTTAAGACAGGTATGCTGTGACAGAATAAAAAAGCATTTTGACATGCTTGTGCCAGAAATAGCAGTTCTGGTCAGGAATGGAAACTGATGAGGTTTTAGAAGATCTCACAAGCCATATAAAAGACAGACTGGAGGATTGGTTTTAAGACCTAAGACTCATCATGCTGGGATCTGGGTAACATAAGTTATGCTGGGTAATGCAAGTTACGCTCACTTGACTAAAATCATAGATCACAATGATATATACCAACCAGAACCATGGCATACCACTGTAACAGTTGAAACAAGAAAAAGTTATAATATATAGCACAATTCTTATGTCTATGATGACTGGTCCCAGCATACAGCAAAGGAATGCAACAAACCCAGGGCTGCCAAGTCCCATCCTCTGATCAACTGCCCTTTCCTTACCATAGACCTGTAACAGCACAAAAGAGTTAGACTTCCTTATAGGGGATGCACCTTGTCTCCAAAACTCAGAACATGCAGAACAACATCATCTTCTATACCGGGTGAAAAGGTATCAAGTTAACATTGGCATAAACAGACCCTGAAGTCAGGCAAAGGCTTTAAGTCCCACATTGTACATTTTGCATTAGATCAAATAAGCACAGGAGATTTGTCACAATGAAGTTCAGATGCTAGTTTCAATGTAATTCTGATTATTTCCACAAAAATTTGGAGATAAAAGGAGAAACAAAATAAACCATGTCAAATATGCTTACTGCCTATATAACACTAATACAAGGCAAATAAATAAATAAATAAATAGATAAATAAATCTACGTACTCCATTGATAGAATCAGTATTGCTTGGCATGCAAAAAAATTACTTCCAAAATAAGACACTGCTATTTAACATAGATTTTTTTAAATCAGAGTGAAAATGGAAATAAAAATTTGCATTTTTGTATATGTAAAGCAATAGCATTAAAGGCTTAGTACCAGTTGTTCATAAATCTTTGCGAAATAACAGAAAGCTGAAGCTCTTAGGCACCTTCTTATTAAAGATAAATGCGGCAGAAGAGGTATGTTTCTTATCTCTCTTGCTACTGCAAGTCCTTAGCTTCACACCTTGATTTGCTAAACAAGGGGAGCTTTTGCTTTGCAGCTGGTTTGTAAGGTTTTGAAAGGTTATATATTTTGAGTAGCCTGAAGCCTGTTTAGATAAGGCTCAGAAAAAAAAAGGCAAGAAGTTTGATGGGATGGCTATTCCACCTTTCCTTTCCCCTGCAAAGTTCCTCTGATGGGTAGGTACCTCTAGAAAGGCTGGTGACAGGAGGCCTTTTGTCTCCAAGCCCAACCCGACTTCATGACTATCCACTCTCAGGTTTGGTACAAGTTGGCAAATAACATCCCTAATATGGGAATTGGGACATAGATTCCAAAAGCTGTTTGGAGGGTTTTTTGGGTGATCAATGTAAGTTTGCAAGATTCTTATTATAAGGTTCAGGGTTTAAAGCCAGAGCCTTAATTGGTGTAAATCAGCAAAACAGCTCTTATTTCTGTTGAAATATTTCAATGAAGATTAGACAAGGGAATGACCAAGCGAAGGGTAGCATGGTTGCAGATGAATAGAAGCTAGGAAGAGGATGACATTTGACTTTTAAGGATGCTTTTTTAAAGGTCAGTTGTCTAGATGCCTGTACAACACACTGGTTAAGGATCAAGTTATTTCACAATTGCCAAGATAAAGTTCAGATGTTTACTGATAACGATCATCTACATGAATATGGTAGAAAAAGGTATTAGGTGCTGATATGTCTCTGAAAAATAAGATTGAAGCTGAGATGTTCCTTGCTCTTTCCTCTTCCTCCCCTCGAAGGCTCTCCACAATGGTTTAACTGAATTTCATGTTGAAAGTACAGGCTTAAACCTCCTGAAACTGAATTTTAGTTCATTATCAGAGTAAAGAGTAAAGGTAGGAGCTAGACAGGTTGTTGAGCATAACTTCACAACACAGACACATATATAAACAAGAAAACTATTTATTCCTCATTATATTTAATTTTCCTGCTGCTAAACACCACACAAGAACCTGGCAGCCATTGCCACCATCTACTCCTATGCAAAGCTACATTTAGTCACTTGCTTACCATTCAACAGGTATTTGCAGTCAATTAGTTTCAGCACTTATGACCTCCACATGTTACAAACAAGAATATTTTAGGTTTTGCGACAGTGTACACAGAAGGTGGCTTGCACACTGGACACCAGACAGATCCTCTACAGCAAAGAAGCACCCCAAAGGTTTTTCTACAAGTTCCCAAAGCCATTAAAGAGAAGGCAGAGATGGGGCAGAGAGATCAGAGTGCTGGTATAGGTTCAAGGCCCCACTTCCTCTGTGATCTTGGACAAATGATTTAGGATAATGGCACTCCTTTACTTCTCAAAGATGTCACAAGAGGCACAAATACAGAGGTGATCTCACAGCCTCCTACAAAGAGGTGATAGGTCATCTATGCATCTGCAATTAATAGCTATCCTGGGGAATATAAGAACGTGAAAGGAAAGCATAGCCAACTGCTATTTCCCAAACCTAATCTTTTCAAAGGACTGAATTGCCTTGATATTTTCATGCACCGCAAAAGAAAGTCTTGCCAAACACAGACCTACATCCCCACATTAACAGGAGACAAATTCATGTGATAAACCGAATGACATTTCTTCTGCTTCAAATCAGAGAGTAGGGTAGGAACTTGTCACGATCCACAACCTGGCCAAAACTTAATTTGGCAGAGGTTAAACCCCTTGCGTTCCAACCAAACCTCAGATCCCTCTGGGTGGCTGGGCTTAACCCCTGAGTGATGATCAATTACTAGGTGTTTTATCGTGGTAAGTTCTTCACAATTCTCGGAGAACAGAATTAAGACTCGAAACGGAGTCAAGGTTATGGTTGCTCTATTTGACCCACAACACACGTGCAGGGAAAGGAGGGAAGAAAGAGAAAAGGGGTGGAAAAGAGAGATAGAGGGAGGGAGAGAGTGGAAAAGAGGAAGGGGGGGAGCTATATCTACCACCACGAGGCTGCGGCGTTCCGTCCGGTGGCAGAGTATTCTTCAGTGTCTCCGAGTCTGATGGAAGGAGAGAGCGTTCCCTTGTTTGTCCCTCGATGTGTTCGTTTTCGGTTGCTTCCCTCGTTTTTCCACGGCAGAGTGCTCCCTTTTTGTAGCCATCTTTGTATAGACAGAAGCTTCCACCTGGCTTGTGGGAATGCTTCAGGGTGGATGACAGAATGTCCGATGTGTGAATGGCTCAAGGGCTCCTGATGTTTCTCCTGATCCTGGAATGCTCTTCTGATGTGTGAATGGCTCCTGATGTCTCTCCTGATATCTTTTGGGTGGCTCGTTGAATAGTCATTAGGTCCTTGGAAGTCTGAGCCGGTGGTAGTAAGGTAGTGTGCTAGGAATGAGGTTTGGTTAGTTGAGAGGAGAAAAGAGGGGGCATGGTTCTGTTGGCATTGTTAAGGCATATTTCCAGTACCTTACTTAAGCATCCACTTAACTATGAAGTTCTAAAGACAACTTCTACATAAGTATGAAGTATTTCCAGTCAGTTACCTCTTTCAGTAATATCATTTGTCTATAATGCACACTGATATTTGTGTGCCTTACAACAAAACCAATGAAAATGACCATATATCTTTGAAAGAGCAATGCAACAGACATTTGTGCCTGTCATTTATTAGTCGTGATGTGCAACTATGCAGAAACATTAGTATCTCTGAATTCACTCTGTATCACTCCATTTTTTCCTCCAGAAGCGGCTGTTACAGGTCTCCACCAGGCTTTATTGTCAGGCTAGATTTTCAACCAGATAAAAGGACATTCAAGCCATGTGTGGCTCTTGCTTACAGTTTAGTTGCAGCTATATGAATTAAAGGCTAAAGCACTTCCAAATGAACTGTGATGTCCATTCAACACTGGCAATCAATACCCCTAAATTTCTCTGTGATCAAGTCTGAGCTTCCCTGCTACAGACTCAGGAACGCACTACTCAGTCTCTATATCAAGTCCAGTCAGGTGAGCATGTACCTACATATGAGAATTCTCTCTCTAGCATCCATTACAAATGAATTCAGGTCAGGACCAGTTTCCAAAGAATCAGTTTTATGCAGGATGTTACTAATTTGTTATTACCAATGTTCCTCTTGTTGCTGATTTTCACCAAAATATCAGAACCCATGAATGGTGACTATAATGTCAAAACTCTCTACATAGTCCTCTGCACATGAACTTTACAAATAGGTCTGCAGTGACTGGAAAACTTTTGGATATCCGTCAGTCGAGAATTTCTGATTAATATCAGCGATATCACAAACAGAGTGGCATCACCTCTAGAAATAGTGTCCTGGACCAGTACTCTGGCTGGTCTATGGCAAACCAACCAGACTGCTACCCATCAATTTCTTGAAGGGTTCTGGTAACAATACCTACTCTTGCATTCACAAAGTCCGTTAACTAACTCATCATAGAAATTGTTAATGGCCTTAAAACCAACAGAAGTCCCCTTAATGTGATTCTTTCAGATGCTGAAGTTGCTGTGTCAATTCGCTTCCCTTTTGCATAATGAAAAGTCCTGTGCTTCAGTAGATATACGTCTTCCAGTAATAGAGGGCAAAGGCCTTCTGAGGCACCAACAACAGAGAACACCAACAGAAGAAGCTGCAGAGAGTTGTACACTAGCACCGCCAAAACAGATGGTGTGAAGTCAATTTACAACAAGTGGTTTAGTTACAGAACACCTGACTTTTCCTGCTCTAATCCTGTCAAGTCAGCTGATGGTTATGTCCCACCACAACATCTAGAACAGAATGCCCACTCTTTTTAAGTCCCATGCCATGTGTCTCGTGTTACCTGTCACTGGAAAGATGGAGAACATCATAGTTCTATTCCTAAAGCTATCAGCTCAGATGTGCAGGAGTTAAAAACCCTCACAGTTCCTCTTTCAAAGAATGTTTTGTGGAGGGGCCCATGCATGCCAGGGTGACAGCACACAGCTGCTCACAATGCTAGTTTTACCTGTGTTTGTTTTCATAAACAAAGAACAACTTTTAAAAGCCCCAATAATATATAACCCAAATATTAACTTATTATTCTTGTTTAAAATAAGGAAAAGTATGCTGTACAATAGAAGACAGAAAGAACGCCTCGAACATGTTTATCAGCATTGTGATAATTTAAAAATTTTTCAGATACTTTTAGTATTCTGTTAAAAAAAATCAAGGTATTATATATGGGTTTTTAATCCTCTAATCATTTGTACATTCCAGAAGAAACAAATCCCTGTGACACTCTATTGGATAAGGCACTGAATTACAGGCAAGCATGTGATACTGCAGAGTAGGCAATTTAAAACCTTTCTTTAAAAAAATCATCCTTGATTGAAGCATCTGTGATTTGGTTTATGTAGGTGGTACTAAAAACAGTTTTCTGATGAACATAGCTTCTAGCATAATTATTTATTTCAGAGAAGCCGTATGTCTGAACTGGCTTTCAAAAGGGATTGGGCAAAACAGGCATTTAAACCTTTGACTCATCCTTAAACGATCATTTTTATCTGCACTGAATTGAAATGCTGTTGAAAAAGAACAAAGCCATTGCTCAAGCTAGAAGCATGTTTCCTGCTTTAAAAGGGTCATATATATACACCAGAGAAAAAAAAATCCCCTCTTTAAAATGCAAACAGTATATATACAGCATACCTCTTGTCTCAATAACTAATTAAGCATGTGTTTAAGTGCTTTGTTTAAAGACATGCCTGGTTAGTAAAGGCAGAAGTGTCTTATTGAATTCAAGATGCTAAGTATACACTTCAATGCTTTGAAGAATTGCTTTTTATTTGATGGAGAAGAATTTCAGAGGGAAAAAGAAAAAGATGGTCTCGGGGTTCTTAAGCAGAGCTGTACATGTGATTTCTGATTTACAGGAAAAGACTTCATCTGCAGCACTTAATTTCTAATAAAGGAGCTCTGTAATTACCTCTTGGAGCTTGCCAGTGTAAACACAACAGAACCCAAGAAGCTACTTTGCAAATGAGGGTTAATGCAGCATATGATATGCCATATAGGACCGGACAGCATTAAACAAAGGTTAATCCTCAGCAGCAAAATATATTAAACAGACTCGCTTATTTGAATACCCTAACTGCAAAGGGGGAGAGAAGAAAAAAAACACTGCCTCTCAGATACTTAATTATCTGCAATGTATATGCAAATATCCAGAATTTGATGAGGTCTTTACTTTTCACCTTTAAGCACCACATTAGTAATTCATGAAGCCACTGCTAACATTGTTGAGTGCAAACGGCAGTGAAAATTAAGTACTAATGACTTCAAAGGTAGGGTGCCCATAAGATGAGTAGATACCTCTGAGGTCATCCCTACTGCAAGAACATAAATGATGGAAAGCTGTGCATCATCTCAGCATTTCATCAGCTGTACATTTCTAAAAATGCATCACTAATGCCAAGGGTGGCTATGCAGCCAGCAGGTGAGCTGCTATGAACAAAAGCTCTCACCACCATTAGTTAGAACATTCCCACATGTTACCTGGCCTTAAAAACCAATAGCTTGTAAGACACAATTTCAATAAGGACAGAGAAGCAAAATAACACACAAGCTAGTCACTGCACTGGGGAAGTGGGTCAACAAACAAGACAACTGTGCCCATTTTTGGTTTTGTAACCTTTCCTGAGGACAGGAAGATTCAAGTGTGCTGCCGAATGTTGTTTACAGAGTCACTGGGCTTTTCAGGGCCACTCTCAATGTCTGAGCCCCAGTTATCTGAAGAACTAATCTGTGACAAACCACAACAGCAAGTCAGTCAACAACTTATCTGTTAAGTTGCTGCAAGAAATCCACTAGACTTTCAAGCTATCCAAACAAGCGTATATTGGATATAGCTATTATAGTAAGCCTAGACCTGAGAACTAGTAATATAGTTTAAGCAATGTTAAATAGCAAGCATTGAATTTACAACATTAAAATTACAGGGTTATTTTTGAAGTGACTGTTACAATGGTAAATTAAGATACCTGCTCTTTGGCGTAACTGCAATCAAGCCTCTTACGAAGGTGTTTTCGTACAAGCCACTTTCCATCTTACTACCGTGCTTTCAGCATTTCAACTCAAAAAGAACACTGGAAAAAAAATAGTTAAATACCTTCAGGAGAGAGGACAAATCAATGGGCACAGTGTTTCCATGCTCTTGAATTATTTAAGCACTGTTTGACTTGCATGATTCCAATATACAGATATGTCAGAAAATGTGCTGCTCTGGAAGATCACAGCCCCAGTTGGTGTCCATTTGAATAGCCCCATGGAGCTGTAGCAATTTACACCCATGGAGGATCTGTTCTAGACAATGAATAGAGAGGAGAGATTTGATTTTTAAAGTGATATCCCCATGAAAAGTTGGGCTTGTAGACCTGAGATGTACTGGCTGTTTGATTTTTGACAATAAACATGAAATCTAGTGGAATGTGTATTTAGAATCAATAACATCGAGTCTGAGCATGGATGGCTGGTAAAGGCACACAAGTTGATGTGCATTAGAAATAGTGAAATCAGTTCATTAAAAACAGAGGGACAATAGGGGGAAAACTACATTATCCAGAGTTACTGTACAGCTCTTTAAGTGAGTTCACAATATGGAGAGAAATGGCAAAAAAAAAATGCAAATGCAGATGCTGCACAATCAGATCAAATGGTATATATTTTATTACAGGCAAAAGAAACCGGTAGTTGCACCCTTTGCAACACACTGAAATTAATCATTCATTATGGGTCTGGCAGAAAACGAGAAGGACAGGATAAAAGACTGCTGCCATCAGTGACACTCCCTGAATTTAACAAGGTAAAACTCCTGTTCAGCTGGAACAATGAAATTATCAAGGTCTGGGAAGCACAGGACTGAGAAAGCATAAATGATTTACAACTGACTGACGACTCCACCTTAGCATGCCTCTCAGAGCTATGAATTCACTCATCTCAGACAGGAGAAGAACTCCTGACTATCAACAGGAACATGTCTCTCGTATCTCTCCCCAGACAGGCAGGACAATCTCAAGAAGGAACATGGGGCCTTTTAAGCATGGTACCACAGCCAGTCCACTGGGCTTTTATGGAGCTATTTCCCGCTTTATCACATGTAACAGACCTGCAAATACTTGTCTTTTCTTTACAAGACTTACTCCATGATCCCCACTTCTGCAGTGCCTGGGCAGTAAACATTGAAAATATGGCATGGAAAAAGATGATGCTGCCTAGCAGCTGGGGACCTTTGTCTTTCAGCAGGGCCCTGCACTTGACAGAGCACCTCAAACAAAAGAATAACCCCTCTGACAGACCAGCCTAGCAAGCCCACCCACTGATGGGAACCAACATGCACAGTGCACGAGGCATGCTTGCTAACAAAATACAGTTTCCCACATCAGAAATTATTTTACAATAAGTAGATCTTTCTTCAAGAGGCGCCTTTGACTTGCTGGCAATGGGAGGAGAGGTATGTCAAGAAAGCAGCATGCCATGGCTTCACTTTGGCCATGTGGTGCCCCTAGAAGAACAGTTACCACTGGAGATACTAGAACAGAGTCAAGAAACACTTTAAGATAAGCATGGCCAAACTAGCTGGCCTTGCCAGACTAGGCAGCTGAGTAACAACAATCAATTCTTGTTTGAGCTGTAAGCTTGTACGCTGCAGGGCCGGTACTTACCTCTGAACCTCAGAACAAGATTATAGCTGCCAAAACTAGAATCAAGAGACGATCTGACACACGAGGTGGTACACCTGGCATAGAAATCCTAGAAAACATTACAATAAAAATTCTGTCAAGGCTGGAAATTATCAGACTTTGATGTATAAAAGCCAGCCCTTGGTTATGGGGATTTAGATAGGTTGTATCATAATTGCCAACCCCAGGATATCTTTTTCTGAGGCAGGTGGTTCCGCCTAGCATCAACCCCATGTTGTCACTCTGCTCCCAGCCAGGCTTGCTCAGCAAGCACAGGAAGATGCCTGCTCAGTTGTCTCACTATGTGAATAGTGCCATGCTCTTGCTTTTGCCTCCTCACAGAAAGTGGATTTACTACTATTCAAAATGGAAATCTTGCATTTCAGCATGAAAACTCCACTTGCTGTTGGGGATCTTATGTAAAAGAAGAAAAAAAAATTAACATATGTAAAACTGAAAGAAAAAAACCCTTTGAGAAATGCAGGTAGCCAGCTGGGGAACTACTCCTGAGAAAATTGTTATACAGTGGTTAGTGAATTACCTTTTCCAGAGTGACAGCAGCTAAATTATCAATATCCAGCAAGTGGCTGTCTTGATTACAGCAAATCCTAAAGGCAATACAGCCTCTTCAATGGAAGAACCAACTGCATTGCTATTTGCAGAATCAAATCACTTACTTCATGTCAAGCCTTTGATTTCTGCATGCTTCTTTTGGACTTTGAAGGTCAAATTATGCATTAAAACCTGAGTTCCACAAAGTTTTCTCTGCCTTGGAAAGTGAAAGGAGTTTAAATTGTGGTGGCAAAGGGGAAATAACAGGAAAATTGGTATGGAAGGTCCAGCACAGCCAGTCACAGCCTACAGTTCTAGGGTGATATTGGGGACCCAGAAAGGTCCTGATTCAGCTTCAGTTTTTCTGAATCCAGAAAAATGAAGCAGTGTTAACTGGGAGAAAACAGCCAAAAACCCACCCCAAACCCAAGAACTGAAAACATCTTTATTGTGGCCTTATTTGTCATAAAACCCTCATTTAACTTAATCTCTCTCAACTAACACAGATAAACTTTTATTAATTACAGGTTGTCTTGTTCCAATATACTTATTGTGTTGCATTAAAACAAAGTTTAAAACAGGAGATTTGAAGGCAGTGGCTGGCTCCTTATGGTCATTTTAAGACACAGTGTCAAGCTTATCAGTGTCAGCAGAAGCCTTCATAGGTCCCCTGTTATTTGCAGCCATTTTATTATTCTTGGATTTCTGGGAGAGACTTTGAATAAGCAAACCTATGTAAGAGAAAAAGGCCACTTGGATTTTTTTTTTTTCATATTCCCTTTCTATTTTTCTCATCTAAAAATGCTTTTAAAAGTCCTTAATTTTATAGATGGGATTTGCAGAGAGTTGGCAGCTAATTGATTATAATCAGCCCTCCAATTTTCTGTAAAACTAGGGTGCTTACCTGCAAGTATCACGACTTTACGGTTCTTTCCTATAGCTAAACACAGCTTCCTGAAAAAATAGCCTACCTTTTGGGAAGTGAATCTAAGGGATGCAAATTTAGATATTTGGGGGAGCCAAGCAGCATCATATTAACTCATGCCTCAAAATAGGTCTGA
Source organism: Zapornia atra (assembly GCA_013400835.1). Classification (NCBI taxonomy): domain Eukaryota; kingdom Metazoa; phylum Chordata; class Aves; order Gruiformes; family Rallidae; genus Zapornia; species Zapornia atra. The sequence goes on from VZTU01021204.1 coordinate 304,332, forward strand.
GCCAGGGAACTAGGGAAAAACTGGGGTTCAGAAACCCCAGGAGATACAAAAGGCAAGGGGCTCTGAACCTTTCAGGGAAAGCACTAGATGAGATAGCTCCTGTCAGAACAAACACGAAGCAGATGCTGGGCTTTATTGATTCCTCCAAACTCTGCAGATAAAGTGGGGTTTATTGACATTCAGGGGATGCAATACATTTTCTCTGAGGATGACCAATTACCTTGTGCAGACACTTGTCATTATTTAATAATGCTTCTGTCTTGCATTTCACTATTCAAATATATTGAAACTCAGTATTTTCTTGGGGTGCAGCCCAACTCAGAACTTAACTAATCTTCACAGCCTTGTATCTGCAAAGTGAAGTATGGCATTAGGAAGGGACAGGTGAGTGCACACATCCCACTCTGATTTCTATTTTTGACAAGATATCCTTTGAAATCTTGTAATTATTAAGACTGGGAAACTGAAAAAAAAATCAAATCAACTTATTTTTAATGCAGATATGCAGGAATCACCTTACCCAACACAGAATGGCTCAAAGTCATGCATTTAGGCTAAGCTAGTAATTTTAAAGGAAACAGGCACCCCTTGCAGACAACCTACTCTATCACATCAGAGGCAGCTTAAATGACTGCTTATACATTTGCCCTGCAGATGGGCAAATAAATCCTTCCCCAGGATTCCTGCCTTGTATAGCCTAGCCTTTGTTTTTCTGCCACAGTTGAAAACACAGAGCAGTAGTAACAATTTTACATTTACAATCAATGCATTTCAGCTCCTAAAAAGAAACAGTTCCCAGGTGAGTTTCAATAGAAGAAGCTTCCCTTGCTCTTCCACGCTGAAGATGATGTTGGTTTCCTCTAAGAGCAGAATCCTGACTTAATCACCTTCAGTATTTTGAAAAAAATACTTATGAAGGCCGCACATGAGCCATAACTACAACACTACTAATCAAAAGCATCCTTTGCATTTCATAGTGTTACTGAAGTGAGAGACAGAACGATGGCAGTCTATTATATCAGCTATCTGCAGGACTGAGCACAGCAGTAAACCCAAATTATAACAAGTGACCAGAAGAAGCATCCTTGCAGCTGGTCTTTTGTACCTAATCTTTTTTTTCACAGCAACAGGGTGAAAGTGGTTCAAAACATACTCAGAACTGGTAACAGAAAACTTATGAATGAGCCTGAATAAACACCCCCCAGACCTAAAACACAGAATTGGTTGTAAAAAAAACCAAAATGGTGTTTTATCCAAGTCTCTCACCCCCCGGATTTCTTTGCTGTCCCAGAGATTATCTTGCAGCCAGTGCTGCAGACTACTTGGACCTAGTTGCTTCCACTCCAAAAGAACAAGTGGTAACTCTCCAGCATGACTCCAGTAGATTTAGCAACACACGGAGGCAGTGACAGACCCCCACAGTGGTCCAGATTTCCTACACAAAGGTGTTAAGGTATTCATCAGTAGAAAACTTGTGACACAGAACTCCCTGTTAAAAAAGCTAGCAGATGGCAATTCAGAGGAGGAATTCCTGGAGAAAGAGAAACAATGAGAAGTAAATAAAAAAACGTTGGCGCAAGAGCTCAATTCATGACCTTTATAAAGCCCTCTGTGCACACAAAGCCCAGCTGTACTCTCTGGTTCAGGCTGAAGGGGATTTCTTTACGGCTTTCAACCCTGCAGGTGCAGATGAGTAGATGAAGGCCAGGGACAACGGCAGTACTCATGGAGTAACCTGGGACTGGTTAAGGCCTCTGCCTATTACGTCAGTTTAGACCTCAATCAAGGTTTGTGCCTCACTTGGTGCTCCCAGCTGTGCGTGGGAACCCTGGTGTGTAGGGCTGGAAGTTAAAAGCTGTGTGTTTCCCAAAGGTGGAAGATGGACAGGCTGTATGCTAGCCCAATTCCTCCTGGCCAGCTGCAGTAGCTGACAAGCCTGGGTAGATGCCTGCCACCTGTGTGCTGCAGATACTAGTGGTGGTGGCACCAGCCAGGAGGTGCTCTAAAAGGCCAGCTCAGGCATTGTTCCTGGACAAACCTCCTTTCCCTTCTAGTGCCCTTAGTCCTCACTTCAAAAATTTTTCATAAGAGACAGTTGAATTCATCCTGGCTCTCTTATGTTCATCACCACACGTGCACAAAGGAAGCATTTGCCCCCTCCACCTTTCAGACAGAAGATGCACGGTCCAAGCCACCTCTGTTGCTGGTGTGTTTTCATGCATGAAGAATTTAAGTCCCACAACACAAGCCCAAGGCACACGAGAAAGACCTAATGACCCTTCATCATTGCAGCTGACAGAAGTGGCCCTTAAAACTCTGCACATCAAACCAGCTGGGAAATACATTCACTTCCCTTTGGAACGGCAATATAGTGCATCACTGAACTCAAAATAACAAACCAGCCTAGCCTTCTTCTCACCATCCCTACCCAAACATACACAGTATAGCTTCAATTACCCAAATACTTCATGGGAGATCCAAAATCAGATTTGGAAACAATCCCCCTGGGCTTTAAAAGACTGCATCAGGCACCCACAGCTCAAGCACACAGACTTCAATGCCTCTTGGCTGGCTCTCCAGGTTTTGCAGTCAGAAAGGCTATGTTGTGGGACCAGCAAGCCCAGAGGGCAGATCAGAGGACACCCTGTGGCCAGCTGGCTCTGATAACAAGCAGGTGCTCATGCAGGCAATGCCAAGACTACAGGAAGGAGATGCCAGACGTCTGGCTTAGCACAGTCCAGGGAACATCGTTGTTTCCCTACATTAATCTATCCAATCTATCTAACTAGATTCACCTAACACATCAGTAAAGTATCTGTCTCCCTATAGCAAGTGGGTTTTGCTCCCCAAACGGTACCAAGCCTCACACACCCAATGCTGTGACAGGCACGGAGTTATTTGTAAACAGATTAAGAGCAGAACTCACCACAGACCGTTATTTTGCACACAAGGCAACATAGAACACTGAATCTTTTACTTTGAAAACATGCAACTAACCACAGAGTATCTCACCAAGCCCAAGAGCTCTCATTATGTTGTTAATAAGGTGCTGTTCATCTACTTCCCCCTGCTTTAACTAACAGGCCTGTTATCAATACCACTGACAACAAGATGATTTTTTACATAGAAACACACTGTCTTGCAGTCACCACATGCTGTTTTCCTTTGGGCAAGTTTATATTTCTACTTTCAGTAAAGTGAAGCATAACTAAGTTTCAGAGGAACAAAATTCTTTTAAGACAACACCACTTCCATTTTTAATTAAACCTAGTTATTATTGTATCTATATATGTAAGTATATATATTTAAAAAGCATTGTTTCATCAAAACAAGATCTCTAAAGACAGAGATTTTATTAAGGAGAGTTTCACTGGGAAAAAATGGGACAACTTCAGGAGACTTTTCCAGTGAAATTAGTATTTTGACTACAAGGAACAATTTGAGGGATCTTTGTCCCTGCTGGAGAGCTAAATGGAGCATACTGTGTGTTACACTAGATTTGGCTGATGGGTACAGCGCCAGGTTCAGGCTCAGCTCAAGCTGGCACATAGGGAGCAGAGACTAGCAGCTTTCCACAGTGACTTTTGGGTGACCAGCATGATGTGACCACAGCCAGCCAGCTGGGTTGCAGTCATCCTCCTGGCAAGCAGAAGCTGGATAAAGAGCCTCAAAAAAATAAACAGAAGAGCCAAGGCACTTGAAGGGCCAGGCATTGGCCACTGGCTGAATAGTCAGCAATGACTGCATTAATAATTTAGCCATGTACCTTGGGGCTAAATGAGTGGACTGTCAGTGAACTGTACAGCTTGGGTTGTTCTGGTTCCCCCCCTCCCAAAGCTATCATTTTTCACTCTGGGACATTTGTTGAACTTGACAACATTTACTGAAGGAAAATAAAAGCCATGAAATATTTTATCATATGAAAGATTTTCATAATTTATTAACAATAGAAAAACGCATCAAGAATTTGAAGTGATCTTTTGAATGTAATGCAATTTTATATGTATATTTAGAGAGTCTGAAGTACAGGAGTTAAATCCAGAAGCAGACATCCAACAAGCACACTCTCTGAGGAGAGACTTGGGTGCTAAACCAGTTCCAGTAGCCGATGGTATACGCTATCAAAATTTGTGAACACATCCTTATCCTGACAAAGGATACAGGCTGGTCTTCCACAGGCCTGTAAACCCCATTCCTCAGGTCTGGTTATGAAGCGTGAAAGATTAGAGGATTCTACAAATGGCAACTTTTACACATAATTTTTCTCTGAGTATAGGCATACACACTTGTTTGAGCCACACCATGAAACACAGCTCCACATTCATTGCAACTTTTCTTACACCTCGGACCATAAACACAGATGCAAAGACAAACCTGGGGTTTCATTCCGAAAGCAGAACTCATGAATGGCAGCAAACTGACATTGTTGTCTGTACCAGGGTTGGGGTTTGTCTTGGGGTTTGGGGTTTTTTTCTTTGTTTTATCTGGTTTCTTGGGGAAAACACTTATCTTTTTCCTATTCAGAAAGGATGTAGCAGTAACCTCAAAAAAACCTACTTCCCCCCTCCAGTTGGAAAATTCATGTTAAGAGGAAAATCCCTCAAATACTGAAGCACTAGAAATGAAAGTCTTATTCAGAAAGACTGCAGAAGAACCTCACAGGAACCACCACCATCTTAAAGGACTGTAGGTACCAACTGAGCCCAGTGAACCCTGACTGGACTACATCTCCTGCAAACCCCCAAAAGCTTTCTTCCTGCATTAGACAATAACACTTATTTGCTTGTCATCTCAAAACACCCTTAGCCCAATGCATTGCAAGCACCTTCCTTATAGTAGAACTACATTAAGCCATCATCTGCGTTGTGATTTGGAGCTGGAGGCCCAGCTATTTTCATATGTTATAAAAAACTGTCAAAGGAAGGTAGTTCTTGGGCAAAACATTTTAAGCCAAAACAAGCCTCTGCCAGGCTATTGTTTCTCCTTTATGTACTGCAGCAAATGCCAGATGAGATATGCTGTACCCTTTCTAGGCAGCCTTGTAAAACCTTCAAGTACTATGTGTAGTAAAGTCCACTGCTGAGATTGTGATCAAAAACCCCAATACAGAACAAATGTCAAAGTGAGAGAAGAGCTAGGAAATGTTAATAGCATGCCTTAATCGCATGCTAGGCCTTCATCACAAGAAAAATGGCTTGCTAGAGCTTCAGTTGTACTACAATAACAGTTTGCTGAGATGAATGTAGCGGCATTGTTAATGCTGAGCTACTATTATGTTCTTAAGTGTGCATGACTTACTTTTAACAGAACAGTTCAGTTCACATTTGTTATACAGACAATAGCAGCACTTTGGAAGAGGGTATAAAACTTTCAAATCTCCAGAGACATGTTCAATGTGACAGTAATTCACGGGTTCTTCAAAGCTCCCTTTCAAGAGAAAATAGTCTCTTGCATTGATGCAAGCCCCACCCCCACCACCACTGCTGCCCTTATTAAAACAGTTGTTCCATTCATAAACTGGAAGTTGAAGTAATAGAAAAAAACTTACAACCCCTCCTAAAAATATTTGAAGAAAATCTAAAACCATCTCAAAGTTAATCCACTTAAGCTGCAAATATATCTAGAGAGCATGAATTTCACTGGGCAGGAAACAAGAAAACAGCAAGTGCAACAGCCCATTGTTGACTCAAGGTAGAGGGAGCTGTTGCTATTCAAACGACAGATGCTCTCAGACAGGCACACATGATAAATAACCAAGTATTTTGAAAGATGACTTGCTCTGAAGACCTCATTTACTAAGGTCAACAAGAAAATGCATCTGTAATTCCCCCCCATTTGCTTGTATAGTTTTCATCATCTCTTGCAAAGAAGCACCAACTGTAACACAGGAGTGTCACATAACTGTAGAAAGAACTTCTTCAATTGTGCCTCAATTACAGTCCATTAACAAAGCCAAGTAGATTTGAAAGTTATGTCTTATACCAGCAAAAAGGAAGCACTTACCATGGACCAATAAAGTGGGTTGCAGACTGAATCCCAGGCACAACTAAAGGCTGGGAGGAGAATGGATTGAGAGAAGCCGTGCAGAGAGCAACTTGGGTGGTGGTTGATGAAAAGCTCAATGTGAGCTGGCAATGTGTGCTTGCAGCCCAGAAAGCCAACCTTATCCTGGCTGGATCATCTTTCCTATTAGGACAGGCTGAGATTGTTGGTGTTGTTCGGACTGGAGAAAAGAAGCCTCCAGGGACACCTTGTAGCAGCCTTTCAGTACCTGGAGGGTATTTACAAGAAAGCTGGAGAGAGACTGTTTACAAGGGCATGTAGTGATAGGACAAGGCCTATTACTAAATCATGGCCTTAAGTTGAAGGAGAGAAGCTTTAGATAACATATTAGGAAGAAATAGGTGGTGAGATACTGGAACAGGCTGCTCAGAGAAGCTGTGGGTGCCCCATCATTTGAAATGTTAAAGGCCAGGCTGGATAGGGCTTTGAGCAACCTGATCTATTAGAGGATATCTCTGCCCATGTCCGGGGGTTGGAACTAGTTGATCTTTAATGGGCCTTCCAACCCAAACTATTCTGTGATTCTATGAACTTGAATAAAACTTCCTGAAGTTTTACCAATACCCTCCATAACATTCTCTGGCAATGAGGTCCACATGTTAACTAAGTACTGCAAAGAAAAATATTTTTAAGCTCTTCACCCAACATCTTCATTTGTTGCCTTATTTTTTTATTGTGAGAAGTTCCTCATGAGCTCTTAGTTTCCACCCCACATAGAGAAACAAAACCACTGTCTAGTTATCAGCTATGGCACTAGCCGGGACAGGAGCTCACCATGGAATGGAGGAGAGAGTTAACGCCTCAGATATGCAGCCAGCAAACTCCAATTGAAGTCACTAAACCCCACAATTGCTCAGGGTATTTGGCCAGCAATAGGCTAGGTACCCAGCTCTGTTTCCTTTGCACTTCTTCACTTTTGCTTTCTAGCAGCTTCATTCAAAACATAAACAGATTCCTCTCTGCAGTACAGCAATATCCTTGGCCTCAAAAACTGTGACAAGACTAGCAACAATTAGCTTAAACTGGATATCTGAAAACCTTTCATTAGCAGAATGTGTAGCAAATACTCTACAATCCTCTTAAAGCAGGGATCTCAACTCTGAACAGGAAATTTTAGGAATACAGAAAACATGCCAAAGTATTATCCAGCTGTATTGCTTTTGCTCATATTGGCAAGAGCATTGTGCTGTGTGAAGTGAACTTTGGTTCAATATTCATTGGGAAAAAACGGGGGAAAAAAAGAAAATAAGGAAGCCTTGTAAATGTTAATGGCATTTTAACTAGAGCTGGGTGAAACACCCAATAAAACAAGAAAGCACAGGAAGTCAGCCCGAATTTCTGATCCATCGCCAGCACTGTACACTTGCAAGTCTCCTCCCTCTTATAAGCAGTACATCAACAAAGGACAGTAAGAGGGCAGAGGTTGTTTATCATGTTCAGAAGACATCTTTGGAAGATTACCTGACAGATTATTTATTCCTTTTTTGCCATGTCTCAGCTTCAATGGGGATGACATCCCAGCAAGTAAATAGTGAACACTACTGCATGCCCCTTTTGGAATTTAATCACATCTACAGACATCTACCTAATATCTGAGCATAAGGCTTCTTGCTCTGTACTTCATGCTGAAGTCCTTCAGGTGGGATTCCCCAGAGTACTCAGTATACCCCACCTTGTTGCAGACAGCAGAATAAAACCTCCTTACCCATGTAAGAAAAGAGCTCAGCAATGCAACATCCTGGCTGCTTTCTCCTACCTTTGAATTTGTCTCCCTGCTGCTGCAGACAGTTTAATTGATGTCAGTCAAGTTGTTAAACCCCATCTCGTGTAAGTACACGGAAGGGACATACATCATTATTCTTCTGAGCAAACCTAAAGGTATCCACTCCACAGAGGGGATTCGGTTTCAGAGTATAGTCCAAAACTGTGCTTTCTATCTTGTTTAATACTTTGATTTATATCCTCATTAGCACGGGGGAATAGTTCCTATTAAAACTATTAAAGATAATTTTCGCAATAATATCAAAGGATATGAGTAGGTGTAATGATAGTACTAACGATAAAAATTAATAACCATTCATTATTTTTAATCATATGTACAGTTGAAATGAATAATCAGGAAAATAAACACGACATTTTATATGAACCTAAAACCAAAGGGATGTGCCAACACTATAAATTACACTCTAAATTACCAGTTGTCCACTCAAAGTTTAATATTGTACTTTTGCAGACAGGAAAGTATTCTGCAGGTAGGCCTGACAGCCAGGGACCAGTGAGCAGCATAACAGCAAGCAGTGTCTGTTCACCTCTTCCGTACCTGCATCCCTTGATGCCCCTCAACCCTGACACATCCAGGATAATGGGAGCATTCGGCAACTTACTTCTAGGTCTCCAGATCACTGGATTGGAATGTTGTTAATGCAGAAAAGCACCACTAATATTTCACCTCTTAGACTCTACAGCTGTTCTTGCACCTTCCTATTGGCCACCTTTGTTCAAATCCTTAGCTCTTAAGCACGGCGCTATCTCTCACTCACAGAGAGGACACAATAACCAATGCCTCTACAGATTTCAGCCCAACACTTCTCAGGTTCAAGGTCAGTTGTTAGCACAAATCACCAAAAGAAATAGCTATGTGGCCTTGTAGAATACATTTAGTGCTCTCAGTCTGATCAGTGCCTACCTAAGCTGAGTTTCACACAGCAACTCTCATCAGTGCAGAGGCTGAGCTGACTTAAAGCAAGAACTCTCCTGCCAGACTGACATACACAGTCAGCAGTTGATTATTCCAACCATCTTCCTTCCAGTTACGGTTCCCTAACTTCAGAAAGTACCACCTTGCACTACTACTACTTTCAGACTTCAAGCACCCAAGATAATGGCCAGCAAATAAGATATCTTACTTCCCATCCTTGTTTCAAAACTCTGAAAACACAGCTCATGCTAAATATCACCTTCAAAGTACATACTTAAAAGATATTTGCACCTTTTGGTCTTCAAGGTAGAGGACTGTCATTTAGGTTTTGTTTAAGGACAAAGGGGCAGGTGGGAAAGAAGTAGATCTCCTAACTAACCAAGTTTTCAACAGTAGAACTGCAATTTTGTTTGTCATTACAGGTCACTTTAAAGGTTTTGCAAGAGCCTTTGCTAGATATTAAATTCTCCAGTGAAAGTTGCATCAACCATTTGAAAGTTGATGTGATTTTAGCTTCAGAATCAAATGTAAGCTCTATGCTTGTGTCATCTAAAACACATGTCCTGTCTTGATTCTGAAATAACTGATATGGCATTCGATCTGCAGACAGGTAGGATTGCTCCAAACCTTCAGTAGCTACACTATTTCAAAGCCTCAGTAAAGGGGGCAGGGTAGGAATACAGGTCACACAGGACTTCCTAGAAACCTGTTTTTACCTTGTCAGGTAAGGTTCTGGGACAGTGAAAGTGCCAGCAAAAGGTTACAGGAAGTGAGCACTGCATCCCCATAAAAATCCTTCCTCAGTTGATGAAGTTCCACACTCTAGTTGTCACCTCAGTGGTTGGTTGTGCCATACGAACCTTGCCAAACTCAGCCAAGGCTACCACAAGTCCCAATTGCAAGATTTGCACAGACAACATATGCAAACAAGTATACAGCTATAAAAAACCAAGCCCTCAAGATCATAAATTCATACTACACAGCTCAGTTCATGAAACTGCTGCTCAACTCAGTGGAAGAAAGAGCCTTTAAGATACTAGTACTAATTGAGACCCTCAAAGCTCTGATGGACCAGATTCCTCATGGCACAACACACCCAAGCCCTTTACAAATTTGGTCACTGTCTGGTTCCATTTTCCTACCCGAGAGGGGAAGCCCAGGGACGTACCAGGTTTCCACTGGCTCCCCACTACCACAGGGAGATGTCCTGTGGAGTGGGAACTCAATTACTTCTCCCAGGCATCCCTCCTGAGATAAGCAGGAAAAGAAAGAACTACCAGGGTGGGGCTAAAAAACTGGCAAAGCACCTTGCCTCTTCCTACTTCCCTGCTGTGGGCAGCCAAGGCAGACCCCTGCCCACCATCAGGATGTGGCCAACAAGTCCCATGTCAAAGGGCCCAGCAGTCCTACCAGGGGAGCTGGATTGCTCACAGACAATTTCTCCCTGGTCATGAGCAGTCTCCAGATCAACATAGCTGCTCCTGGAGGTGCTGTGGCAGGCAGCAGGGCACAGAGAGGTATCACCCTATAACCCCAGGGAGACAGAAACCAGAACCAAGCACAAGGGCAGAGGAGCAACTGGTCAGGAAGGGGTACAAGGCACAGAGGCAACCAGTTTAGAGTTTCCTGCCCTTAGACTACATATCCCAAGCTGGCTGGGGATCCCAAATGCATCCCATTACATAGCTTCTTAAGAGGACTGTGTCCTGCCCACATTTCTGCCTCTGGAGGGTAGGAAAAAAATGGCACTGCCCACTGCCTGGAAGTCTAGCAGAGCTGATGCTTCCTCCAGCTCTTGCTCCTGCCACAGCCCAGTGCCAAGCAGCAGCAATTCTTAATCCATAAGGTGTGAAACAAAAACAAACCTTTAACCAATCCCTTTTTCCCCCTCTCCCCAGGCCTGGCTCTCCCCTTGGGCAGCGCAGGGTATGCATGCACACACACAGTCAGCCTCCTCACACTCTCTCACCTGGGTTTTCTGCTCCTCCTTCAACACTTTTTCCTAGCTTGGCCTGCTATGATCTGCAGGTGTTGCTGCTCCTGGGATGGTGGGTGGGCAGTGGTGGGTTCAGGGCTGGCTGTATGGGGAAGGTTGCCTCTGTGTGGTGATAGGCCAAGGGGAGTGCTGGGGCCTGGTAGCACCAATATGGAAACTAACAGTGAAAGCACCAGTATCTTCTAAAGAAACAAAATATGCAGGAGTGTAAGTGGTGTGTTTGATATTTATAAGATACTATTGCCTTTATCAATGTGTCTTTCAAGTATTGTTAAAAATAAGGTGGTGATCAGCAAAGCAAGAAGGAATAGCAAGCAGTACCTCCATGAAGTTAATCTGTTACTTCCCAGCTTTTCCATTTGTGGTTTCAAGTTTTAACAAACTTAAAAGTTGACATAAACTAAGACTTCATGGGTAGCGTAAGATAATGGTGCATCTGTCAACATAATGTAGAAACTTTAGGGACGTGCAGGCTGTAAGGAATGTCGTTCAAATCACTACTCAAATACAGGATGAAGTGCAACAGAATTTTAACAAGTATAACCAAGAGGGAGAAGCTGAATATGCAAGTAGAATACATCAAAGCACCTGTGCAAATACTAATTAATAATGATGGCCTGCTGCAGAGGCTAATCACAGAAATGAGAACCAGATTATGACCCAGGCAGCCCAGTTATAAAAAGTAGGAAAAGACTGTAAGTTCAAAGACTAACAACAACTTCAACGGAAAAAAACCTCAAACCAGAATCTAGTATAAAACAAGAGGAACAAGAGATGGCTGTCCAAATCATGAAGCAAATGAAGACACTGGCAAAGAATTCATACTTCATGATTAGATGGTCTTAAATAGTAATTCCATAAATTTCCATCAACCTTTAGGGAAATGCTCCAAACTCAAGAACCTTCATGGCATTGGGTGAGGCTCTCTGGTTTGCTCTCTGGGGCAATCCTCTGCTTAAAGAAGCAGCTGGAGCTATTAATTTCATTCACATTCTTTAAAGCAAGTAAGCAAGTGTGTAAGCATAGCATAAATCTCAGGAGAATAATAAATAGTAAAATGTTGATTCTTCCAGAGCAGAAGTAACACTGAAGAAAAATAGTTGTTGTGGTTTAACTCTGTCAAGCAGCTCAACTCCACACAGCTTCTTGCTCAGAATTGGAAGGAAAAAAGTAAGAAAACTTGTGCGTTGAGATAAAGACAGTTTAATAGGTAAGGCCCAAGCCATGCTATCAAAGCAAAACAAAGAGTTCATTTACTGCTACCCATTGACAAGCAAGTGTTCAGACACCCTTTAAAGAACAGGGTTCTACTGTGTGTAACCGGTACTTCAGAAGATAAATGCTGAATGTACCCCCTGCTCCCCCAGCTTTTTATTGCTGAGCATGATGTCACATGGTCTGGGCTATACATTTCTTCAGCTGTGCCAGCTATATTCCTTCCAGCTTCTTGCTAGCCTACTTGTTTGCAGAGCAGCGTGAGAAACAGAAAAGGTCTTGATGCTATGCAATCACTGCTCAGCAGTAGATAAAGTGTCCCTGCGTTATCAACTCTGTTTTTAGCAAAAATTCAAAATATAGCCCTATACAAGTCACTATGAAGAAAATTAACTCTATCCTGGACAAAACTAATAAAATAGTAGAGGATAATCATATCTGTCTGTAATTGAGGTTTAACTGTTGGATTGCATGTTTTCTGAAGTTGACATTATGGCACATAAGTCATGAGTTAAAACCTTTCCTGGGAAGGAAAAAATTAGAAACATCTATGCCTAAATGTATTAACTACAACTTCAAAGTATGGACTTTATTTCTTTGTTATAGGCAAGAGAGATGGAACCATGAAATAATCAATATGGTGAACAGCTGTCTAAGAATAATAGATAATAAACTGAATAAAAGAAGAAGAAAAATCTACTGAGTAGTCTGTTAACATCTGACCTGTTATGGAAGAAAATGTTCTAGCCTGGGTAACTGAAGATAATAATTAAAACCCTTTTTATGTTATTTTTAAACACCTTCCATAAGTATCACAGAAGAGCAAATAGTTCACTCCACTCCATAGATATTGATAAGTACTTGCTGCCTAACTTAGCTTTAATTATTTTCCATTAGCACATATTTATATGAGGAGGAAAAGATGCACCGCTTAGTTTATGGCCATGACTGAAGTTACAGGAAAGAAAAAAAACAGGGAACCCAAGTGGTGCAAACACAAGTGTGTCTCAGAGTCCAAGCAAGAGAAACTCTGTTTCCCTCCCACTGTTAAATATGATCAGAATGACCTGATCATGAATGTATTTATATACAAATTGTGAAGTGTGTATATAAGTCTGTGTAGATATAATTATATGTATTTGCAAATGATACTTGAGTTGGAAGAAACAAGTGATTCAATTAAGCCCAAATGTTTCCCACATGCAATCTGGTAAAGTATAATTTGTTATCATTAAGCTATCTCTGCAACTTCAGAAATGAGAACTATACTTTCATGTCTTTCAGAAAACCATTACAAAAATTAATGGTCCTTGAATAGGTAAAAAGGAGTAGGTAAAAATAGGTTAAAAGTAGTGCTTGGCAGATAGAAGAGCTTCCTCAATTAGAGCTGCCAAAAACCTAAATCTGTAGTGTGTAGGCATGTAGTTTTATGGAAAATTACTAACCAAGTAATTGTGAAAGTATAAAGTTACTATAGTCCCTTTCTTAACATTAGCTGCTACTTTCCCATTAAAATCCTCTGAGCAAGACAGTAAAACATGTGATGTGTCATCACTGCAGCAAGACCATAGTTTGAAGTTGCCATACATGTAGTAGAAGAGACCCCACCAGTGATTGAACTTGGGGGGATCTGTGGACACAAAGAGAGCAGCCAACATTGTGCTCTGTGGGATAAAATTGTTTCTAGGAAGTTACCCTACATTATCCACAATGCCAAAATGTTAGCTTTCATCTTAGCAGTGCGCAAGAGGAGATGAGTGGGTGGGCTGTAATTCTGGGTGTTGTCAGAGCTGTGTCCAGGGCCATCATGCTGCGTTAAAGCCATTCCTACTGCAGAGCGAAGCAGGGCTTTGACCTGTACTATGTGCTGTGCCTCTCCCCTCGGAGTCAATTCATACATTAAGGAGAATACTAGTAGGCATGTAGCCTTCAGGATCTGCCAGCACAAGCTAGTATTGTCCTCAGTGTATGAATTGTCCTTTCTTCAAGTCTGGGCTGGCATGATGAGTTCAGACCCTTGTGCTAGGGAGCAACTAAAACTTAGAAGATACACCAGTAGCTAAGAGTCGTTTAGGTAGCAAATAAGTACTTCCCAGAAATCCACCTGCACAAAGCTCAACAGCCAATTAGTGCTGCAACTTCTGTGCTGATCAAGCACGCTCCCTCCAGTCAGTGCTATTAGCCTTGTAGGTGAGAGAAACCAGCCAGGACATTGAACAGGGCCTGATGAATATAGAATGCTTTTCAAAAGCCTGAGTATTTGGATTTTAGCTTACAAAGCTTTCTTTAATAGCATGTGATCTGTTTTGTGTGTACATGCCTTTCTTTTGTACGAAATCTAAAGTCAGAATGATATGGTTGGAGGAACCTGAGTATTCTCAGGCTAGAAATCTTTGAATCAAAACTTTTCCCCTAAAGCATGTGTGAGTCTTCTGTATTTGATACACTGAGTCCTCAGCAGCCCAGAAATTCACATATGAAGGTCTGATAAACCTGCGGAAAAAATCCCATGTAAATCAAGCTTTCTCATGCCATGGCCAAACTTCCAGGATTGATAGGTAGTACCAGACGAAAGTGAATTGAAGCAGGACTTGCTCCTGGGTGTGTTGACGTAGCTTCCGTTTAGGGTACAGATGAACTGTAAACTGCAACAAAAACAATGGAAACAAAACAAAAAGCTTTCACCTGCTTAATGCCTATTTTGTATATATTAAAATTACTGAAAAGGAGAACATAGAATTTCTATAGGCTGCTTTCTCAGGAGCTCCCTCCAGCTTTCTGCATACAAAAGATAATCTTCAAACTCCCAGGGTCAGTACAACCTCCTAAAGATTCTGCATATAAAAATGTTTCTCAAGTTAATTTGAGAAAGAAGTGTCAAGAGTATTTCAAAGCAGTCTGTTGGTTTTGAGAGCAATTGCCAACATTTTTGAATTCCATTTTTGTTTGGCAGCCTAGTGAGAGCTACTGTGCCAGGTTTTTATCTTGTAAAAACTAAACCATCCACTGGAGCCCAAAGATGAACATCAGTTTCCTAGGATGGTTAAGCAGATGGAGTGGTGGACACAGGCACAGACTGTCAGACTGCAGATGAGAAGTTTATGGTGAGCTCTCCCTTAATGTGAAGAGGATCAGCCAGCTTCCAGGGCGTTCCCCTCAGGTCCATTGACCTGGAGTCATCCCTCAGCTACCAAGGACTACTGGTACTTCTGCTTGTAACAACACACAGAGAAAATCTTATTCAGAGGGTCTAGACATGGGTAGCAAGAGGAAAGCAACCTCTGTAAACAGAAATCATGGCCTGATCCCACCATTTCCTAAGCAAGGCAAGAGTTGAGGAGCTGTGTGACTGTCTAGCAGACCAGACTACACTGATGGCTTCTAAGTCATGGCAATGGCAGCGATGGACAACTCATGAAGGAAATCACAGCAGCCCTGTAACCTGCAAAGGCATCACCCTTCATTGTTAAAATGCAGGTGCTGACTCTGCCTGGGATCAGGGACAGGTCCTGTGCCAGCCACTGCGTCACACACACCCTGTGTCTCTGGTGCTGGCAGAGTATGGTCCCTGCTGTTGGTCACTGCTGTCTTCCAGCCACCCCCACAAGACAAAGGCTGCAGAGCACTCGGTAAGGACACTGACTCTCTCCACTCCACAGCCACACAGGAACAGGAGCAGTTTAAACCCAGATGGTTTTTATGAAACATTTTGAGGGGTTGGACTCACACTGCAAAAAGTTTGCTGTAAAGGTGATAAATGGGGAAATTGAAACAAAACCAGGGGTGACAGTAGGGAGGAGGACAACAAACAGCATCTCAGTATGATTTCTGGGGATGCTGGGAGAACGTCCCTCGGGACTTAGCTACCCCTGGGTACAGCCTTCTGTCCTTGCCTGCACATACAGTGTCAGGCACTCACC
This sequence comes from Zapornia atra, assembly GCA_013400835.1. Taxonomy (NCBI): domain Eukaryota; kingdom Metazoa; phylum Chordata; class Aves; order Gruiformes; family Rallidae; genus Zapornia; species Zapornia atra. Next base: position 320,224 of record VZTU01021204.1, read on the forward strand.
AAACCAGGAAGAGAGGAGGAAACTGCTGCCAACTTCTAGCCCCTATCGAAAGTAATATTGCTGCTGCAGCTGTAAGTGAAAAGTGGGGATTTTTAGGACTGATGATGTCATTCGTTTATCTATGTAACTTACAAAGTACCTAAGGGAGAAGATTCCAGACTGCAGCGTAATAGCACCAGAAGGGGCTTTCTGATCAAACCTAAGAGTCTTCCTAGGGAGGGCAATGCCAAGTGAATTAAAACTGATCAAAACATCCCTTTGCACTAAGTTAGATTAATGCCGCCACACATCATCCTGTGTGAATGCAGTGTGTAACACTGCCTTTAGTTTTGATTCATAAAGCATCAATTCGCACCACAGCAAATGAACTCTCAGTCTTTAACTTGCATCACATTTAGCAGCATCAAAAATCCTGTGCACCAGGAACAAGCACATCATGGGAGATGATATGATGTGAATGCTACAAATCTTCCTGAAATGAAATATTACCAGTGGCTTTGATGAGTAAAATCCATGACACAGAAGAAGCATTAAGAGGAGTGCATAATATGACTGATGAACAGATAAGCCTTTGTTACACTGTTTAAGTGTATATTAGTCACAACAAATACTGGTCAAGTGGGATAAACAAGTGCACTGAGTTTTGCAGGGATTTCAGTTCTCCGCAGGCAAGTCACGGTTGTGAGATCAATGTAACCAAGAGGAAATGAGTGGCTCCTGCACACACTTGTGGGCTCTGCATTTCAGGGACCACCACCTCACAGATGGTTTTGGGAATAGGGCCTATGTGGCTGAACTTCCTCTTCCACGTTCCATAAAAATCTGGGTAAATACAGTTTTACACCCTTATATAGCCTGATTTTTGACTGATTAACTCAGTATTTTAAGGACTTGAGATGAGGTTGTTCCATGCCTGCTCCGTGAAGTAAACTGTCTCAGGGACTTAGTAGTGGGAATGATCTGTTCGTGGGTAAAAGAAGCTACTATCATTATCAGTGCTCAATAATAAAATGATTTCTCCATCAGTAACGGTATGTTATATATTGTGTTTATATATGTCATCCATTCACCACTAAGAATGAAAAAATATGAAGGAAAAAAACCTAAAACACTTCAAGCCAAACACACACTACAAGTACAGGAGAAATACCAAATCATGGATGGATCCTTTTTTTTTCTTCCCACCCTTCTTTCTTTTCTTTCTTCCCCCTAATGTAAATACGTGACAGTAAGATAAGACCCCAAGCTGCTGGCAAAGGAATCCCAACAGTATGCATCCATCATACACCACATAAGGAAATGTAAAGCTGGGGATGCATGGGTAAAGAATGTTATTCTAATGCTTGAAGTAAATAAACATTGTGGTCTGTGAATGTGGTGAGATGTTCCAATTAACCCCTCAGGCCAGCTGCAGAGGGTAAAAATGTCTCCCTGTTCTGTGCCCAGCCAAGCAGTGGGCCACCTCTCCAGAGAAACATGTCTCTGGCAGGTTGCATTCCCTGTCTGCCAGCCCTGAGGCAGCTGGCATCCAGGTTTAGGCAAAATGAACATCTGAACTATTTCTAGGCACAGCCATAGCACGGGGCACACGCAGAATCATGGGGGTGGCGTTTGCAGTTGCCTGGCTGGGCAGTTTCCCCTTGTCCTGCAGAAACCAACTGACCACGCTCTCCCGTTGAAGAGTCCAGTCAGGATCTGTATTTAACTCCTTTCCACATGTATGCACAAAGGAATTACTTGCTTACTATGTAATCAGGTAGGTCATCTAAGCTGCCTATGCTAATTATTTTTGCATCTGGTTTTGTGCCCCACTTTAAAACTCTTGATTCTGCTCTATGAGATGTGACATAGAAGAAACGTGTCTTGCTTTGCTCTTTTGTCATTGCCTGGGACAGACCTACATCAAACATCCCTGTGACTTCTAGACCCGTGATACACCCCGTTTCCCCACAAGAGTGAAACAGCCTGGCCAGGCAGTGAGAAGCTGTCTTAGCCTGGGGTCATGTCGTGCCATGACCGTCCTGTGCCATTTTAATGTCTGTCCCGTGCTCGAAGTGCTTCACCAGCACCACCACACACAAACATTTGGGTTTAAGATTTGGACATGAATTCTGTTCTCTGCTTCAGGTTTCTGACACTTCAAAGTCCCAGTATGCTCTGCTAGCAGCAACTATTTCAATTGCTTGTGCATGCATTAGTGGAAATATCTATTGGTTATGACTGGAAAAAGTGCTGTGCTAAGTGGCAGAAGAGCCAGCAAAAACATGCCTACGCATTTTTAGTCACCCTGGGATTAATTCCCAGGCAGGTCTTTGTTTACAGTGCTATATTTACATGGAGCAGCCATATGGAATAGGGATATTCCTCCTGACAGCTGCTCTGCTTTCCTCAAAGCAACGGAGGGAGGGACTGCTTCAAAATAACACCTGCCACATTTCTGTTTCCCTCCAAACACCATTAAAAGTGTAAAGGAAACGGTTACCCCAGCACCACCCCTCTGCTCCTCACAGCTCATAGGGATCGGCTGGCGGCACACGTTGCCATCTTCTGCCAGGAGTGCCCCAGTCTTGGACCTCAACTCCCATCCCTGGGAACACATGGTCAAGATCTTGGCCCCTCACTTACCTCTCATTATGATGAGGCTGACAAACACTGTGTAAACAATGCACATCTGTTCCTCTATTCATTGGATGGAATCAACTTAGAATCATAGAATGGTCTGGGTTGGAAGGGACCCCATGGATCAGAGAGCTCCAACCCCCGTGCCACAGGCAGGGCCACCAACCTCCAGGTCTGCATCTACACAAGCTTGCCCAGGGCCCCGTCCAACCTGGCCTTGAACACTTCCAGGGACGGGGCATCCACTACTTCTCTGGGCAGCCTGTTCCAGCACCTCACCACTCTTTCTGTAAAAAACTTCCCCCTAAGATCTAATCTAAACCTTCCCTTCTTTAGCTTTAGTCCATTCTCCCTAGTCCTACCATTATCTACCATTTTAAAAAGTTGAATCCCCTCCTGCTTATAAGTTCCCTTCAGGTACTGGAAGGCTGCAATGAGGTCCCCCCGCAGCCTTCTCTTCTCCAGGCTGAACAAGCCCAGCTCCCTCAGCCTTTCTTTGTAGGGCAGGGCTCCAGCCCTCCTCTGAACCCTCTCCAACAGTTCCACATCTTTCTTGTATTGGGGGCCCCAGATCTGGACACAGTACTCCAGATGGGGCCTCATGAGGGCAGAGTAGACAGGGACAATCACCTCCCTGTCCCTGCTGGCCACCCCTCTTCTAATGGAGCCCAGGATACCATTGGCCTTGCAAGCTGCAAGAGCAGCTGCAAGAGCAGCTGCAAGAGCAGCTGCAAGCAGAACTTGTTTTAAGGTGTCTTGCCCATCCTCTCCACTATGGTCATTTAGCACACTGCCATTTCCTAGGGCTGAAGAAAAAAACAAATTGTGTCAGTGATAATCATGACATCTTCACTAACTACTGGTCTGCATCTTACATATCTGAATTTTTAAAAACAGACAATATTTGGCTCCTCCCCCAACTCCAGAAAAGCTCTGTTATCTGAGCTCCTGTTGATCTCATTCACAAGCTTGGTGTGCAGGAAGGGTTTATTTCATTCTTTCCTGTCTGTACATACAAGGTCAGAGATTCTTCTAGCCATCTTGAGGTGGCAGAACTACTCAGGCTCAGACTTTTGAAGACCCCCATGAATATTTTAGTCCTATACTGAGGAGGCACAGCTATTTAAGAATGTCTGGCACCTGCAGCTTTCTTTTAAGGTGGTGAAGAAACACCAAACACCATGCCAACAACTTTTATAAGAACTTTGCTAAAATATTGTCATTCCTCCCTGTGAGGTTACTGCTTGGGTGGCTTGCCATAAACATCATGGCAACTTCTGAGGAACAGATGAGCATAACACATGCCACCGAGTTTTCCCACTGCATTTTTCTGTGTAGGATTGACATGCTGTCAATAAGCAAGGGTGAGGGCAGTTGGACAGCTCTGGATTCTTGTTAAAGCGAGATGAGAAACGAAGCCTTGCTCTAAGCAGTCGCTTTGTCATGGTGCCAGGAGAGCAAGTGTGCTGAACTGCCTTGTTCCTACAGAATAACCCAAGAAGCAGCATGATGACAGAAGTGCATGCAATTGCCTAAAAGACTGCAGATAGTCTCAAAAGGTGGCTGATTCCCTTCTGCTGTTGTCAACCTTTCTTTACTGCAGTCTGGGGATAAAATGCAGAGACGAATCACCCGCAATCTCAGGCCACATCATACGCTTTTTGAAAAAAGCTTCCTCACAAAGGAATTTCCCCCCTACTTTACCAAGATGAGCATTGCAAGCTGAATCTTCATTCTCATTTCAAAAAGTCTGACATCGGACCCTGTTGAAAATTTAACCTTTTTTTTTTTTTCCCAAGCTATGCTGATCTGCATAATGGAGGGATATTGTTAAAAGTTGCCATAGAAATTGGAAAGGAAGTAAAACTGATTACAAAGAAAGGAGACAGATGCCACCAAGGGCCTGAGAGGTTGTCCCTTTTGCTGAGCAGGATGAAATGACCTTAGACCTCAGAGGATTCAGGCAACTTCGATAGATGCAGAGTAAACACCTTAAAATCCATGAAATGGAAGAAGTGAGTTTGCCTTTTCTGTAAACAGATCAACAGTGCAAATATTCCCAGATACAGCTGCCTTGAGTTAGGCTTCCTAATCCAGAATGGCATTCCCTCAAGGAACGTTTGTCCTTATTTACCTGTCTGAACCAGGGTTGCTTCCCTTGGTTTAAATGGACTTCAAATTATTTTTCTTCTCCAGATAAGCAGAACAAATTTCTGTAAGCTGGCTATACGTGGACATTGGACAGACCCTCTCTAGCCAGCCAGGCCTAAATTTATGTTGACCATTAAGTTTCTGAAATGCTTCCTTCCCCAGCAACTGCTGTAAGCTAAATATTTAACATAGGAAATGATTGCTAAGCTGCTTTGCAGGTGACTTTGCAGATGATTCAAGTGATTCCAGCATGGATCCACCAAACTCCTTCGCACAGGGATCTTCACCTTGCTTCAAGTAATGATATTTGCAGGACAAACTTCCGACTTCCTTTTTGTATTGTGCTGGGACCATCGCAGCACACCAGCTTGTAGGCACCTTCCTTTAAAACTCCCAAGAATTGTCTTAATCTCCTAGAGACATGAAGGAAAAGGCAGAGTTTTCTGGAAGTAAATAGAGCCTATAGGAAGGCCTTTTAACCTCTTGAATGACTTGGGTTGTGGAAAAAGGCATGGGGAAGGGTTACTGTAAAAAGAGTAGCCTACAGAAGCTCACAGTTTCATCCATTATTTCCATAACATCTGTGGAGGTGACTTAGCAGATTAGTGGGACTTCTTAAGGTCATGCTTTCAGTGTCAGGTTGTAAAAGAGAGACAATCTGTCAAACCACTGGCAACAGAAACTAGAAATGAAGTCAGGAGAAGTGAATGAGTTTGAGCCTTTTGTGTGCAGAAATGTCTGAGTCTGCACTTACACCAGCATGGGGATGAGGTGGAGGATGACTAAACCACTGAACCACAGTGGATACTGTGGGTACTAAGAGGGGGAACACTAGTAGAAAACACAAAACAGTAATGTGATTAGCTAGACTGGCCCGTCTGCTACTTCAAGGGACAGGCAGACCAGCTTGGATTTCAATATAACCATCCAGTACTGCCAAATGATGGATCAAAAGAAATGTCCCCTGTCTTGAGACAGAAAAAGTAAAATAAGACTACTCTTAGCACTTTCCACTTTTGCTGCCATTAAGAGCAAATAAGTATCTATCACAGCAGCATTAGTTTCCTGGCTTTCAGGTAAGCAATGGCCAAGGGTTCAGCATCGCTTGTATATGCTTCTTCCCTCCATTTCTATGTTTCTTGCCATTCCCCAGTCAGATTCTGTGCACTGTCACATTTCAGAAAAGTATCAAGCTATTCCAAATCTAACTTGAAAATTAAAGTGATGATGAAAAAATAAGTACTTTTTTCTCCCAAATGTATTTCCCATAAGCACATTTTACTGACTTACGTACTGTGTGCATGAATTTGGGCTATGTTATTTATAAATGCCCCACAGATGGTTTCAGTTTTGTTTTTCTCCTAAAGGTGCTCTGACTTCAGTTGAAGAGGATTTTGGCAATTCTAAAGCTGTTTCTGCTGATAGCAGAAAGTATTTAGTCCTCCTTGTGCTCGCCTGAAACTTCAGATGGATATTGCATGCTCCTAGATAAGTACCAAGTAGAGCTTTTTTTCTTTTTTTTCTCTATCAGAGAATGCTTCTTGGGGAAATCTGGTGAGCTGGTAACATTATAGTATTTTTTTTAAAGAACCTTTCATTTTACCTCCTC
>VZTU01021204.1:326633-478334 GCA_013400835.1 Zapornia atra
TTTTTTTTTTTTTTTTTTTTTTTAAATGCCAGTGAGGGGCTAAGGACGGAATGAGATACAGTATGTCAGACATCTCAAATTGGCATGTCTGGCTTGGATTTATAATTTTTAAACAAGTACTTCTTTCATTCAATTCCAAATGACTGTTCCTTTTTGAATGTTCCTTTCTATCTTACTTTAAAATGTCATAAAACCTCAGCCAAAACACAAAATAATAATAATATTTATTATTATTATTATTATTAAAAGAGAATGTTTGCTCTAAAAATTTTAGTTGACTAAACTTTGTATTTTATATTAATTTTGCATCAACCACAAACAATGTTTTTCTTTTTAATCCTGAGTATCATGGAGTGCAAAGGAAAGGTTTTTGGATCAGGAAGCCTCCAAGACTCACAGTATCCAAGTATTTGGGGAAACTGCATATGTGTTATATGCTTCCCTATGCATTGACTTTTAGCTGGTATAAAATGGGGATACTGGGTGAAGCAGATTACCCAGATGAGTTATTAATCCAACCCGTCACTGACATCATTATTCTCTGTTCGTTTTACACTAATACGTATCTTTGCTGTATGCACATCTTTCATGAAATTCAGCCCTCATTTCACTTGGTGCCTCCAGCAAGCTAGATAGAAATTTAATTTAAAATAGTTAGTGGGTAACAGGTCCTCCTAGTTATTCTTCAGCAGCACTCCCTCTAATCCCAGTACCAGCTGCTGTGTCTCCACTCTTTTTTAAGTAGAACTGGTTAAACAACCCACAGGATCACAGCTGAATTAACAGGCTCTGTCAAAGGATTAGGACTGAAAATAACAAACAGCACTGTCTGATTTTTCAGGGAAACCTAATCTCAGAAGAGAGAGCACATGGGTATTTATCAAGAAGATGATGAGCCAGTCTCAGTTAGGCAGAAAACATGTCTCTGCCTGCATTTGGCACTGGCACTTTGGTAACCTTTGACAGGTCATTTTTTTACCAGATTTCCTCAAATCAGTGTCACAGTACTTTAAATTCTGTTTTGTGAACACACAAGCACAAGTGCACACAACTATTTCCACATGTTGCATTCAAGATATACTTACTAAAGGTTTTTTACAACATCTGTGAAAATCAGTGTGGAAAATTAAAAATAGCTGTTCAGGAAACAAACAGATTTAATTTTGGAGGGGAAAGCAAAAAAGATGAATTTCAACATCATCTGTGTAAGTTTTCTGCTGTTCAGAGCGGATGCATGCCATATTCTTTCCTCCCAGAGTTAAAATTCACAAAACCATACATCCCCGCCCATAAATTTCAGCTCAAGACAGAGACCAAGAAATACCTAAATCCAGACAGCAGCAGTTCCTTATGTATTACTGATTCCCAGTCCTATATTTGCTTTAAGCGCAGATCAGTTTAATCCAGGTGAGGACAAAGGAAACACAAAAAGGAGGAAAATCTTCATTTCTTCTTCAGAGAGATTTTCTACCTGTCTTTGGGTAGGCAGCCGGCAATCTTCTCCCTCAAGGGACTGAGGAGTGCAGTCCTGCCGCCTTGTGCTCCCAAATCTCCCGAGTGCTTTTGAAAAATCGCCTGCAGAAACATTAAGCCCATGCTTTTGAAAATGCTTCTTAAGAGATCTGAATGCTCACTTCCTATTAATTTTCATTCATTTCAAAGCCAGCAAACCTAGTTCCCAAGGGATCCTTCTGAGTGGGGACAACTTAGCACAAAGAGCTGCCTCCGAAAGCGATTAGTCAGCTGCCACACACCTGCCAGGCATACCCATGCTGCCACAACCAGCTAGGTTTTAGAAAGGCTTCGGGTACCACAGGAACAACAGAAATTACCTAATATTGAATATTTTGTACTATCTCATCAATTGACTGACTAGTGGGAGATAAGCCTTTTGGTGTTTTCCCTCTAGTTGTGGGCACCAAGCTCTTGGGAAACCAGTGCTGGAATGCCTTGGAAATGGTTATCCCCAATATGGTTCTGCAGCATCCCCTCAGCTAGATGACTAAACTTTGTATTTTAGAGAGCAGCAACTCTCACCTTCACGCTGATGCAACAGCTACACCCTGAAATGTCACCCCTCGCAGCAGAGCCTGATGTAGCCCCTAACAAGCCAACTCTAGTCCTGGCAGCAGTACGTCTGCCTTCTCATGGATGGGTAAGCATCCACAGCCCTCACTGTAGGGGCTTGCCCCACACCAAGCCCCAAAGCCTTGCTGCAAAGCTATGTTAACATGTGACCTGGCTCCCATATCTGTCTGAGGGGCAGGGGTTGTTAAAGGAGGCTACAGTTGTGCTCTATTGAGAGGAAGAGGCCTGTCCCTCATCTAAAAAGCAGAGTGAGACAGGAAAAACTGTCTACAGTACCCTGATTACGGGTTCAATGCCATTTCCAGGATTAGAGAGCCACTCTGCATAATGCTGAATTATGTGGGAGCCTTATCCTTATAGCGACAACTACAGAAAATAAAGATCTTAATAAAAACAAGGTCAAGAATTTTGGTATCTGATAGCCCAACGACAGTCAAACTGAAGAAGGTACTTTTAGATGCTTTGTACGTATGAAGAAAGTAAACAAATGTTCACTAATTATAATCGCTAACAAGCAAAGCTCAACTATCTAAACACTTACCAAACTGTGAAATAAGTTACCCTTTAACCTTTTTCACTATTTTATATGCTTTATAGCTATAATTTGTAGCAGAGAGACAGTAGATGAAGTAGTTGATACTTGAAACATAGCATTAGCACTAGATAAAATATATTTGAAAGGAGTCAATTAAGGTTTTTTAGAAACCATGCCCCAGAATTAAAGCTATCCAAACATCTTCTGTTACAGACCCCTTCAATTTGAGGAATTTTGTTGCCAAGGCAACCTGGTCACGGTGTATCATGGACAGTTCAGACCATGCTCGCTGTTTTAACTAGAAATGCCATCTATTTAACACACAGCTGATTTTTAGCAAAAGGTATGTATGTGTAATACATACCGACAGACCACGTACGCTGGTGTATTGCTTGCAGAGGCTAATGTAAAATGTAAATCTAAGGATGAGTGAATAAAGATGTAATGGCACTGAAATAGCAGTAAAGCCTGATTAGCTGGGTGGGACTGGCAGCTGCATAGAGCGCCTCACGTGTGAAGTGTTCCTCCTGTTCTTGTCACAGACAGCTAAAAAATAATCAAGCAGTGGTACACAAGAAGGGGTGTACACAGCCATTTTTGCATTGCTTCATTATATCCAATTAAAAACTGGCCAAGCAAATGAAACAAGTGATTTTACATTGCTGCTTGAAGAGCTACCAGCTAAAGACAGAACCATGCAGGTTCCTGAAAAGATTTCTCCTTAAAAAAAACCCCACTCCTCCAATTCCAGACCTAACATTTTCTTCAGGAGTTGCAAGTGCTAACGGTGTGGGGTTACACATTGCTGGATCCTTTGGCAAAGGCATCACTGGAAAACATCCTAGCAGTGGCCAAACACAGAAGTACTAGGAGGTGTTCAGTGCAAAATTTGGTACCTTCTGTGTAGGTGGGTATTTCAGGTGATGATTTCTGCGAAGATATTTAAATTTCCTGGGCAAAGCTTCCCAAAAGATGTGGAGCAGCTACAGACTCTTGCTACAGTACTGTGGGAAGGTACACAACAGTCAATTTCAGCTAAGCATTTCAAATTTTGACTGAAACAAGAGGCACTCCAGCCTTATCTATAACGGCTTTGTCAGAAAGAGTAACAAAGTTCAACAAAAGATGTATATGATGCCTTTTATTGCTCAGCCACCTGGGTAGTATATTTGGTCCTGCACTACCAGACAAAATATAATACAGTCACTGCTCAGTTGCAGTCTTGTCATTGCTAAATATCAGTAAGTTCCCCTTCTGAAGAAGCTGGAGCAGATGGGACTGTAAGACCTCCAAGAAGAGGTTGGGCCATAAGTAACCACAATGACTAATGGGAATTGTATCAATGGGCACTGGCACTGGAGCAACTTGAGCTTACAAGGGAGAAACAATTTTTGTGTGAGTTTCTAGTTACGGAACTAAACACAGAATCTTTACAAATTAATCACTTGGCCAAGTGATGCCAAGCTAAATGTTTCTCAGAAGGCACGTACCCTTTAAATCACTACCAAATCCCGCATACCATTGCAAGCAGAGGCTTTCTACATGAAGACAGGAAGAAATGGGTAGTATTGAGGCAGGAGAAAATCCTTAACTCTGCTTGGTATGGTTTTAAATGGCAAACTCTGCTTTCATACAACCTCAGTTAGTTGTGGGAAGCTTTGTGTATCTTAAAAGATGTCAAGCGTCAAGGCTGTTGTAGATAGAATGAGGGAGAAACTTCGGAGATTGTACCCCTCTGTGAGCACCAGTTAAATGAAGTGTAAGACCTCACAAGAGTGGTGACATTCCAGAAATACTTATATTATTGTCCAGTTAGTTTTATATACTGTTAGATATTTTATGCCTGATACTTGGATAAGGTACAGTAGTCACACAAGTTTAAGTGGCCAGACTTAGCCGCAAGCATCATTCCAGCAATTAAGCCATTTCCCCAAATCTATAAATTCCACTTCAGAGCTGTTTGGGTGACAGGGCAACATCGATTCTCCCTTCTACAGAAAGCTTGCAAAGCAAATCAATAGGACTGTACATTTGGAGATCCCTGACATGCAAAAAAAAAAAAAAAANATACTCCCGAGCTAAGATAAAAGTTTGCCGTGGAACAAGATTATGCTAAGACACTGAATTAATTGAACTGATTTATTACCACTTGAAAAAGGTAGTAAATTATGTTGACCTCAGCTTTTGTGCCCACAAATACCATTATCTAACCATCTTTATTTTCCTCCTTGTAATTTTTTATTTGTTTAAAAGCCTTATTTGCCAATGAACCTCATACATTTATAATAATTCTCCCATCTTGCAATGCAGGTAAGGACCACAAACATAAGGAATATCGAGAAATTTAGTAGAGGTAAGTGACTAATTAAATTATGACATACACATTGGTTAAATAATTTATGATCCTTAGAGTACAGATAAGCAAACTGTTAAATAAAGAATATTTAACTTTCATTCCTCTTTCGATCTGAGCTGAATCCTTCCACAGATTATTTATCAGTTGATTGAATCTTGCAGGGAGATGGGGGTTCTGACCTCTGCTTATTTATTCTATTTTGCTATTTAACTTCAGTTTGCTAGAAAAAACAAGGACAAAGCTGTGACAATTCACAAAGATGCAATTTGTCTATTGAACTTAGCTTGGCATCTGTTAGACACACAAAGAAACAAAAGAAACTGCATAAATATTCATTAGCAAAGAAGTCAACCAGGATGCTGGATTTGAAGCATTATATGTTATTTTTGTAATGATAATAGTGATTCATCAGCCCTAATGATATCTCAGTACATTGCCTGACTGATCTTTTACTCGTGTTAGTATAATTTATTTTTCCATTTTATGTCCTGCCTATCATTTGTTCCCAAAATATGGAAGTACATTTACATAATAGAATTCTGCTCGGTAGTACTGGACAGGTTGGAGGTTTTTCTTTCAGGTAATGACAGCAGTATCAGCTTGTTCTTCCCTTTGCATCTCATTTGAATAAAGCCTATAATGTGACAAGTGGGAGATGGCACTGCCTCACAACCAGCTAATTGGGGGAGGAATTATGGTGTAGGCATTAGGCAACACGGACTCAGCTTTGAAACTTCTCATCATCTCTTGAGAAAAAATGCATTTCCAGCCTAGTTTCAAAAGCCAGTTTTATTTTTCAATTCTGTTTATCCTTATAAATGAATCTTTTAATGAGTTGTTTTTCTGGATTGTAAATCTGCCAAAACACTGACAAAAAACCCATCCTGTCTTACAAAAAGGTACAGTTCAACTTAGTGCCTCATCACTACACAGTTATCCCAGCTGGGATTTTTAACACATTGAAAAAAGTTACATTTTTAAAAGAACGACAGGGTCCTCTTCCCAACTGACTTTCACTATGTACCTAAATCACTCAGGGTCTTTTGCAGGAATACCTGAAACCCTCCGAAAGCTGATGGGGGAAGGGTATCTAATTCTTTCAGACACAAGGAAAATTCCGACTTCAGCTCATAAACCTACAAATGCTCTATAACATGGAACAAAAATACGTACAAATCACCTGGGTTCCATTTAAAATGTGAAATGAGGGCTTGCTTCATTTCTTGAAAGAAGGCAAAGGAAGGAACACACAAGTGCTTCGTTGTAGCTTCCCTCTAATAAAAGCATTACAAAAAGACTGGGACAGATTTATTTCAAAAGAACGGTGCCCTTCCTTCCTCCAAAAGGATGTGCCAATATTACTTGAGACCACTGAATATGCAAGAAAAGTCTCCTCAAGATAAGCTGCAAGGGGCAAGTGAAGATGACAACTGGAGAGCATTGAAAGGTCTGTGAAGAGCTGAGCTCCAGTCACAGTCCCACCCTGCTGGGATCAGCAAACCTCTGGCAACCCTAGTTCTTAGAGCAGAGAATGGATCTGCCCGACTCACAGTCTGGCCTTTTACAATTCCCCTCCTTTTAGGATTGAATTGTGCTCCCTGTGAAGACAGCCCAGACCAGGAACAAGGGTTCAGAAGGGCTTCAGGACCTTTCAAGCTTGGGCTGGACAAAGCCAAGACAAGCAAACATGCTTGGATGCAGCACTTTGAGTAAGAGCTCCACCTTCCCCTCAAGCCTCATGTTTTCTAAAGGATCACAGCACACAAGCCAGCAACAGAGAAATGCAGTATGTTTCTGCCATTGTGGTTCAAATCCCCAGTATTTACAGTTTGGGTTGAGTGATTTTGATATCACTGTAAAATGCCAGTTTTTCTTGCTGAAATGAAATGAGGCTTTGATGAGCTGTGTTGGCAAGGTCTGTCCATTTTAGCCTCCTGTCACTTGGGAGACGCTTTCCCTAGCAGTCTTCTCCTGACCATACTCACTCTCTCTGAACCCATTCTTTACAGTCTTATGATTCATCTTCAAGGTACATCCTGCAACCCCAGGGGTCTCGGGTGTTCCCTGTGGCCTCTTGCTGAACTCTGACCCCCTGCCAGCTACACTGCTTTGAAGCGGATGGAGTATCTTGCATAATTAATACACATCCCTTTCCCTCTGGCTCATTTCAGAGAACATTTTTGCTTATCGCTTGCTTGGTTAGGAACCATGAAACCAAACAAAGTAGGTCTGGAAGGGACCTCGTGGGACCATCTCATCCATTACCCCTTCCCTAAGGCATACAGAGTTAATAACGGAATGACAAGCTTGCAAACTCCAGCTGCCAGGCTTCGGAAGTTTGGCTTCTCCTAAAGAAGCACGTTACTCTTGTCAACATGGGAGAGTCTGCATGTGCTTGCTGATCTGTGCAGAGATTAATTTTAAAGCATACAATGTGCTCAGGCGGCCCACTGCTACCATTATATGCATCAGTAAGTTTCATATTATGCAACTACCAGCACTTATGTTCAAAGAAAGCACTCTTTACTCACAACAAAAGGTAGTTGCTGTGCTCTCATTAAAAGACAAAAGCAATGGAAGATTGGTCCTTGTGCAGCAGAAACTTCTGCCTATTCTGTTAAAAAGTATTTATTATATTAAATAATGCACTGTTAATTTTCTGCACCTCTCTCATGTAGCACAGCTGATTTCTAACACGTCTTCATTGGATTTGACTGCTCAATGAGTTTTAGCTATTATTAAATGCTCCTTTCACTGCACAGTTTCGCTATAGGTCATTTCTCTGAAGACACATCCATACACAATAAACGCTGTTGTCTTTTCTCCCTTCCTTGTTTCACTTAGCATTAATTCTCTGGTCATTCCTGCTACCATAAAGCTGAATTTAGACACATTATGCAATGAGGAGCTAGGATATCCGAGCGTGAGCAGGATCTGGTCCCTCCCATGCACATTGTGTGCATTAAGTCCAGTCTCAGGAGGGTCAGAGCCATCACAAAACTGTTCTAAACCAGAATGTGGGCACCAGAGTCCTAGAAGATATCAGCAGCTAAATCAGCCTGACAAAGATGACAGGCAATTTGCAATACCACAGAGACCCTTAGGTAGCTGATTTGGCTATGTCTACACAGGGTCATGCATCCGCTCTGAGACAGATTAGCAATGTAGCCCCAGGCTTTAGCCAGTGCAGCCTAAAATGGGACTGCAGTAGATGTGAGCTGTGCGGGCCCCAAGGGATGTTTGCACGTTCTTTGTATCTCACTGTGTCCCAAAATTTATAGAAGTACTTGACACCAAGGTAGGCAACAGTATAGTTACCATTTTGGCTAGCTGGAGAGCACTGTCAGTGACTGAGGGGGCATTGCTGCACCCACAGTGCCAGCTGCAATGTCCTTTGGGACCTTCACAGCCATTTCTGCCTCAAAAAAAGGCTAAGATTTCTCACAAGTAAAAGCAAGGATCAATTTTGCATGATTAGGAGAGAATTCCTTGAGTGGGCTTTACAATAATGGGAACCTGGGAAATGCCCAGGGGCCCCAGAAACTCTCCATTTGCGTTTTCTGCTCTTGCCTATTCAGCTTGCAACCTACACAGAACACTGTTTAAACTCGGATGTGAATGCACTTCCATCTCTATCTCTCTCTTCTGAAAAGGTATCACAGAAAATTTGGACCACAGGCCAAAATGCTTTCACTTCAGCAGCAAAACTCATCAACTTGTAGCTGTCTCTAGAGCACCAACAAATATCCTACAAATGACCCTCTACACTGTGAACATGGTGTGGAAGCAGTTTTTATGTCTGGTATCTCCAGGCAGCAGGGAAGGACACAGGATGGGCTGTTGATGTGGCTGATTGATCCTCTCTCCCTGTCATTTCCAGCATATACCACCACTTACTTCTTCCATGTTCTTTAAAGCCCATAAAAGTCTTGAGTGATCCCCCTCACTTGTTTTGATTTCTAGCAAAAACAGTGGCATGTATTTTTTTTATTGCAAATAATGAGATTTTGCTGCCTCATAACATGCTGAAAACTTACTACAGATGAAAGTTTTCTTTGAAAGCTACCATCCAAATAAAAATCTCAGCACTTAAAATGCACTATACTATTTCACAGTTTAAAATAATCAGTCTTAGGCCCTGATTTCTAGAGTAATTAAGAATCACTAGAAAAATTTTTGTATGATTCTTCTACAAAAATGGAGGGGTAGGGGAAAGTATGGAGCAATATGCAGGGATGAGAAGAAAACTACTGATAATGCATTATATGTGTGTACTTCTATACATAAAGGCAGTGGTAGTTTTTATTGCAAATGAAGAATATTACAAATTTACTAGTGAATATCAGCCCCTCATCTTTTCCTTTTTCCCATCAGATTACAATGCAAAATGATCCTTTATGCGTATGCATCCTCAACCCTGGCCTCATGTGTAAGCAAGTCTAAGATCTAGATTTAATAACAGAGCTGCACTATGCCAAGATGTGATCAGGATCAGCAAACATTCTCTACAGAAACCTTCCTCAAACAAGAAATTGCGTTTTCCAGACTGTAAAATCTTTCACACAAGTACAACTTGAAGAGTATATAGCAGTGACACAAAGGATACACAGAAATAGCCCGAGTAGCAAAATCCTTGTCATTTCCATGGAAATGTTTGCCATTGATCAGAAAAATCCTGCATTTCATGGCACTGAACCCTATCTGCTCATTTGTAGGAGCTGATGAGTATGATTTTAGCAGGTTAGTCATTCTGTATGGAAAGAGCTGCTGAAAGAATTTTCATTGCCAGAGCTGACTATTCCCATGCCGATGTATATTTTGAGCCACATACCTTCTTTTACAGAGGGGGATTTTGTGAATTCAAATGGTATTTTGTTTTAAATCCTCATTTAAAAGATGGTCAAATTTTAAAATTATAAACAAAGAAAAGTTACAGGGACAATACTGTTATGTTTGCAATAAATTTCCTTTATGTATATTTAGGATTAACTTTAAAGTCTATAAGGTCTTTAAGTCTTAAGACTACGGGTCCAAGCACGCGATGGAGAAGGATAAAAGAAAAATAACTTTCACTAGTATTCACTGTCAGCACGCTGCCAGCCTTGAAAGCAATGAGGAAGCAATGGAAAGCCTCACAGACTGCAAAGAAAAGATCAGCATTTTGACGAAACAGGTAATACACAATCCCTCCACAGATTCCATATGTAAGATGTAGATTGAGAGCTACCCTGCGAACCTGCAAAGAAAACTTACACTGCTCTATCTGGAAGCAAAGATTTATTTTGACACTGGTAGTAGAAGTTGTTGTAATAATTTCTAGCTGACTGCGATGTTAAGAAAACCACATTTTCTTTGGGCTTCGCTACAGCTGAAGTAACTGCATCTTGTGTACACAGATTTAATTTTGCCGAGATGAACAGGGCATGCACAGCATTGTCTCCCTTGCTTTCTTACCCCTCTCCCTGCATGAAAAGGTGATGTAAATTCGGTTACCGACTTGATTACTGTAGGTGGAATACTGCAAACAGGAAGGTGTGAGACAACAGAAAATGAAGCTGTGAGTGATACAGTAATAATTGACAGAGCATTGAAGAGGCACAATTTTTCAGGAAAGTGATTAAAAGAGGAATGGAAGCTGCCTTCCTTTGCTGACTTCCATGGCAAGAATACTTAAACAGTCAGTTGTTTGTGAGCAAAGTTGTGATTTGGAAGCACAAGACCTGATGAAAAAGGCGGCTGAACACAGGCAATAGGGATAGTGAAGAAAATTACAGACTAAGTTACAGATCTTCCTGATTTTGGCTGAGACAGAGTTAATTTTCTTCCTAGAAGCTGGTATGGTGCTGTGTGTTGGATT
Organism: Zapornia atra; assembly: GCA_013400835.1. Lineage (NCBI taxonomy): Eukaryota > Metazoa > Chordata > Aves > Gruiformes > Rallidae > Zapornia > Zapornia atra. The sequence goes on from VZTU01021204.1 coordinate 337,470, forward strand.
CAGGATGAGAATAATGTTGATAACACACTAATGTTTTTAGTTGTTGCTAGGCAGTCGTAGCATCTACACTCAGTCAAGGACTTAACAGTTTCTCACACTCTGCCAGGTGCACAAGAAGCTGGGAGAGCTTCTTGGCCAGCTTGGCCAAAGGGATGTTCTCTGCTCTGGATATAACTGGGAAGTGAGCTGGGAAGTGGAATCGCTGCTCAGAAACAAACTGGGCTTCAGGTTGTTGGTTTTTTTCTTTCTGTTGTGGTAAGCAATTGCATTTGTGTATGCATCACTTCTTGATGTTGTTATCATCATCTTCCTCTGTTAACCTATTAAAATGCCTTTATCTAAATCCATGAGGTATTTTCCATTCTCCTCCCCATCTGCTTGCGGGGGGAGGTGAGTGAGCAGCTTAGCTGCTATCTGGGGCAAAACCACAACAGAGTCCCCCTTGTCTCATGACTGGTCAGTGAAAATGTGAACAAGAACCTGCTCAGCCCTACTGTTAAGTATATTGTTTTGTTACTCTGTGTTATGTTCATGTAGGGAAACTTGATGCTGCGTTAGCAGCATGACTTTCAGGACTAGAACCACCTAGATCAAGAAGGCAAACTTTTTTTTAGAAGTAGCAAAATCTGATTTCCAGCAAAATTCCCTTAAAATGCCTTGGGAAATTTTGCTTAGTAAAACTGCAATCTAGTCCAATCCTCAGCAGCAACAGCATATTCCAGGGTCTTCATGGGGTTTATTTCTGAACAGTTTCTAAGGGCCCGAGCCAAAGGAGTGACAACAAGAATCTTCCAACTGATTCAACTGATATCTTCCTTCATCCCTGGGATCATGTTCCAGAGGATGATCTAGAACACAGTATTTGGCTGCTCTATCAAATACAGAATTCTCCAGTTAGATGACAAATCCAATCAGGAACACATAGTGACCTCTGCAACTTACATGCAGTGCTCAGCACACCACAATAAAAAAAAAAAAGTCTAGCCACTATACAGAGAACAAAAAAGGACTTCCAAGCTTTGATGAGAAAGAGGACTATGGAATTAATTATCTAGGCATTAGCTGGAACATGTAGAAATGTACATTATGCCAGAACCATCCATAGGGATGAGATCCCACAAAGTGGTTAAACTGTTTTATCTAAATCACTTTGATGGCTCTGAAAAAAATGTCACCCATCATGCATAAACAACATTGGAAGCCTCACGGAGTCAGGATAAAGAGGTAGCCATAGTGTGTTCTCATATTAAACATAATGTGTTCATTCAAAGCAGAGGGTCACTTGCTGCACAGTAATTAACCTAGGAGGTTATCAGCAGTGATTTGTTCTCATACCCTATCATGCAGAATTGCACATTGCTCCACAGAACAGTACTGAAGCATCCATTATCCACTATCAAATAGGCTTAACACCAGCCAAAAAAAATCCCAAAGTTATTTTCCACAGCAGGGGACAAACTGATCCCATACATTTTATTTTCCTAAGGAATTAGGTTTAAAAGAATATTGCTGGCATTGAACAAGAAAATGAATTATCAGGCAGAAAGGTAGTTGTAACTGAGCTTGAAAAGAAATTATTACATTGACTGGAAATTATTACATTGCCAACTGGAAACAAAGAGAAGAGAGAACTATACTTGGATAAATAGCTCAACCTTGCTGTTCATTCTTCAATAGTTATTCTGCATGACCATCTGGAAATTCCTCTGTGGTAATTCCTTTTTAACAGTTCTATAATCACATCTTAATTTGTCATTTCTTAGAAGGATTAAAAGAAATGTTTTGTATCTGCCAGGCCCATCTGTGCCCATGCAGATGAAGACCACGTATGGACAAGGCTCACAAGGAATGGTCACACCAGCCTGCCAAAGCCAGTACTGTGAGGGAAAATCTTGAAAGTCTGCCTGCTGCACCTACAATCTCTTACCAGACTGTTTCCATATCAATAGCATTTTATTTTCAATAAACCCACCCAGCGAAATTCAGCCTTCAGACAGGACAAGTCCTTACTGTTATCCTGGTGGTGCTTGTCCTCAAGAACAGGTTTGAAAGATCTTGGTGCAGATCTCCAGTCAGGCAGTCACCTCCAAGAGCTATAGCCTTATCAGTAGAGTTGTTTTCCTAATTCTTGTTTTTATTTATTTTTTTTCTCTGCAATTGGAGTCCCATTACTTTTTCTTGTATCTGCCATGAACATGGAAAGCATATTTATTGCCTTCCCTCACTGCAGCAGCCTTTTATTTATTTGGAGAGATGTTCTCCATCATGTTTTCTCCTTTAGAATAAGTAATCTAATTTGTTCTCTCCTTCAGAATAAATAAACCTTTTCCTCACCATAAAAAAACAACAAAACAAAAAAAACCCCAAGAAACTCCTAAATGTTTTGCTTTTAAGTGTTTCAATTGAATAATAAAAAAGATGACAGGAGGAGCAATTTTAAACTGAAAATTCAGAAGTTTCAGCTAGCTAGTGAAATGTTGAAATTCAGTGTCTCAGATAAATTCAGTGGCTCAGAGAGAATTTCGGACATTCTAATGCATCAAAACAACTGAAAGGATGTGCCCACAAAACCTTTTGTTATTGACAGATCTGTAGCATTTTTCATTTTTCTTTCCCCTCTCTCTCTTTCCTACCCCCAAAGAGAGTGGCTGTGTGGTGCTCAGCTCCCAGCTGGAGGCAAAACCACAACAGGCATGCTGAGAGGCTGTATGCTCAGTGCAGATATCTCGGCTGCTATAGATTTGTCAGAAGCTGAAGAACTACCCAGGGATTTGGAAGTTCTCTGAGGATCAGCTTAGACTGAGACATCACTGGTAGACACAAGGACCAGATGTGTGCACAAAGTATATTTTGTTGTCTTTCTCTCCTTCCTTTTAACTTCTCAGGAAGTTCTGCTGAACAATTTTCCTTCTGCATCACCATCAGCGTTGTCTCCCTGCATCTTTCTCCCTGTCAAAGTCCCAGCCCACCTGGAGATGCACCTAGAGACTCTCTGCCACCTGCATCATGGCTGCACCTCAGCTTTGCTCTCAAACATAGCTGCCAGCACCCTCATGAAACATGGGGCCAAGAAGGTGGGCTGTCCAGGCGTGGCAGAGCTAGGCAACAGAATTGGACAGCATGCAGGGGGTCAGCACAGCCCCCAGTTCCTAACTGTAGGGTACTAAAATACATGGTGATAAAACATACTAGTCAATTGGGAAATTGTCACAAGTGGGTGAAAATAGTGGCCAAATATGGGAAACTGGGAGAAGAAAAATCTTTCACTTGGAAATATAAAGCCCAGAGCAGAAATAATGTATTTCAGTGATCATATATCCCAGTTTAAAGTTAATGTATCCTCCTTGAAAAAAGTTGTGGCTTAATGCTGAGCGATATTATTTCATATTCTTTGACATAATTGAATACATATGTTTATGCATGGCTGTAAAACTATTATTTTTTAAAAGTTATTTCATTGAGGTGGTTGACCTTTTTATATTTCATGGGTACACTTCTAATACAGTAATAGAAAAAACGATTGTAAACCATTTTATGTTAAAGTACCTGCTCATTTCAATATTATAACCTGGGTGATTAAATAGACACCACTGTGCAATATTTGAGGTTGCAGAGATAAAGAAACGGTCCATAAAAAAAAGAGAAGGACAAAAAAAGAATCTGAACCTTCTGCTGTGAATTCTCCTGTTATTTGTATGCACTTAAATTTGATTTTCTTGTTTTTAATTTTATACTCCCGGGTTTTAAAATGTTCTGCAATTATCTGATTTGTAGCTACAACAGCATCGTGTTTACTTGTAAAATGTCTTTCAAATTAAGATCATTATTCGTCCTTTTAGATTTTCCCTTAACTTTGCAACTGAACATTTGCAGCTCAACAAGAAGCAGCAGTATTTTTTACATTCCAAATGGCTCTAATGCCAAAGCATTTTGCTGATTTAACGGCTGGTTTTGCAGGATAGAAAAATACTAATAATTCTCAGCAAGCAGAAAATCAACAGCTATCATTTTTCAAGTGGGATTTCTATAGCTTTGTTGAGTGTCCCATATTGTACAAAGGAAAGGCAATTCAATCCAGTGTTTGATTTTGCCTCCAGAGACAAGAGCTTGATACACCTTTATCTGGAACCCAAAATGATGAATAACATGGAGCCTTGAGATAGTTGAAAGCCTTGAACACAAGACTTACATGTCAGGAGTACCTGAATCACTTGGGCCTGAATATTCAGTAACATATTTAACACCTAAGAGCCACTGCTACCTTTAGATGCCTATCATCAATGTCTCTAGCTATATCTGTGGTCCTATTTGTACTGATGAGAACCGCTTCAGAAGCCTTAAGTAGGCTGAGCAGCTCACCCGTGGTGTAACCCAGCAGGTAACTTCACCTCTTCACACACAGGCTCCTCGCAACAAACATATCTGGGGCACACAGTGCACATCCAGGCAGGCTGGATACTTGCACTACAGCAGAGCTGAGTACCCCAGCTTACACTAGTTTGAGTACAGACCACCTAAGTTTACCCTTTTCTGTACACGCAGGCTCTGACATCTGGGCTGGCTTTTTCAAAGTCTCTTCTTTCCCTATCCACAAGCAGAAAAATGGGCTTATGCCCCAAATTTCAGGACAAACAATGCAATGGAAAACCTTGGTGAAAGTAGATGAGTACATTTTTCTTGTCCAGTTGAGTGCATTCCTGACCTGCATCGTCCCCGCCTCATTTCCCCTCTGTATAGCTTTCACAGTTGCTTAGAGAAGAGGATCCCATTTACAGATGTCCACACTGCAGTTGGGGTGCTGTGCACACATCTAATGTCACCAATGATGGCTCGGCCACTTTGGGTGTGAGAGCAGCGTGGCTGTCAGGTATGCATGTGCTGGGAGTGGCAGGCTGTTGGCTTCAAAGCCTCTTTCCAAAAGTGGTTTCAATTGCTCTTTGCATGGCAGCAGAGAGCTGATGGCTACCTTAGGTGTACCCACACATGATGCTGTTGCACCTCTGGATGGCAGGGTACACACCGGCACAGGGAGAAGGGTAAGGCCACAGCACAGCACACATCTGAACCACAGCTATAAGCACAAAAAGCGTGAGCTCTTGAGAGTGAGCTAGCTGTGAGCACATTTTCATGCACAGAGGACATTTTTGTAATCCGCAGAAAAAACCAACAGTAACGGAAAATAATTTAAACTCAAATTGCCAGGATCTTAATTTTTCACTCAAGATTACTGCCGGGTGCTCTGGGTGCGACTGACATCTACTACACACAGCAGCTGCTGTGGCTACTCCAAAAGCAGTGTGGGGCAAGGGATGCCCAGTGCTACCAGAGTTTCCATGCTGTTGAAGCCCTCACACCAGGGCTCAAAGGCATTGTGCGGGCAGTTTTCAAGACCCAAATAACCACTCCATTCAATGCCTCCTGTAAGCGGTTAATTCCCAGGAGAAGCTGCAAAGCTTCAGCAAGCTCAATGGTATAACAGTTTTGGTTTACAAAAAAAGGTAATTGGGGCAATCCTACTCTGGCAGGGGGGGCAGACTAGATGATCTCCAGAGGTCCCTTCCAATCCTGATCGTTCTGTGATTCTGTGAATCCTCTCTGCCTTTTTCTAAAGTGAAACTAATTTAGAAAGGGGACTGTTATTGAGGAGTGGTGGAAATGCTCAGCCAAATCTCAGCCTCTAGCTGCATTGCCCAGTGACCTGCACTGCTCTGATGTTAGAACGGACCTGTGAGCTCAACTTACCCGACCAGGTAGAAAGAGGGCTGCTCTACATCGTTGCTGTGTCACACCTGCAATGATCTGGAAAGCAGTCCGGACTGATGAATGCAACCCACACTTCTTTCTCAGTTTCCTTGGGTGGCTAGAAGGCAGGTTTTTATTTTCCTGATACCTGTATCAGATATTCTGCAGCCCTGATGTTTTCTTCCTAAACCAACTGCATCTACAACTCTTGGAAGGTTTTAAATGGTCCATGACAAGGCAGGGAATTCCCTGGAGATTGACAGCAGGAGAGGACCTTGCACAGTATTTAAATACAGTGACTCTTGAGAGAGACCAAGAGCAATGGCCTGAAGAACATGGGAGACCACACTGTGTGTTGCACTTTTTGCTCATTACAGGGCAGCTGAAGAGGTATGAAAGCTCCCACACACCAAATTGAGATGTGATGGAAAGGAATGAGAAGGGACAGTCAGAGGCAAGACAGTACCAAGCACTGTAACTGAGGGCAAGAAACCTAAAGGGTCAGAAAGACCCCTTTGATTTAGCACCTTGGAAAATATAGGCTGGTGTCATTTCAGTCACAAAAGGAAGAAGAAAGCTTATTTGGGGAAAATGCTGCACATTTATTTACACCAGCAAAACGTCTATGAGTATGCTCCACACTAACTTGCCCAGAAGGTCTCTGATAACCATGGGACACCTCACCAGCTAGCTGCCTTCAGCCTGATTCCCATCTATTTATCTTGCATTCTGGAAACAAAAGCAGCAAGATGCTCGGCACAACCAGACACGCTCTGAAAAACCCCCCACCCAACTCTGCTTTTAAATAGCGTTCCTAGTGTAGATTGATGAAATGATACGTACCCCCTCACACACATACCCCACCTTTTGACATCCATCCATTGCCTTGACAAAGCAGGTAGTCACACACACTCCACATGAATGCACCCGTGGCCAGGTTGCCTTGGAAACCTTCACTGCTACCTAATATTGTTATAATTGTCAAGAAAACATAGGTTTTCTCCAACGATTCGCAGCATGCCTCCATTTTACATAAATGCAAGCTTTCCATCTGCAGTTTTCTGAGGGTTTGCTTTGCTTTGTCCCTGGAAATTTGAGAGACATTTTCTCCCCAGAAAAATTAAACTGTTGTTTAAATGTTAGAAACGCTCTTGTATCAGTACAGGGGGGCCTACAGAAATTCCAGCTTCCCCGTGTCTGTTGAAAGGGATTCCTAAAACTCATGAAAAGGAGCCCTGCATTTCTTTCAATCACCTTTTATTCCATGCACAGCTCCAAGGTCATAATTCAATCCTGACAGACTAGGTCAACCCAAGTGCCCCCATGTAACCTGGCTTGGGCTGTGTGCTCTCCATAACATGATCTACCTCCTCGTGATGTGTCTAACACTGCTAGTAAAAAACTTGAGCAGCTTTTACTGTAAGAACATTTCCAGAGTGTACTGGAATGGACTCACCTGACACGTAGTCTCAAGGGAGCTGCTGGAGAAGACCCACGGATACTCACCTAAAGGAGGTCAACATAAAAGATACAGGTGTGTCCATATTGCAGGTACTTACCAGAAAGATGCAAATGAACTTGTGGCACTGTGGTGCAGATAGATCTTGAATCCTGTGCTCTTTCAGAGAGCAGCAACTTGCAACTATTTCTCCAGCACAAGACCCAGCTTGCAGCAGATGGAAACTGCAAATTTGGGTTTTCTGATGAGCATTTTTGCCTAGTAAAGAGGCAGGCAAAAATCAGACACCCTGGAGCACTAATGTGCCATTGGGTTAAAAAATGAATGTTTGGAAGCAGCACTTGACAAGGGCACAACTGAAAGCAGTAACCCCCATGAGCAGTCTGAAACTCTCAGTGGTGAATTGAACAGAATGCCTTAAGTCAGGCTGAAATTAAATTTTGCTTGGAAAAGAAAAAAGTGAACCACTGCCAGTTAGCCCAGACTCAAATGCTGTCCATCCCTCCAAAATAACTGCAACACCTGATTTCACCATGCTGTAATCCTGTCAAGTTTGAAGCCCCTCAGCACCTTAAAAAGCTCCTCTGAAGGTAGTGTGACCACCCTCGAGCAAGTCCTGGGGTGATGTGGGCTCTCTTCTTGCAGCTGCAGCCAGGCTGTCTGACAAAGTGCCCTGAACACACTTCCCTGCCCAAGTGGCGGCTGCCACAGAGGAGCCAGCAGAAATGGAAGGCTTCTCACACGGTCATCCAGCTTCTGAGAAAATAGCAAACCCAACTTTAGCTGATACTAAGCTGCACAAGAGACAGAGAAGTTTTAGTAAAACTAAAGCATCGTAAGCCAAAGACATAAGAGTTTAGATTGCCAAGTTAAAGCTGCAGTGAATCAACTGTAGCAAGACCAGAAACTGTGGCTTCTCCATGTATTTTTGGGAAAAAGATGCTAGTTTCCTACCCGTGCCTGTGTAATACCACTGTTCAGTATTTTTGTTTACAGCCTCAAGCAAACCTCTGGAAACTGAGATGATGTTTTTTAAATATAAAAGCACTGACTTGTATTTCAGGAAAAAAAAGTTAAGAAACAATAATTTCAACATTTTTAAAATTACATCTGTGTGAATTTTCTGGAAGATGTGCTTTTAGCAAAAATGTGTGCTTTAGTCAAATGTAATTTCGTGTCTGAATGCAAGACTACCTGGCACTTTTTCAACCTATCTGCTTCAAGTCAGTAGAGTTCAGACAATGCAGTGCTTACTTTAGCTTCATCCAAATTAGCTGCAGATGTGTGTTTCCAAAAAGAACCTATAGCCTAAATTTTAAAAGCTCAGCATGCACATTTAGAGTTGTATTTTTCAAAAGATCTTGGGGGTGTTGAGCAGAGGTGGTAATACAGATGCACTAGTAGATCTACGTTTGAGATCACAAGACATTTAGCAAGAAAGATAGATGACAAAACAAAGTCAAAGGTAATAACTCACTGGGTGCTACTCAGTAGTCATCCTCTCTGAATATCATGTTATAAATAGCATTAAAGGTTAAAATAAAAGCAGTCTAAATGCATCATCACATAAAACTTGCACTACTCCTGACTGAACACCCTTTTCGTTCACTCTGCTTTTAATTTTGATACATCTCCAGTATATCCCAACTTCGCTAGCAGAAAAAAACCAAGAAGGTAACGTGCCAGATGGGAGAGCTCTCAGAGGAATCCAGGCTTATGAAACTGGACTTTAAACTCTTCTGTGGAGAAATAGGGCACACTGCCCCAAATTTAGTAATTTGTTTAGGTAGAAGGGTTCCTAAATTAAACTCTTTAACACAGACCAGACAAGGTTTAACTAAAACCTAACGCTCCAAGCCTAAATAGGCTTTTCACAAAAGCATCTGATCCAAGGGGAGAGTCACATTGCACTTCAAAGTGTCTTCTACCAGATCTCATATCTGCAGTTTTTAAGACTAGAGTAACATGATCCTGTTCACATGGAAGACTTCTAGATCTGCTATTTCTGAATTGTACAAAATTTTTGGAAATCCCTTGTGCTGTGGAAAATCAGAAGGGTTTAGAGTAATCTCAGGCACTATTCTCACATTTTTACTAATCTGAAGTACTTATGATCTGGTCTTACAAAACCTGAAAAGAATTATGAGAGTCAGGACATATTTTTCTCCTGCTGAAAAATATCGATGCTTGATTTATCAGTGAATTTCTCTTATACCTCTATGACTTTGCTCGGAGTTGCTGCATTGTTGTTTAGGGGCAAAGGTTCATTTTCCCTTCAGCCCTCACTCTGTGCTCACGCTCTTTACCTTTCTCATCAGAGCAAAATGCTGGGCAGGTGATACACAGCAGAGGGAAAACATTCTGATGGACCAGCTGTTTCCTTAAACGATATTGTTTTAGGAAACATGCCAATTTAGATGGAAGGGAAACCATCTGACATGGAATAAAATACCGAGCATTTTATTACAGCATTTTTGGGGGTCTCATTTTCACATGTCATTCCCACTTTTATACGACAGTCCATCATTCTGAGGTCTGCATCTCATAATATATATAACATACCTTTATTTATTGATCCCCTTCAACCCACTATCACATCAGTGATTCCAATGTGGCTGGTTCACTAGCCTCTATCTGACATTGCATTCAGCAAATGAAAATAGCCAAACATTCACATTTCTAGTGAGATCGTATACGGGAAGCAAGGCTTTTGCCCCGACCTGTTGTAAATAGATGGAGAAATGTCTGATTAAACTCGCAAGTACCATAACACAGATTATAACTGAAAAAATGCAAAGATGTAATGCACCCCCTTTCCCCTTTTCTGTAGAAAATGCTAGTAAACCGCTAACCTGGGCTGGCTGCCTGCCACAGTGATTTCAGCAGAAAAGCAGCACCTGGCTGCAGGAGGGGCTGCAGGAGGTTCTGCAGGACGGGAAGCAGAAGAAGGTTTGAAACTCAGCAGATGGCAGGGACGGGCGCTGTGCCAGCCCAGGGGCACTACCTGGTGTGCCTATGGGATCGCTTGCTGCATTTGTTATCGAGCTGGGAAAAAGAGACATCTCCGTTTTATTATCCTTTGTCTTCCTCCTTTATGTGATTTTTGCTTTTAGCCACCAGACAACAGCAGTGCTCTTCTCCACAGTGTGAAAGATTCAGCAATAAAAGAAGCTCAGGGAAAAAAAAAAAAAAAGGAAAAAAAAAAAGAGGAAAGAAAAAGGAGGAATCTGTTGTTTTTCTGTAACAACTGGTCAGTTCAAACCTGCAACCTGTCGGCCTCCTGTGATTGCTAATAGCTCTGTTTACTTGGAGCCAGACCACAGTGGTGCTTTTGGACCACAAACTGGGCTGGCATCATGTAAGCCTGTAAAGAAGCAGCATTTATCATTGTCATGATTTTGTTGCTTTCCCCTAGACTTGTAAGAGTTGATAACAAGCGACTCAGAGACAGCACAGCTGGCTTGTGAGATGTCTCTGCATGAGTAAAGGAATGGCTCTGTTCAGAGAGGAGGCACAAGTTATTCCTCCCAATCTATAAATAAGTGCCTTGGTAATGGAAAAATGGCATTTGCCCTCGTACATCCTCACTTTGTTTTGGCCAGGGGCTTTGCCTTCCCATACGTCCCATGGGGCAGGTCTGGAGTAAGCGCTCAGGACGGTATGGTTTGAATGCCAGAGAAGATGGGGGTGCTCTGTCTATACACTTGGGTCTTCCTAAGCTAGAGCTGAGCAGAGGGCAGCGTATTCATTCTACCGACGTGTCAGACAACATGTAAAGCTCTGCTATCTGCAGTCAAGTGGCTGCAGAAAAATCTTGCATTCACTTCAAATATAAGGAACTCTTGCAAAAACAGCAACAAGGAGACCTAGAATTAAAATATCCTAAAAAATAATTTCATAGATGACACAGCTGATACCTATCACCTCCAAGTTGAACATGTGGTAAAAAAAGAATTAAGTATTTTCTCCTCCCCACTGATGTGGTTTCATCAATGCAGCACTTTTCCTTTTCAGTTGTAATGTAGGACACCAGCAAAACCACCCTTTACTCCGACACAGCTCAGCAAGAGTAAATCTTTTCTTTTTGGGAAGGTTTGCAGCAAAGCAATAGAGAATTTCAGGGCAAGTCTAAGGTAAATTGACTCAAGCTGCCTCAGAGACACTTACCTAAATCACCCTTCTTGTAGTACAGGCACAACTATCCTTCATTTTCTCAAGCACTAAAAATAAAATAGAACCATTGAATTCATTTCTTCCCAAATAAAGAGATGTCGGAAAGCAAACTCAAGTTAACCATTTGAAAAATACTGTCTTAGTGCTGTAATTCAAAATAACAAGGAAAGAAAGTAAGAGGAAAGAAAAAGGAAAAGAAAGGTTTTATATTAAATTGCATTAGCCAATAATCTGATAATCAGCCGATTGAATTTCTTTGTGAATAACCCCCGCCTATATAATGGTAGCCCACATACAGTACTTTGCAGTAACTTGGTCTTTGCCTCTCATTATAAAACAAAACAAGTGGTATTTGAATGTAAAGAATAATGCCAGGTTTGATAACATGAGGGAGTTAGTAGCTATGTTTTAATAGTGTGACAGCATCATTCAGGTTTCCTCTCCTGATGAAAAGTAAATTATTTTTGTCATGCAAGGAAATATTCATTGTTTCAAGACTTTTGTGAGAAAAATGGTACAGACAGTAAGTCAGAGGCATGAAAAATTATTCATGCTCAACTTTAAAATCAGGCACATTCAAAATATTCTCTTTCAATTTGCATTTCTTTTGATCCACTAGACTTCAGCTGAGACAAGAGAGGAAATTAAGTCAAAGACAGATTCCCTTCCAATTAAAATCTAGTAGGCACAGGAAGATTTATCCTCTCCCCTGTTCTGCTCATGTGTGCACACCCTGCAGTTCCCAAGGGAAGTGCTGCAGGGTGGTGAATTGCTCTTACAGTCTTACCGGGAGAGAGTCCCCCCACACCCCAAGTTGTATCTCTGGCCATCCCTGCTGGATGCAGGCCACAAGCAAGGAGTTCCTCTGGAGCAGCATGGGATGCTTCTTTCCTGGCATACAACTCACTCTTGCATAAAATACCCCCTATATAAAGCAGTGGGGCACAGACATGTTGTGCCAGAGCTCAGATATTGTGGGCTTCACCCTGAGATTTGCTGAAGTGGCATCGGGGGTGTGTGTGTGTGGGAGTGGGGGGGGGTGTGTGTGGAAGAAGCATCTGCACCCATTCCTTTGGGTGGGAGCTTTTGGTGCATCTTCCAGTGTCAGAAGGCTGTGAGGTAGGGGTCACTGAGCCTTCCCTTTGTACCACCTCCAGCAACTACTGCATCATTTATTACCTCAGTTAACTGATTTTGCAGGATAGCACTTGAAGATGGGGCCAGTTTGTTGACAGAAACCTCTGTGCAGTGTTGGACAAAGAGCATGCCATGGTCATCTTTTGCAAAAAAGCTACGGTCTTGTGCTAAAGCAAGAAAGGGTTAAGCTGTCTATGCAGCTGATATATGGTAGGATTTAAAACTGTCAGCAGTAAAACCCACATCATTCATATGTGTATGTGCATCAGGATTTAAATATGGATTCCAAAAATGAAAATGCAGCTTACTGAAGAAAGAAAGAACACATTTCCTAATATAGATCAATTTTCCCATTTCTGGAAGAAATTGGGAGAATTGGCAGCACCTGCAAAGGCAGAAAAAAAGAAAAGTAAAAGAATCATGGATAATTAATACTCCAAACGCAAAGACATCTTTCATGGAAAAACATAATGGGCCAGAAATTCAGCTGCTGTACATTAGCTGATTTACATCAGCTGAGGAATGTGTTTCAAAATGATTTAACATTTTTCTTACGTTACCTGGGAGATAAACGATTCCAAATACAGAGAGAACTTAGCATGTATTATCTGTCATCTTTTGTTGATTAATAATTTCAGATGTTGTTACTATTATTTAATATAGAGAGTCATTTCACAGTAAATTAAAATACAACAAAACATTAAATGCAGCAAAGCATTACTTAAGCATAATCTCTTAAAACCCAAGGAAATGAAGCAAATCAATTTTAAAGGTCATTAAGGGGAGCTGAAGTCGTAAGAATGAAATTACCAAATTATCTCAGGTCCCAGGCTGCTCCTAGGACAGCTACTGGACAGGGCAGAGATAGAAGCATCGTTTCCAATTTTCTTCTCGCAGATCACCCTGAAAGACTTCACTGGGGTGAGAACATCCTATTATGTTCTTATTCTTTAGCTGGAACGGGATGTTTCTGGCCCTCATTTTCTAGCATGGTTGCACTGTGGCTGTCCAGAAGGCCCCTCCCAACAGCACTGGATCTGCTCACCTGGTTTCAAGTTGGAAGGGAGGGTAGAAATCTCAAAGACTGACCACAACAAACTGAAAAATTTTAGGCTAATTAGAATGCTTCATGTATCCCACATGCCACGTGTCCTGACAGGCAGTTGAGTGGTCACTGGGCAGCTCAGAGCAAGTCTCAAGATGTGCCATTTCCTGCCTGGATAGCCATTAGCAGATGGCAGAGGGATGGAATTAGGGACAGGGAGCTAAGGACAGGGAAAAATGAAGGAAGGGGAGATAAGGAACAACTGGGGCAAGTGAGTGGAGGAGAGTGAGATCATAGAATCATAGAATCGCCTAGGTCAGAAGAGACCCTCTAGATCGTTGAGTCCAACCCCAGCCTAACCCTGACTAGTCCACCTCTAGATCATGTCCTTAATGACTTCATCTATACGCCTTTTAAAATCCTTCAGGGACAGTGACTCCACCACCTCCCTGGGCAACCTATTCCAATGTTTGACAACCCTTCCAGTAAAGAAATTCTTCGGGATACCTAATTTAAATCTCCCTTGGTGCAATTTCAAGCCATTCCCTCTTGTCCTATCACTTGTCACTAGAGAGAAGAGCTCTCTTCTTCAGTTTAAGGTTGTCAAACTACCTGCCTTGCAGGGAGTTGCAGAGAGCAATAAGGGCTCTCCTCAGTCTCCTTTTCTTAAAAATACAAAGCCCCAGCTCCCTCAGCTGTTCCTCACAGGACTTGTGCTCAAGACCCTTAACCAGCTTCATGGCCCTCCTCTGGACATACTGGATGTACCAGGGAGTTTCGCCTTCAGCTCTGAGAAGCATTAACAGACTTTTGCAAATAAAATAATGGATGTTTTTTTCAGGAAAACATATCAAATTAAGTTAAAACATTCTCCTCTATGGCATTTTCTTTAGCAGGATAACAGTCTGCAAGAGACACAGCCACAGGATGCCCAAATTTTTTAAGTCACCTGAACTTTAGTGCCGGGATAACTGCTGGAGGATTAGCATCTAGTTCTGCATTGCTTCCTCCAAGAAGAGGAAACGAACTGTGAAACATCCCCACATTTGAAGTCCACACCACATAAGATCTTTACAGCAAAGGAAAATACTTAAAATTAAGGAATGGAAAGTACATCCCAGATAGATCTTACGAATAAGAGTGATATAATCCCTCTATAAAGGAATCTCCTTGTGTGAAATAGAAGTCAAAAGGATTAATCTCACTAAAAGGACTGTTATTTTTTTTATTGACTAAATGGCTAAAAATAAAGGATATGTGTGCTTTTTCCTCAAACACAGATGCAGAGGATCATGAGCTATTGAACAAGGGCCATGTTCTGCCCTGTAACGTGGTGGAAGCTTGATGCAACTTCTTAAAGGAGGGATTGCTGCAGATTTAAAAGGACCATCACTTGCCAGTTTGTTTTGCAAGTAAACTTTGCCCTACTAACTGCTGCATTTACTGGTGCTCCTACAAGTTCCCTGTAAGGACTGTTTAGACATTCTTTAGATTTCTGTGCTTTCCAGCAACTTCACTAAGAGAATGCATAACCTGAAATTTTCCCATCACACTCAGGACTGAGCTCTTTATCTACCATCTACCTTTCATGGAAGAAGACCCTTCCTTCCAAAAAAAAAAAAACCACAAACAAACTTGAGGTGTGGTGCAGCACAAGCCATCAAGGCAGACACTGGCAAACACAATTACATCAAACTCTGGGGAAATAGGAGTGTGTTTGGCTGAGCTTTCAATATAAATCCTTTTTATTTCTTACCTTGGCTTGGTGGCTGGGAGAGAGCTATGATAAATAAAATGTTCTGCTTTAGTTCAGTAAAATCAATGACTGAAATCTTAATTTTACGGCTAGAACTGCAAACCAAATGCATGGTTAATATCTGCTGGCTCCTGCCTGTGCCTGCTGTTGGCAGCTGGCAGTCATTCACTGGGTTGTTCTGGCATCTTAAGGCCACTGTTTGTGTGATGCCCCCATGCATGTACCTCTCTTTTGAGTGAAGGAGGCCTAGAGCAATGAGCCTCCCTAGACTAAGGTTCAGTCTTTATGAACACTGTGGTGATGGGCTCAAAATAAAACAAACACTCGCGTGTACTTCATTGCAGTGAGAATCAGTAATACCAAAAAGATACCAGGGACTCGTGAAAAAAAATGCACAGGATAAAAAAAGGATTGCATCCTCACATGCAACAGACATATAGGTTCAGCATGTAAAAGTCCAACAGATGTGTAGAAGTCCAGCTTTACAAGTTGCAATTTCCATGTCCTTCAGATCCGTTTGTGTTGTGGTAGAAAACGATCATCATCTTTGATTTAAAACTAAGATTATAACATGGGTAATGAATGGATAGAAAACATTTGCTGATGCCTGGATCACATATGAAATTCTATAGTGGCACTTTCTCCTAGTGCAGTAAAACCAAGAGGCAGCTTTTTTTTTTTTTTGGGGGGTGTGGGTGTGGGGCGGATAATACAGACACTTCTCAAAGCAGTTCAGAGTGGTTTACCTCTTCCTGCTGGGACCTAAGAGCCATCATCTTTGACAAATGAAAATTTCTTCAAAGGGAAGAGAGAAAAAACTTTAACTGCACCCAAAAAAGTAATCCACCTAGAAGTGCTAAACCCATTGCTCATCCAAATGAGTCTCATCTATACAACAGATCGCCATACAACTGCAATACAGGTGCATGTACAAATATATATTTTTTAAAAGTTAATAAAAAAATCAATGTAACCAGTCACCTTTCCCTGCTTTCTGATACGAACTCTAAAGTACCAGTTAAATCTGGGAGAGATGGGGATTTGGCCATAGAAAGAAATGAACGTCTACTTACCCTAAAAAGTAGTGTCAAAGGTTCTCTCCTTCCCCATTAAGTGTCCTACACAGCGCCACAAACTGTGTCTGATACCAGTGCAGATATTCAGCATGGATTACAGCAGATTTGAAAAGCCCAGGAGCTACCTGGGATCTAATTCTCCCACAAAAAGCAGTGCCTGCATTAGCCAGCAAGAAAAGCTGAATGCAAAAATAATTAGAGATAACATAAAATGGCTTCTCCCTGCGAACAGCAGGAAAACATGCACTGCAAGTAGAGCTGTGTGGCTAATTGATTTGTGGCGTTTGTTGGCTGTCTGAAAACCAAACACACCCAACAGGTAGACATTTGAGTTCAACAGAGCTAATGTATCCTATTACCCAACAGAGTCCGCTGCGTGGCTTCCCCAAGGTCTAATAAAGCATGAGTTTGGAAGCCCTTTCCTCAGCAGGGTGTTTCTTTGTCACCTGAACACCTACTTTCACAGAATTCAGGGAGCACCCATGAGACCTCCCAATTACATACAGACAGTGGGTATAATTGTAATTAAGGGGGGACAAACACAGGCATGCAGGCAGACAAATATGTGACAAGGCAGGGCATTTCTGGACCCAGACTACATTTTTATAGCCTTCACTTGAACCAAGAGACAAAACTGAACCACTACATTGCCAGACAATTGGGGTTTTGAGCTTGTGTGCCCCGCATTGCTGAGCAGCGTCTGGGCAAAAAACTCTTACCAACCACCCATATGAAGATATATCTCTTGTAGTAAGGGTTGAATTACCTTGAGAAAATAATTATCCCAACTCCCTTCTGTATCTTCCAAGCAAAATTGCTTTCTCCTTGGAGAAATAAATGAATGAGGTAGGTGAAAGGAAAAAAAAACAGGTCCTTGCCTCTAAGCTTGCAACAAACCATCACTGGATGGCAACTAGGTCCCTTTCCTTTCCTAGTGCAGCATCCACAGACACGGGCAGACAACAGCTGATTGTGTCAACACATTTGAGAAAATGTCCCAAATATGATCCTGCTCTGGTAGCCCGGTGGTCAGAAAAAAAAAAAAAGAGAAAAAAAATTACTTTTCCATAATTAGATATAATGAGGGGAAGGACTTCTTTAATCTTCCCCTGAAAGCACTATGGAGTAGCCCTTCCATTGGTTTATCAGGGTGCAGGTGGAGCTCCTTCCAGAAGACCTGATCTCTGCAGTTTTTACAGCATTTGTCATAACAGCAAGTGCTCATGGTGAGAAAACATTACAGGACCTGTTCAGACAGAACAAGGTACATAAACACGAAAATACAAAAGGACCTGGCTTGCCCGTTACAGGAGAGTGACCAGTGTTCAGTTGCTCTCCTCTGAGATGCAAGCTTGCAAGGAAAAGCACATAGGAACCCCCTTTTAGGAAAATTCCTGCTCAGAGCTAAGGAGATGTCACCAGTTCAGTAGCTGCAACAGGGATTTTTCTAGACAGGATGCAGACTTATATGAAGTTTCAGGGTAGTCATTCCTTTCCACCTAGCTATACAGATTTACAACAACTAACACAACCACAGTTTAATGTAAGAATGAATTACCTTCTGCCTTGGAACAAAGGAACTTGGGTCAAAAATCAATAGCCTGGATTGCTCTCTGCACCTCTGCTTTTAAGAAAGTGTCACTTCTATCTCAGTAAGACATAAACACACCAAAGTATCTTCTGCTTTATTTTCTTAAACGTGGTGATCTTTGCAGAGAGATGGAAAGCGGTGTGCTTTATTTCTTAGAGACATGTGATGTATTTATTCCTCATTCCCAGCTCTGAGAAAGAATTTGAGCACATAATTCACAGAATTGAACCATTACAGCTCTGACATCTTGGTCCGAGATCATGGAAGAGAACAATCTTCGGCCAAGCCTGATGTTACAGCATAAAGGCACATATAAGAGGCAGGGGGTTTAACAAGTGCAGTGTAAAATTAAGAGTTTGCTGTTAGTCTTTATGTAAGTAGAGTGGTTATTTCCCACCTACATTCAAGTCCATGGGGGAAAAGAAAAAAAAAACCCACCAAGAAAAAAGAACATTTAAAAAAAAATAACAGGAGATGTCTCTGTCCTCAGGAGAGTTGAAAAGAAAGGCTGGACAGTGGAGGAAGGAAGGATGGTGACAAGGGATACTGGGATATTACACAGCTGCTGCAACTTTTTTTTTTTCCAGTGTAAAATGTCATGAAGCAAACAGCATCCACATTCAGCCATCAATATTTATAAATCCCAGAAACTACCAGCTTGCTTTTGAGAGCAGATTTTTATATACAGTACAACTCCAGCAGACTAAAAGACAAGCTGGATATCTAACTAATGAGAAATGAGATGAAGTTAATACACTGTAAGCCTTGGCTAAATCTGTTTGTCCTATTTATTCATTGCCTTGTTGATCTGGAACCTTTAAATAAGAAATCTGGTCTGTTCACAATTATTGCTTAATTAATCCTCCAAAGGTCTATGAATAATGAGACAAAAATAACAGCACCCATTGTAGAAAGAAGGAATATAAATAGAGATGAAATATTTTGTCTGGAGCAAGCAGTTGTAGAGCAAATATCCCCACTTCTTGTTTAGCAAATGCAAAAATAAACCAAAAAATCCCAAAACTCATTCTTAAAAACTGTGAGAAGACTGCAAGTATAACTGTCAGCCAGCATCAGGTTGATCATCTAACCTAAGACAAAAAAATATCATTTATGTGGGAATACCGTGGCTGATAGGAGCTGCTTCACATCTCCTATAGCCAGGCCATATCTTGGGCAATTCATTCATTATCTAACCTCTTCACATGTATGACTGAATTCATCCTTCTCACACATTTGCCCAGCCAGGCAACATTATAATCCCTGTTTCAAGAGGGGGAAACAAAATCAAAGGGTGGTTCAGTGCCTTGCCAGTGCTGAAGGAGAAAACC
The DNA here is from genome assembly GCA_013400835.1 of Zapornia atra. NCBI lineage: Eukaryota > Metazoa > Chordata > Aves > Gruiformes > Rallidae > Zapornia > Zapornia atra. The sequence goes on from VZTU01021204.1 coordinate 356,780, forward strand.
TTTACACAGAGAAGGTTGAGGAAACTGCTCACATTAGCTTATTAGGGAAAAAAACTCAACAAGACAAAAAAGAAAAAAAAACAACCAAAAAACAACCAAAAAACCCCCAAACAAGTCATTAGTTCTTTAGATGAAATTTTTAGGTAAATTTTTTCAAGGAGAGCACCTAGACAGAAATGAAAAATACCAAAAATTGGGCCTTGAATGAGTGATCCTTACAACTGTAACACATGGTGAATGAAAGTTCAGCTAATGCAGTGTCCCTTGCAACCCTGGCTCCACACACTTTTATATGATGTGAGGCTTGGTCTGGAAAACTCTCACCTACATACATTCTAATGGCTGCAAATGGAGCCTACAAACCCCATTAGAGATTCCCAAAACAAAGTAGTGTCAGGTTGGCAAAAACATTTTGTTCTGCTTAAACAGAAGGTTTATTCCAGCACTCATCAGGGCACTTTGTTTATTTGCTTGCAAAAATATTTGTTTCCTTTCAGAGAAGATCAAATACTTCTCAGCGGTGATTAAACTAGTAAGGAGTAGTTACCTTATTGGTCTGCACTAAGAATAAGCCCCAGGAGAGACAGCCTACACCTATGGGAGTAAGACAGGAGAGGATTGCTGTAAGCTTTACCCAGAAAATCTCCATCCATGCTTTTCTTTGGCTTGTCCAACATCATAGCTGCCTAAATGCTTCTCAGCAAGATAGGATGAAGTAAAATGGAGAAATCCTTTGTGAGAAAAGGAATTGGGAGGACAGGGGAGGAAATCAGGGAAGAAGGGGAAACCCCCAGAGAAAAAGAAAGAGGTCAAATGACCAAATCATTCTGAACATGGAGTCCTTTATCTCACTGCTGAAAGGCAACATGGAGCAGGGACCCAAACTTAGGCTTTTCTCAGCCCTATGTGAGTTTTTTTTGGCAAAGTGAGGAGTCCAACATATTTCTACATCTTACACAGAATAATGCTGCTCTATTGGGCTTGCCAATGGAAAAGCTCACACACTGCTGAATTAATGCATACAACAATAGCAATACAGGCACTACCAGTCTGCAGAAATTGAACCCCAGCCACACGATTGCCCTGGGTGCTCAGGAAGGCCAGACACATGCTAGACTAACTGGCAATGTGATAACATACTGTGTAATTCTTTTTTCTAACACTAAGGTGCTAGAAGTTCACCCTCTTGAATGCAAGTGCTCTTCAGCTGTACCTTCTGCTGAAGCTCCTACTGCCTCTATGTTTTTGGAGTGGATATTCTGCTTCTTTGGCTGAAATGTCTCAATGCCCCATCAGAGAAAAGGCCTGTCCTACAGTTGTCTCCAGCCTGAGCAAAGCAGTGCAAATGCCAAGGTAGGAGAACATTTTGTATTCTGAGATAATAAGAAAAGACAGTAGACTGAAGACAAAGTAAGCCACTTACCAAATTTGCCTTCCTGAGATGGGTCATCTTGCAGTGAGGAACAAAGTCTACAGATTTGCTTTTTCCTTTCCCAGTGCACAGGTGCAGTATAGGTGCAACACCCCCCCCCCCCAACACACNCCCCCCCACACCTCTCTGAAAGGAAGTGCTACAACAGAAGAAAGGTTGTAATCATTAAAACCCCCGAAAAGAGTGCAACACCCAGTATGACCCTGTGCAAGTCCAGCAGGTAGAAATGAGCCTGCCTGTCATGAAGCAGCTGAAGGTTTGAGCCCTATTCCCTTCAGGCTGCTGATAAAAGCAAACCCAGGTGGAATTAGACTGTCAAAGAAAAAGGCCACTCTTTTAACTCAGTTATTTAAATCAGATTGAAAATAAATACCCAGCCTGTCTGAATGCTTTCAGGAGATTGACAAAAGTAAGACAATGAGTAACTGCCATGTTCTCTCTTTACCTGGCATTAAACTGTGTGACAGGGAACAGTCAGAGGCCCAAGCAGATTTGCAACTTGGAGCTGAATGGATTCAGAAGCACCAAGATGTTTTGGAACTGAATTCCCTTTATAACTCCAGTGTCTTTGGTTGGAGAGGAAAGGAGGGGGGCACTAAGCCCTGCAGTTCAAGCAAAGCAGCTTTTCTGTGCTTCAGTCTGAAGCCAGGGATCAAGGAATCGGATGAGATCTCCTCAGGAGCTGTGTATTATGATGCAGGTGCCAGAAACTCTGACAACCTACACATAGAGACTATTGGCTTCTCTGCAGGTGGAAGTGCTGAATCTCATGTGACAAAAAGCTAAGGAATACTGAAGCAATCAAATGAGCTGCCCAAGGGAGAAGCCTTTCAAAGAGCACCCCTGCCAGTCACACTGAGATTTCTCCCCATCCCTCAGAACTGGGACTTTGTGCTCCACCATAGCACTTTCTGTTACAGCCAAAGCCAGTTGCACAGGCAGATGACAAACAAAAGTAACCATCCTATTGGTATACAGGGAGATCCGGAGTGTCTCCCCTTATAAAAAGTGGAATGACCTCAATACAAATGAAGTGCTTCTCACTAACTGCCCTAAACACCACTAGAGTGTCGAACGAAACCAGCTTCTTGCTAGAGAGCTAAGTGTTTCAAGTCCAGACCCAATACTATTGAGCACGTCCTGAACAACCAGAAGCACTCAGACCAGTCAATAAAAAGCATTACTAACAGTCATTCTCCTCCTCTAAGCCAAGCAGAAAAACCAGTGCCCCACTGTTGCCAAGGATATATTTTGCAGCTAGCACCATCTCAATAAAACACACGTGTTTCCCAATTAAGAAATACAGTCCCCAGTGAGACTTAGCACAGATTTCATGGAGCCACACTCTGCATTGGTATGAGCTCAGCACTGGTCAGGTCTCATATCAAGTCAATTGCTAAACTGAGCAGTGTCTCAGTGCCCCCAAACCAAAACTTGAACATTAAACTAATTAGCAGTATGCTAGTGGTTTTACACATCCCCTGCAACCAGCAGGATAAAAGATAAATAAGTTGTTAGCCTCTCCTAAATTCTTCCAGACTATTTATTTATAGACTCATTTATAGGTGCCCTTCACAGAAGCATCTGACCTTTTCATAATGATTACTGAACCTCTCCTATAAAGTCTGTGCATAATGAGACAGCATTATAGTGCCCATTTTAAAGAGATGAGAACACGGACTAAAAGCAAGTAAATGAAATGATCTGGTTGCAAAAGCAATCTGTTCCACAGACACGTGCCAAACAAAGATGCTATTACTCTATCACATCTCCTTTAAAAAACACTCAGACTGTGCTGGTGTTGCTGGGAGAACTTTGCAAGGCTCTTTTGCAAAGCTATGGATCAGCACTGGCAGGAATAAGATGCTCACTGTCAAGCCATTCCATCAAACACCAGAAGCACCTTCTGATTCCTGTTCCTCTTCATGGGATGGACCTATGCGTGAGAAAACCACGGTTTTGAGAATGACTTTCCTTCCAATCTCCTGTTGCTCTTGGCATATATCTCAAGGTGGGCAAAGGTTTACTCTGCCTGATCAGCCCTTTGAACAACCCCATTACTCATAATTGTCTTTCATTTGCTATCTGAAACATGGGTTGCTGTACTGACACCTGTCCCTAAAGTACCAACCGCGAGTTTGATGCTGAAACTTACCATGGTGGAAAGTTTCCAGTTGTTTTCTCACAGGCAAAGATGTCATCTTGTCACTGAGGCAAATGCAAGAAAGGTATTGTTAGAGGTGCATCTGGGGGATGAATTGAACCTCCTATTGCTCAAGGGTTACTGGTTTGAAGCCTGCATACGACAGCACTAAGAATCACCTGGTGAAACCAGAGATGTGGTAACTCACTGACTTTCATTATCAAATGAAAAGCAAGAGAAACCTAAGATCAGATGCAAACCAAGCATTGTCATGTCCTAACTTTCAGCTTTTTGCCACATGCAGTTGGCACCTTTGCTAAAAATTATGCAGAAAATCTAAGACACACAATGGACCACCTCCAAACTTTTTTCCAGGTTGATGTTTATGCCAGAATACATCTTGTCCAAACTCAGATTAAAAAAAAATAATAAATATAAATAAATAAAATAAATAAGAAAAGTAAAAAATAATAAGAAAATATTAAGACTGAAAGTTTCTCTGCTGGTCAGGAACAGCAGCATGGGCATGAAATGTCTCTTCCCTGAAGGCAAGTTGTTAGCAAGTCCCTGGAAACATCCTCAATTCCACTGTTGCCCAATGTTGAAGGGCTGCATTAGAGAGGAACATATTTCTCTATTAAACTGTGCTATCAACAGCCTCTTTTCCTATATACAGGATCGTAAAATAGTAGAAATTGGTAAATCAGGTCCATTTCTTTTCACACCAAAACAGCTTCCAAAAGATTGTGAAATATTCCCTTACCTCTCCTGTCCCAGAGCACCACATTTGAGGCACCCAGAAATTTAGCAGCATTGATGCTACAGAAACTCATCCAGGCAGCAAAGAATAATCCCAGAAAAGCACATCAGACAGCTTGGAGGCAAACTCTGTTATGAAGGATTTCATGACCTCGTGGGAAGATATTGCGCTGTCCCCATACAGCGTGTACAAGTTATTAATGGATATTTATCTTCCAAAGGAAAGAACAAAAATAGTAAGTATAAAGCATAGTTTAAGAAACTGGGAAAAGAATGACCTTTTTAAGTATGACTAGGTGATCACAAGCACTTTTGAATTGCTGTCTTCTGAGTTGTGCCATGCTTTACCTAAAAAGAACCAGGTCTTCTCGGGTGCCAGATACAGCCAACACAGCAAACTCATGACAGAAACAAGAGGAGCAGGGGAAGGAAAAGAGGAATGAGTGAATACTGCAAATGCCCAGTTTGTTTAGGTATATTTGAAGTGAGTCAGGAGGTTGTTTACCTCTTAAAGCTTATCATCACTGCAACTAAAATTTTAATTTGAAGATGTCATGTTTAAAACTCCAAATTTCAGTGATTTAAGTCAAATAAAATTCTTTCAACACATTAGGTTCTTGGTTTTTCTATTGTCAACAAGAACAAGCAGAGATTTTAATTATCCCTTTTTTTCCCTAAAAGCCATAGTATTCATACAGTTCTGTTTTACATTAAGGTTTTTGTACTAATGAACTATGTAGGACCTGGGTTTTTCATCTCAAACAGTTAATGATTTGGTTTTATATTGTAGTATTTTAACTGAAACAACCCTAAGGGCATTGCTGCACAAGTAACTCCAGACATCTGTTTGACATTAACTAAACCAAACTTTCAAGTAGCCTCTTAAAAGCTACATACAGGACACAGCCCTCACCTTACATTTCAGCACAACATCAGTGAGGGAAACACCACCATCATATTGTGCTAGATTATATGGCTACTCATTTAAAACAATGCGGTTCAGAGGTTACCATGCTATAAAGTATTTGTTTTTATTGCTTCCCCCTTTTGATACTTTGAAGAAAGATAAGGGTAAGAGAAGGACACATATAAAGCAATTTTATTGCCTGTGCACTCACTGGGTTACACAAAGATTCAGTGCTTGGTTTCAGCTTTTTTTTTTTTTTAAATAAGAAAAACCTTGCAGGAGACGTGGAAACTGTTACAATTATTTGTTCAATTGATATGATGCCTCTCAGGCTAGCTTCTAGTTCAAAACTATCATTTTGGCAAATAAAGATTAGACTACTTCCAGACCAAGGTGGATGTGCTAAGCCCTCTTGTAATGCCTGCAGAAATGGAGAAACTAATCAAGGAAAAAAATATCTTTGGTATCTAGACCTGGCCACAAGTGTTCCCTTACCAGGGTATTTAATGAATATTTTGCTGCTTTGTGCTGTTTGCTACATACCTGCCCTCCAACAACTACAGATTCTGGAAAGACTCTGCAATCACAAGAGATTGTGCTGTAACAAGCAATATTTTAACTAAAAGCTCAAAAATATTTTTGGTGGACCTTAAAGGCAATTTATTCTGCAAAGAAAGACTTTCTTCTAAATATTGCTCTCTTTTTCTGACTTCCTCCCCCCCTCCCCCACCCTTAAAGGTGTGGTGTTTTTCTCCACAAAGAGCAAAAAAGGAAAGAGCTTGCCTGTGGAAAGCGGTAGAGAAAAGGGAAAAAGCAAAGTAAGGCTAGCCTTTTTCTGCTTAGAGGTTTTCCAGTGAACAGCAATGGCTGGTCTCCTGAGCCAAGTTAGTCTAGGTTAAATCTTTACTGAATGTAGCTGACCTGAGCTGCTGTCATACAGGAGTACTGCAAGCAGCACATCTGGAGGTGGCCATATATATGATCTAAATTCACTGCACATTGCTAAATTACTCTATGGACCATCCCTTTACTTCCAGCTCAGCCAGCATAACACCAAAGTACCAAGTCACCTTTGCCTTGCCTTTGAGAGATGTGCTCCTGCTCTTGGTTCTTGGAAGCGCTGCCTGCAAGAGCTAGGGATGACTGGCCTCGGCTTGGGAAATACGGACCTGTGCTGCATAAAAACATGGGATCAAGACCTGGTGATGGCACAGTATAAGATACACAACCTTTGTGTTCAATACACGGGAGTTAAAAAGGGCGAGGGAAACTTCAAGTGGGGTCCCACAGAACAGCGTCAGGTCTGCCTTTCCAACCCAGGCTTGATAACCTGCAGTACTGGTTAACTTTGCTAAAAGGAGTTGAAGTTCTGCTAAACCTTTTGTTAAGTTTTATGCAGCATTTAAGTGGTCAACAAGGTTTGTTCTAGACACCATATTTCACCCGTGCCAGAGCAGTACAGTATTTCTTGCTTATATGAGCATTTCAGCGTGATTGACTTTGGGTAGCAGGGAGCTACCAGTCATGCCAGACCTGTTTCATTCTGACATTTATTTGTGCAATGAAATCCAAGGATCTTTTCTTTTCTCTTTTTTTTTTTCCTATGTACTTCACTCACTACTCTCTATGTGACATTAAAATCTATCACGCTGCTGGCCCTGGTGTATGCATCAGATCGTACGTGCCAACAATACTAGAGCTCCATGATGGGGGAAAGACAGCAGAAAGAAAACAAATATATGTGGCCTAAGGAAGTAAATTTTAATTTCTTCCTAAGCTTTCTCTGATTTAGGGCAAGATTCTGCTGCCCTTAATCATGCTGCGATACACTAACCTCCCTCTCAAGGAGGAGGCAATGAATAAATGCCATGCAGCCAGAGGCACTTCTCCTCCTATTTATTCCAGCATTGCACAAGATGCCTCGAAGCAGCCTTTGGTAGCTATAACCTACCCAACAGAGAGAGGCATCCACAAAAAGAGCCATTTCCTCAATTAAAGAAAATTAGAAGGACAATTAGAGATAAGTGGCTCTCCCCCCCCTCCCTGCTCCTGATTACTGACAGACACACAAAGTCACAGAGCTCCAGGGTCTGGAACAGAAGCCATCTAGTCCTCTATCATTTCCCACACAAACCAAACTCTTGCATTTCTTTTTGCTGTCCTTTCCCCCCCACATCCAGAAATTGGTTGAAATGGAGTCCCTGTGGCCGATGCCTGTAATTTCAGAGCCCTCCTGCATTGCTGATGAGTAGCCAGTGGAATGAGCCTTCCTCCCGCGTGAAGGAGAAAGGTCACCTGAAGGACAATGCAGAAGAGACTCCCCATTGCTACCTGCATGCCATTGGAGACTAAACAAACATCAGTCCCCACCATCACAAGTCCTATTAACCTTCAGCAGTCACTCAGTGTGCTCACGAAATGCCATACAGGAAGGCAATCCATACAGCCAGCATTTGAGCGTATGGTGGCAATCAAGCATTGCCAAGGCTGTGTGCTCTCAAATGTAAAGGAGCACAGAAACAGGAAAAACAGTATTGACATTTAGGGGCAGATAGACAATGATGGCTCAACTTAAGCTGCATGAGGCTGGAGGCTCTACTGCTAATTTTTTCTGAGACCTTTTACATGCAGTTCTAGGTGATTTGTGTTCAATGTGGCTTGAACTTCATTCATAGCCAATGGTCCAAAATAATAGCAAGCTGAAATAGCTGAAAGCAAGCGCTCATTTTCATTGTCTCTTGGATGTGTGTGTCATTAACATTCTTGGGTTCACTGTACTGCAAACACAACACATGTATGTCGAATGACACTGCATAGCTGTAGTTCTGCTCTGACAAGAATTCAGCTCTGTTATTTCCAGTTAGAGACAACTGGTACTAGTGGAATCCAGTTCTTCACCCCCCTTAGGGCTGCAGAAAAGTCAGGCCATCATCATGGAAAGATGCAGTGTTTTACTTAGAATAAAGATGCTCAGGTATGGTCATCAGTCAAGCCCCTTGAAATGGAGTGTCTCTTCAGTACCTAGGGAAATCTGTGCTCCAACTGAGTCACAACATTTGAATTCGGGCAATATCAGCAGACACAATGGTGAGAAAATGCAGAGAGAGGGAAAAGAGAATGAAAAGTCTTAGGAAAGAGTTAAGTGGAGCAAGAAGGCTCAAAACTGATAAATGAGGTTTACCTTTTAAAGGCAAAAGAGTGAAGAAAAAACACAAAGTGAGCAGCAAAGGAGTTCACAAAGAGAGAGAGGAATGGAAGGTGTTTGGGAGACACTGAGACTGCTGAGACACACATGGAAAGGAACAAAAGAAGAAAAAAGTTAGAAAAAATTGGAAAAAGACCCATACTTCTGAGTACTGCCTTCTCCCTTCCTGAAACCTATCTGAGGTTTTGCATGCAGCTGTTACCCTGGCCTTGCATCTAGGCTGCTATTCCGAAAGAAAAATTAAGTCACAGAAATGACAGGGTGCATTTAAAATTGCTGTCTTAAAACCTTCTGTTCTGGGCAAAACACACCTCTTTGTTCATGTCTGTTATCACTGTGAACAAGTTGCAGTGCACAGTTTTCTAAGCATACATTTTGCAGGACCAGACATGAATCTCTGCAGCTTGCTGTGCTGAGCAGTGATACCTCTAGATAGCACTAATGATAATTAGTATCTCAGTCTAATGATACCCCCCTCTAAGTCTAATGATACTACCCTGCTTTTCTAGCAACTACTGGTCTTACCTACCAATGTAGAGTTGCGAACACCAGCGCTCACCTTCCCAAGTAGCTTTTATTTACCATGTCCCATTTGCAAAACATTTTCTCAGAAAAAAACAATGGAGACGTGATGAAGAATACATTTTTGGTCCTTTTTTTCTTACAGATCTCCATTGATGGAGGAGAAGACTCAGGATGAAGCTCTTCTTTCAGCTGTGGTGTTTATAGAAGTGCTTTCTTGTGCAATCTTTGCTTGTCTTTTGCTGAGCTTAAACACCATCTTTCCTCACTGAGGACACTGACAGAGACTCTTATACTTGGTTAGACAAAACTTGTAAGAATTGACATACTTGTCAGATTTGTTCAGAGCAAGAATTATTGGGAAGGAAAAAACTAGAAGAGGATTACTACATACACCCGATTTTCTTTGGTAACCAAGCTAAAAGCATTATAGATAGGCTTAGAAAATAGTTACACCCATTAATCTTTGATTGACCTTCCTGATACTATCAAAACTGAGAGCAGTGAACCATGTGTTTTCCATTTGATTTGCTCTGTTCTTGTTCAATAGGTTAAAATCTAGGACACATCTTGAAAGACAACTGTTTGGCTGGAGCAACCGGAAACCGTCTGCTAGATGATGCCTTTCCACAATACCCATTAGTTTTTGTGAAGCCCTTGCCCTCTCTTGATGGCAAAGGAACTGCCAGATCAGAAGGGCCATAGCTCATTGACACAAGTCTAACTTGCAAAACAGGAGTTGTCACTATTGCAAACCAACTTCCCAGCTGCATTGGCACTTTATGTCATTACTAGGGCTAATAAGGATTTGCCTAAGTCAGAAAGTCAGGGAAGAGTTTAAGGTTTTTCAGATGCTAAGTGCTTCTCATGCCACACCAAATTTCTGCATACATGACAATTCTGAACTCTGAGATAACAAATTAGTAGAGTAAAAAGAAGAATCCAGAGGCAGACAGGTGATCTGAAGCTGAAGCTGTGTAAGTAAAAAACACAGTGTCAGAAAACACTTCTGGGCATGGGAGCCTGATGGTCAGCTACATCTGCAGATTGGCTCCAGCATGTTTCAGCCTGCTCCAACAGACATTTTCCAAATTCTGCCATTAGCACAGCCCAGGAACTATGTCCATCAGGCAGTTGCCATGCAGACATGCAGCTCAGTTGAAGGAATTTAACAGCATGGATAAGGTTAAGTCCTGCCAGCTGGCCTGAGAATGCAAAAATGCTTTCTGCTGCTGTTTATTCTACTAGTGCAGATGTACCCCACAGCTGATGGGAGCTCTGATAGGGCTCGCTTCCTCACATGTCATCCACCATTTACCTTTTCCAACTTTAATCCTTGATGGTCCGTTCTTTAAGGATCACTATCCTATATTGTCCTACCCATCTAGCACACATACAGAACCAGCCCAAAACACAAGTCTAACTGAAAAAATCATCTCTCTAGATGGTAGTTACCAATCCTTTCACAACTCCTCAACTTTCCAAACAAGGTAGGTTACGTTTTATGGAGATGCTTCTGCTTTGTCTGCTATCACACTCATCTAGATACCTCTATACTGCCGTATTTTAATCCAGTTTGCACACATAGGGGTAAAGTTTGCTGGTTCATCGTTCTAAGGAGTAACTGCACAGCCTGATATAGCTAAACACCACTGGCTAATGCTTACAGGGGACTCTAAGCAGTCAGTAACCCTAACAAACAAAAGATTAAATATTTTGGTATGCCTAACCTCCAGTTCACAAATCATGAAGCTGCATTTGAGAGGGTGATGTAGATGAGAAAGAGCAAGTCAAGACCAGGTTTCAGATTGGACTGTGCATGACATCAATTTAGAAGTATGCGGATAAAACACATCATTCCACTGAGCTCACATTGTTCATTATAATTTCTGTGGATCTGTGAGTCATTGCTAATTGCACTTCAGATTCGTGACAGTCAGTCTGGCATATATAGGATCACCATCAGAAAAAAATGTTAAACACTGAAGGAACAGAAAAGTCAAGGAAATGGTGAATAAGCCAATTTTAACACCTTTCAGCTAGCTATTCATCTCATATCCATTAAACATACCACTATGCTCCAAGGACACGTAGCACATTATTATCATAGAATAGTTTGGGTGGAAGGGAAGTTTAAAGGCCATCTTGACCAATACCACTGGAATAAGCAGGGGTATCTTCAACTAGATCAAGTGTCATCCAACATGACCGTGAATGTTTCCAGAGACTTGGCATCTGCCACCTCTCTGGGCAACTGACTCCAGTGTTTGATCACCCTCATTGTAAAAAATTTCTTCTTTATGGTCTAGTCTGAATCTACCCTCTTTCAGTTTAAAACCATTATCTTTTGTCCTGTCACAACAGGCCCCACTAAAATGTTTGCCTTCATTGTTCTTATAAGCCTCCTTTATGTACTGAATAAGGCCAGAATAAGGTCTTCTTGAAGCCTTCTCTTCCCCACACTGAACAACTCCAACTGTCTCAGCCTGTCTTCACAGGAGAGGTGCTCCAGCCCTCCGATAATTTTTGTGACCCTCCTCTGAACCTGTCTCAACAACACCATGTCTTTCTTGTACCCATGACTCCAGAGTTAAATGCAGTACTCCAGGTGGGTTCCTAGCGGAGCAGAGTAGAGAGGCAGAATCACCTCCCTTGACCTGCTGGTCACGCTTCTTTTGACGGAGCCCAGGATACAGTTGGCTCTCTGTATCATAATCTCTGTATCACACATTGCCAGTTCATGCCCAACTTTTCATCCACTAGTACTCCCAAGTCCTCCTCCTTAGGACTGCTCTCAATCCCTTCATCCTCCATCCTGTATTGATAACCAGGGTTATTCCTTAGGAACAGGAATTAAGCAGAATGACACACATGCTGTGGATGTTCCCACAAATCTCTCAAGCTCTTTTTAAAAGAGTATTTAACTTAAAAATAAGTCTATGATGCATTCCTAAGTGAACACCTGGTTTCATAGTTCACTTGAGTGTATTACTTCATAATTGCTGTATTGTCACAGGTAGCATATACTATTATTTTAAGTTCTTTTTTTTTCCCCCTAGATTTTAATTATCTCTTCTGAATGTGAGTCATTCAATGAGAAGTAACTTCACTAAAAATCTGCATGCCTGCATAGTTCCACTCTGTTGGCTGCCTTCACTGATGTATAGTAAGGCGTCAGTTTTCTTATTGTCAGGATGTCTCCACACGTTGCTTCACTGTAATGAGTGGTGCCCTTTGGTGAGAATACTGGATCTCACTCTCTTGACATCTGACCACCTTCCTCATTGAAGCTTAATTACTTCTGAGCACCCTTGTGTTAAATTTGGTTAAAGGGGGCAAAAGAATTTGGAAGTTATATATTAAAGGAAGGAGACTGAAGAAAAAGACGGTTCAGTGTGTCTGAGCTCATTTCTTAAGAAACTTCCAGAAGAAAGGCAAGGAACAGTGTCATTTTTAAATTTCACAACAGCTGATACTTTCATGCAAAAGGTCCTTACCATGCCCGCAGGAGCCCTGCACAACTTTTGGCTCTATCCATTGATGCCTCGGAAACAACTCTACATCAATCTATTCAGCATTATTATATTTCACTGAATCACCATGTCATTTTGTGTGTCCAAACAGCCAGATTGCTGACTTACAGTGGTCTTCAAAATCACTGGTCTTAAAGTATGTCTATAACATGAACTGGCATGATTTTGAAAACACCATTCATAGCAATTCCATCTTCCAGATGAAGAATCCATGTGGCACAAACCACATGAGAAAAAGCAGATGTTAGCAGATGTAAGGGATGACTCTGCAGTCTCTTTAGTTCTGTCTGAGATCAAGTGACAAAGTGTTGACACCCTGAATGATTTTAGAGCTGGGAGATCATTTCCCAATTAGGTTTATTGTGTTTCAAAATCAGGGTAGGTTTGTTTATCCTGGTGCTAACAAGAGGTGTGAAAATGAGGTATGTACTTATCCAATCTTAGTGATCAGGCTTGTCAGCCTGTACTCCTTGCTAACCCAGAAAACTTGGCAGGCTGCAAATCTGCCTTACCAATTTCTAATAGTAACCCTTGTCCACAGCATTATGATACCAGAAGTCCTGTTTTCTGGGTCTTGAAGGACTGAAGTGCTCTTGGATTTTTCTTCAATAAGAGGGAAAATAGACAGACTGCTGTTCAGGCTACTGCACTTAAAAAAAAAAATCCCCCAAAATACCCAAAACCCACCAAATAAACAAAACTTGCAAGAGCAAAATGTACAGAAAACTGCACTGAAAAAATTTCTTCTGTTGGGTCTGCAGTCAGAGCTACGGCACTATTTCAAGACTGATATACCACAAGAGAGCTAGATGGTTCTGGACTGTTTTGGCATTAAAGATGTGTCCAAGATAAATAGCCAAGCTCTACATAAGAGTGTTTTCACAGCTCACCCACAGTCTGGCAGCTGGACCTTGCTAAAACCTGAGAGCATAAAAAATTGGCCCATGCCACCTGCCCAATCCAAAATCCAAACAGTGGAACTAGCCTAAGCAATTAGGGAGTAACTTACCACCAGGCAAAGGCTGTGTGCTGTATTCTTGCAGCAAAAAGGAAACTATTACTACAATTAGAGTATCTTTAACATGGTATTATTTATGCAGTGGGGAATTCTATGTAAACAGCTTAGCAAAAAAAGAGAAGTCTGAAGCAGTCTGAAGTAGTCTGAAGCACCAGGTGCCCCATTTTTTCAGAGATTCAGCACATGGCAGCTGCCCTTGGTCTTTATGAGGTGAGGAAGATGGTATTTCTCCCGTATTGTCACAAGGCTACAAATTACTCAGGATTCGTGCAGTCAATCATAATTTCTCTGTTTTTTGGGTTTTTTTTTCTATTTCCATCCTCACTAACCCCTCCTGCAAAATACATATGCCAATGCTTCAGATTCAAGATCCTAAGCTCAAGAGAGTCAATGTCAAGTTTTTGCAGAAAGAAATGTTGTGGGGTTTTTTTTAGTTTGTTGGGTGGGGTTTTTTGTTTGTGGGTTTTTTGTTTTGTTTGGGTTTTTTTTAATTAACTATTTAGTGTGCATTGTAAAATAGGCAAAAATTAAAACCAAAAGTAAATTACTAGACCCAAGTTTCCTTTACCCTGGGGTGTGGAGGAAAATGGAATATATTACACTTGACTGAAAATTCAAATGCACATAGAAGTTGTCAGGCACTTGGCTATTAGAGCAACACAGTGGGGGGTACACAGAAGGTTCAGACAGAGAAGTGGGTAGGATACAATTCTCATGCTGTTTCTTAAACCTTACAGATATCAGAAAAAAAACCAAAAACACAGGTCCAGAGAAGGCAAATCATGAAATCCATCTGAAGCGCCAAAGTCTTTAATTTTCTTACTGCCCTTTCATCAGCCAAGTAAACACCTGATTTAATGGTCCCTGTTCATCGCTGTCCCATCCAGGCTATGACTGCAACGCTACTCTGACAAACCCAGACTCCCATGGCATGGAGGCTTTCTTCAGTTTCTAAAATCAAAAAGGGAAGAATCTGCTATAATAGGTCAGACCAGTGGTCTAAGTAATTCTACAACAGCAAGCATCTTTGGGGCTTTTTAGTTTCACTGATATCTCTTGTATCACAAGTATAAGCAATCTCATCCTCATCACTAGTACATATCTGACCTGTTTGCTCCCCCCTCTTCCTGCCTTGTCAGTTTTAGATATTTTCTATTTCTTCCATTTGGACAAGCTGCAGCAGGCCCACTGCCAGAAGGACAAGCTACAGTGGGCAGTCCTCACTGCAAACAGCAGATGAAAAGGAACAGGAGCTAGGCTATGATCATGAGGTTGCCACACACTCCAGGAAGTTCAGTGAAGGACCATCTTCAGAGAGAGTGAGCCTGGTATTCTTCTCTGCACAGGAGGAAAGGCTACAGCAGAAGGGTCCCGTGCAGCCACTGATGCTTGTAGACTGCAGCAAAACAGCAGCTTGGGTGTGGATGTAGATCCATATGCAATTTCTGCTTATCTACTTCCATTGAAAACCTGATTCAACAGCATCTGACACTGGCACAGCACTCCAAAAAGCTTTGGGTAGAAAGGAAGGTGTTTGCCAACATGAGACACTGCCTAATCAGATGCCTTTTCGTGTGCACTTTGCCTTAATTTTTAAAGCAACACTAATGTGGAAGCCCAGACATTGCACCTCAGCACATCTAGTCCTCCAGAAAGGTGGCTTGTGACAGATCTGTTATGTCACCTTCTTGCTAATGAAACCATCATCTGACATAATTAAAGCCATTCAGGATGGCCAGGTTCATCAAGACCATGATGTCTGTGATAAGACCTTAGCTAAAGCAATCACATTCAAAGCCTGTTCCTATCTTTTGCCAAGTAGAGACAGGGGTGACAGGCTGCAGACTGTAGGGACAGCAAATTACTCTCTGGAGCTCCTGTCTCTCTCTCTAAGGCTCAAGACAGAGGTTATGGTATCTGATTAAAGCACCTCAGCAAGGTATCTGAGACTAAACTGGATCAGTATCACTCTGGTTTTAGAAAGCTCAGGGATCTTAATGGTCATCAGTCTGAAGCGATCCCTAGAGAGGAGCTGCAGTTTGCATGGCCAGTGACAGTGCCAACACTGGCCTTCTCATTGCTGCAGCTGTGGCTCTGCTTTTCCGTGCACACTAGAGTCTGACCCTACACTCACATAAGGAATCACACAGCAATCATCTGGGACTCACTCAAGAATCCCAGACCCTGGAGGTAAGAAAGTCTGGAGAAAGGAAGGGGATCTTATCAATGGTTATAAATATCTAAAGGACGGGTGTCAGACTCTTTTCAGTAGTGCTCAGTGACAGGACAAGGGGCAATGGGCACAAATGGGAAATTCCATCTCAACGTCAGGAAAACCTTCTTTTCTCCAAGTGTGACAGAGCACTGGGACAGGCTGCCCAGAGAGGCTATGGGGTCTCCTTCCCTGGAGATACTCAACGCCTGCCTGGATGTGTTCTTGTGCAACACACTTGAGGTGATCCTGCTTTAGCAGAAAGGTTGGACTAGATGATCTCCAGAGGTCCCTTCTATCCACTGCCATTCTGTAATTCTTTCTCCTTTCACATGCCTCCTCGAGAACCAGAGAGCAACTCATGGTCAGCACTGTTTAAGATGGTGGGGATCATCTACCTTAGCAGCAGCTGTTCTGATTTTCTGTCTCCTCTTGTATTTTTTATAAAAGGCCAGGTAATTACTCAGGACTGAAAAATCTATGTCAAAGCAATCAGTAGTGTCACCTCATTGACTTCAGAGAAATTGCAGCAGGAATTAATCTGACTTTGCAATTCTTCCTTTTCCTATAACAAATGGAATAACCTATGTAGATCCTGCCATAGGCAGCACCAAGCAAGAGGACACTGACTACATCTGTGGAGCCCGATCCCTCTGAAATGCCCTTCTCTCTCGCACTCGGCAGCTAATGTTTGCAGTTGGACTGAAGCAGCAAGGCACTGAGATGTCCCCTATCTCAGCCAAGGGATGTGAGGGGAGAGCTGGCAGGGTCCCTACTCATTCTGCTCCTTCCCTGTCCACAAGCTGAGATGGGCATCAAGAGTCATTGCTGGAATTAAGATCAGGAGAGGAAAAAATACAAACAGAAGAAAAGTTCTACTTCTGAATGTGTGGAAATAGACATAGTTCACCTTGCTGTTTAGCCTACATACAGAGGAGTGGGGAGGGATTTTAGTAAAGAGCTTTCAAAGACAGATAAATAGATTTTTATCCTTGCTTTAAATACTACTTCATTTCTGCACTTTGTTTACTTCAGAGCTCCTTATAATCTAACCAAAACCAGTCTGTTGAAAGAAAGGGAAGGACAGAAAAGGAATTATATTGGTAGATGTTAGTTTGCTGAACGAAAAATATTTTCTCCTGGAGCAGAGGGGCTTGTTCATCATTTACCTCATGTGTTTACCCTTGGGCTATCATTATATTAGCGACATTTCCCGACTGAGCTGGAGCACCTGGTAACTATAGTAACCACATTTTCATAACTGCCCATAAATTCCCTTGTTTCTAATTAGGGCACTCATTTATAACAGCAATAACAACATGAGAGAAATAACAGCAGACTTAGTTCAGATGCAGTCACCTTTCTCTCCCTCATGTCACAGAAATGACCTGTATCCAAACGGTTCTCATACCATAAGATGCTGCTTGTGGCACAAAGCCTACCTTACCTGCCATGTTGACGGCTTTGTATCCATCTGCTACGTTGTCTGTACCTTCTCACTTCCTAAAAAGTCTGTTCATCAGCCTTCCAGTTCAAACAAAAACCTGACTCGTCTCCTTGCCAGCGAACTTCACACCAGGCTGCATAAATGTTATTTTCTTCGTAGAAGGAAAAATTCACACCTAACCTACAACACAATCGCACACACAGCACTACTGCAAATTTTACAGACCGTAGGTGGATGTTATTACAAATGGAAAGGCTAAGCAGTTCAACTTAAAAATTTACCTATGCAATCTAGAGCTCTATGAAGAGAGGATAAACCTCGTCATCCAAAACAAATGACAGGTAAATGATGAAGTGGCAACGTGCAAGAAATCAAGACCTAGTAATAAACAATTGCAAAGTTCAATGGCTCAGTGTATTTCAGCACAAATTATTTCCTTCTCTATGAAACAATAAAACTTGGTGAACAATTTGACATGATTTAAAAAGATGGATGGTCTGGTAGGTAGTTGAGAGTGTTTGCTTTATTGTTCAGAGTCACTGCTCAGAAGTACATTTGTTTTGGAGTCTATGTGAATTATTGTCAAAAAAATGACAAATCTCTTTCTCACTTTAGGCTACACTGTGCAGGCCTTACATGAATTTCTTTTGCTAGAATAAAAAAGACATCACATCTGTGTATTGGCATAGATAAGGCAGCAAAGCCCACCTCGGCAGAGATCAAGAGAGCAGGGCTGCTCCAGCTACAGGTTTTGGGGGGCTTGTTGCCATCAGAAAACATTCTCTTACTAGAAAAGCATCAATTAGTACAATTTAACCATGACTGTCAACAAGAATAGCTTCTCTTGAATCCTTATCCATTTTTATTCCACATCTTCCTGTAGGCAGAGGGAACTGAGGAAGAAAACATACTGGAGCTTTTGCTAGGGCTGTTGGTGATTTCCTTGATGGAATACTAAATATTCAACCGGTTAACCCTGTTTGCCTTCCCAGAGTAGCCAATCCTTACAACAGGGAAAGAGTCAAGAAGCCCCGCAGTGATTTCATATAAACACGCAGTCCAAGCTACAATAGCTTGATAGCTGACTTCAGCCAGGGTTTTGTGTAGGAGATGATCCCCTGCAGACAGAAAGGTTTCCACCTTGCATTAGAAAGCTGTCCATGTTGCCACTACTGGTACAAAAATTCAGGGGCACGTTCAGGCTCACTGTAATCACAAAGAATGGAAGGTATTTCATGGATATTTTTAAACTTTGGGATCTTCTGGCATAAAAAGGGATGCTGTGGCCATGTTCCACTCAAAGCTTCCTCATTCCACATCCTCTGCTTTCAAACCAAGCACCCACAGAGAGAAAGAGCAACATCTTGGCCCAATGAAGTGATAACCTACCAGTGGTGAAAGCCAGCGTGTGTAGCGCTCCCCTGAATTCCCAGTGGGTTTGCATCAAGGCTCAAAGCACCCTGGGCAGAGTTGGGTGAGTCATCCTTAGACTGTCATCATAAAAAGCAGGTAACGTTTGTTCACTGCATGCTATTTTATCGCTTTATCAGCTCTTCACACCAAGTAGTAAAAGCTTTCAAAGTGAACAGTGTTGTGATGAGAAAATGTAAACTTCAGTAAATTGCCAAAGAAAAGTTCAAATTATTTGCCAATTTAGTCATCAAGCACCATTTAGAAGCGTGGATAGAAAACATGTTGATGATCAAATTCTAATATAACCACAAAAATTGATTTAAGATGCTGCCAAATGTGAAGCACAGTAACATTCAATACCACATATATGTTTTTTTTCATTAAATAAGTGAAAAGTAATTTCAGTCACTGCCAGACCAGTTTAATTTTTGAAGCCTCCCTCAGTTCACAAGATGCTGTTTGGGACTTGGGAGGAGAGTAGCCTGTTACAAGTTGTGTCACTCATTACTGTACCCTCACTTCTCTGTCAATCTCTCATTTATCCAGGCTACGGTCTGTTAAGAGAGATGGGTATTTGCAGTATGCATGATGCATAATGAGGCTCTGGTCTCTATGGAAGCCTCTAAAATTGCCCATCATACTTTGCTTACTGGCTCTTCCCATTTTCATTACAAAGGAACACTCTCAAACTGTCAAAATCTTTCCAAATGACCCCCCAGTAACCACCGTAGCCTAAAGTACTTCTTGGCTTATTAAAATTATAACCAGAATGTGAAAAATACACCATTTTACTTGATTCTACTAGTTAAGGAAAGCAAGTCTTTGACAGAAAAATAATTGCTCAGAAAATCAGGCAAAATGCTAATTAAAAATAAGATTAAATAAACAGTTTCTACATGATCTCTTGAGACAGTTTCATTGCAAAGACATCCTTTACCTGGTATAATGTGTGGTTTGTGAGACCCCCATGTAAGGTTAAGAATTCCTTGGTAGTTGCCTGGAAACGGTGCCAATGACAGTTTGTTCTCATTAAGGGCAAATAATGCAGAAAGGCTGTTTCAATTGTACATCTGAAGCTTAAATCAATTCATTTTGGACATGTTTTTTCTTCTCTCAAGACACAGGTTCTGAAATCTTAACAGAAGTGTTGACAGGAAATAGATTCCAACTTGCATGAATACGCACAGAAATTAATTTGAAATTACCACTATTACTATTATTGTTCTTTAACTTAATTAGTGCTAAGCAGGAAGCAATCATCTTGGTTTAGGAGAGATTTTGAAGTTTTCACATTTCTTTCTGTCCTGTTCTGTACTGTGCGAAACTGGGTGCTTTTTAAAAAGGTCCTCTGAAAAATAGCAGAGACGTCTTTCAAAGTTGCTAGAGGGAAGTCCAAGAGAGGTGATCAATATTCATATATTCAATTTTGAATTGATCTGATGGAGGAGGGGACTGCAGTGTTATAAGTAGCAGATATCTTACTGTGGCCAGAGTCAGGAAATGTCTATTCTCGGCAAGAGATCCACCGGCTTTCACTGGGAAGACATTAGTCTATTTAGTATCTACATTAACACTGTATTTCATTTAGCAAAGTCTGTTCCATCATTTGAAATTTTCTTTCTTTTTTTTTTTTTAACAGAAAAATTCAACAGTTTGGGGGGAGCAATAAAGTAAGAAAAAAGGATGGGAGGGGAGCAGACAGTTTTTCTTTAGCTCCACCCCCCCCTTCATCCTCAATGAAAGAACCACACAAGACATAGAAGATTAACAATAGGGAAAAATCTCGGATAGAGTGGCATGAGGTTGCCATGAAGACAGGTTAGTGACCTGTATTTCCACAAAAATGGAACATTTATCCACTTTATTTCCTAAAGCAAGATAGACTTCCCATTACAGAGAAGCTTTATTAACAGCTGGATCAGCCAGCAAGCTAGATACCACCAGACAACAAGCAGATTTTCTAAACAATTAAAGAAGTTTGACATCTGGCAATGCTGGGAACAAGAGATGAGGGCAAACTCCATCACATGAAGGGAAATGAAGGGAAAGACTTGTGCCAGACCATGAAGGAAGTAGGCAAAATAAACAATGGCAACACCACTTTCCAGAGTTGTTTCTCTTCTCCACCACTGCAAAACCATTTACAACTGAACAAACAGAAACTGCTGAAAAAGTGAATGCAAGATAATTTCCTTGTCCTCAGAAACTTTGTTCCCATAAAGCATGGGGCACAACAAAAAAACAAACAAACAAAAAAAACACCCCAAAAAAAACCTTTGGAAAAAAGCATAGTTTTTCTTGCATAATAATTACTGTCCAATACCTAAGCTCTGTACTCCAGCTCTGATATTCTTCTGAAGAAGACTGCAGAACTGAAGCTGAATCAGAGACATAAGTACAAAGACTGTGGAAATAAACCACCACACACCACAAACTGGCTCATGTTTGTGACTTCTCAGGCTGCTGGAACAAACACTAGGCAGTATACGCAAGCTTGAATTATTAATGGAAAATTACATTAGTTGTAAATGTATTTCCTTTCCCTCACTGATCATTGGAAATCAGAATATATTTGCAAGCCCAATTCCACGCTTGTCAGCTGGGTATAAGGAAGATTTTTCACACAATGGAGAATTCAAGACATTTTCAAAGCAGTCATTTGCTACTCACAATGCGTTACACCAAAGTTCTATCTGTCTTTCATGTCTGTACATCTTCTCTGACTGGAAGACTGAAACTTCCTAAACAGAGAAATAGTAAGAAATGAATAAACACGTTCCCATGACAGTAAGTCCTCCTTCTTAAGTGATGTACTTCTATTTATCCCCTTGCAACAATACATCTTCTATTATAAATTATAGCCTCACTTGAAGACTCAGCACAAAGTCCCACTAAAATTTGAATCTTTATCATCTCACACTGACTCCCTGCCAAAAGGGAAATTTTTACCTGTGGCAAGTAAAAAGCAGCCCCAGGTGTAGGCAAAACAAACTGTAATTTAAGTGCAATGAGAATAAGCAAATGCCATTTTGCAGCATTTGACCCCCTCCAGAGAGAATACTCCACTGCCGTGTGCAAGACAAATATACCAACCTGCTAGAAGAAAAGTCTTTCTGCCAACTTAAAAGGTGCTGTAGCTATAAATTAAAATTATGAGACCGAGATAAAAATTTAAACAGGAAATGTCCATAATCCCATCGTATCCAATTTATGTCCTGGTTTTAATTCTGGTTCCTTCTACCCAGGAACAAGGGTGTCTGCAACAATGGGCTTAATCTGTTCATCAATGAGTATTTTGTGATAGATGTATCTCCACCACTTGCAATCCTTTTCTTTTCATACATTAAAAGCAGATTTTTACTCTCTTTTACTTAGAATCAGTAATGGACAGCACCTTCCCACACACTAGAGACAGTCCTCCACGAACTTTCTCCGTGTGTCTCATCAGCTGCTCTGCCTGGATCCCTGCTATGGCGGGCAGCAATAAATCGCAATGTCTCTCAATCCCAGTCCTCCACGGGGTCATCAGCCTCCCCCCAGCAAACCTGTTCCAGTGCAATTCTCTCTCTCTCTCGCTCATCTCTGTAGGTTCCAAGTGCTGGCAGGGGCTTGCTTCAGCGTAAGGGTCACAGTGTCTTCTCTATGTCTCCACCTGCTCCATCCAGCGTGGAGCCCCTCCATGGGCTGCAGGTGGGGTCTCAGCCTTTACCATGGGGTTTCTCCATGGGCTGCAGGGGCATCTTTCTCTCCAGCACCTGGGGCACCTACTCCCCCTCCCCGGCCTTGGTGTGTACAGCTCGTTACATCTTCTCACTCCCTTCTCCGGTGGCAAAATGCAGCTGCTTCCGGGTTGTTTTCTCCTATATGCGATTCTCAGAGGCGCTGTGACTATCTCTCACTGGCTTGGCCCTGGTCAACAATGATTCTGGCCTTGGATTGTTTACATTTTGGAGCTCCAGAGAATTCCTGCAGCTCCTCACAGCCGCCATTTTCTGCACCCCTGTTCTTTTCCAGCACCCAACCTCGCAAAACCATGACACTCAGATAACAAAGTCATAAGGCAGATGGATGGACATATGTACAAGCATAACTAACTGCTAATATAGCCATTAGCACTAAACAACATGACACCAGTTTTGGATGTTTTCTGGAAGAATTTATTTTTATAAATAAAATAAAACCTTGGTACCCTGAGACTGCTATAACCCTGCTATCATCCAACTCTTGTGAGACATTTAAAGGGACACTGTCCTCATTCTCCTTTCACCTCTGCTGAAGTTTCAGTAATACCCCTTCCTCTCATCATGAAAATACTATATTGATGCAGAAATTCACTATATGACTCTGAACTTCAAAACCTGCTTTTCTTTAACTTCCATTTTTTAAACACAGGAGGACTTATTCCTGAAGGAGCTATTTAGGTTTTACTCAGGAAAATTCATACACTGAATAATTCATACACATCAAATTACAACAAAAGCAAAGGAGAAAATACAATGAAAGACTACAACAGCAGAAGCCTTCTCCCAAAATATGTGTCTCCATATCAGGAATGGACACAAACACACATTCATACACATATTTATTTGAGGTCCATCACAGTGGACAGTTTTCCATGTGTAGAAGGATTAAAAATTCAGAGTTGCAGTAACAGCAATGGAGTCTCCATTACGTAATGAAAGACATCTTGGTCCTGGCTCCTTCTACTACTAAACTAGGCAGATGGTGAAGTAGTGCTACAAGAAAACAAAGGGGGTCTCTCCTATTTAAAGCATTCAATTGGCAGCTGTTTTCCGGTTTTAAGTGATGTTGATGAGGTCTTCCCCCAAGAGTTACCTCTATTAAAGCAGCTGGGTTAAGCCTATCAATGCATTTCCAAACTTCAGAGGAATTGTCTTTGCCTTTTGCATGTAAAGCCTTCCCTTTAAGGGGATAGTTAAGTCATTGTATGGCAGGCTGTTCATATATGTACACGTATATTCAAGAGGACCAATAGCTCTTTCCCAGCCATGTATGTAAATACTTTGAGCCAGTTTGTTCCTAAGGAAGAACAAAAAAGTTATTTTTAAAAAATAATTTATTCAAAAATATTTTGGTTTCTTTCAACATTTACCCAGCACTATAAATAAATAACATAGTTTTCCACTACAAAATCAGTAGGTTTACAAAATTTGCAGTAGTTTGAACTTTTTTTTTCGATCTTTGGCTTTTTTTTAACAGATTGTTTACTTCTCCCAGGTAAAGCCCATACATAGCTATAGGGGAAAAACAAAGCACACAAGGACTCTTCCAGTCATAAGGTCTTTTTCATTGGCAACTCTCTCCGTGTTTTCATCTGTGAACTTTCTAAGGTAATGGCCAATCTCCAACCATGTGCTGAAGTAATAATTTCTTGATAAAACTAATCTTTCCAATAAACAGCTCTCTGAAACACTCTACTTTTCATTTTCAAAGAGCTAGAAGGATTATGGTAGCGATTTGGATATCTATTTTTCTAAAATTGCCCTCCAAGTCTTCCTTATTCTAATGTAATTCTCAGAATCCTTAGCAAATAGGAATTGCATCTAGAAGAAGAGAAAAAAATTACAGCAAAAACAAATGTTACCTTAGAAAATCACTGATGTAAGTAGTTTCATTCCTTGTACTAAAAAAACATTTGAAAACTAATCTACTGCATATTCCTTCCTTTCAGAAAATGTAAATTGATCTTTCAGTTTGAATACCTGTTCAAGTACAACCACTGTAATGTTGATAAGTCATTTTGCCCGTCAGTTGATAACATCTGATATACTGCAAACTTACACATAACTCCCACAAGAACTAATGGACCAGATTACACCCAAACCAGGGGGAGGAGGATGTTCACTCTTGGAGACTTTGGCAACAGCATGAGTGAAGAGTCTCCTTCTCCCATCAGCACCTCCCAAAGTGATATGAGAACACATGACAAAGAAATCAGGTTATAATAGTTCCAAACATGGTGATGGTTCACTGTCACCCTGCCCCTTCCATACAGTGAACAGGGAGGATATCATCAGCTTCCACAAACCTAAGGATGGGTAAATTTTCTAAGAGTTAAAAAGTGACAGTCAGTGTTAGTGGAACATTCTGGACAAGCTCACAATGGTGCTGCTGCATACAAGCCTGCTTCAAGTACCACGATATTTAATATCCACTCTGGAAAAACAGGGACACTATGGTTTACTTTACCAAAAAGCACAATTAAATTAAAAAAAAAAATCAAAATCCTAGTTACTGTTTGATTTGAAGCATTTCACATAAAAATAAAATCTGTTCTAGGTTGTAGTTTGTGCTGGTTTCAATAATATTGACCACTATGGGGAAAAGGAAAAAAAAAAAAAGGCAGCTTTTGGAAACACACAGAATTATTGGTTATCTGCTGCCCTTTTTGTTTTATTTCTAAACTTAAGGTTTAGCACTCAACCAACCCTATAATTTTGTACAGTTACTTTAAGTTTCTGGTGGTCATTGCTTCCTAAATGGGAAGGCTCTTGTTCAGAAAACACTGAACAAAGGCAAAATTGACTTGAGCTGGGAATTCATTCTGTGAGCAGCACTTTTCTCCTGACTTTACCTGGTCCAAAGTAAGATGTTTTGAATAATCCTGGGGTATGTGCTCCTTCCAGGGGCGATGGGAAAGGACAGCACCTCCAAAATAAGAGGCAACTTATTTAGTAAGTGGAGAGACCTGTCTGCTGACTACTTGAAACTTGACTACTATAGGTCTAGTGAGACTTTAGACCAACACAGCAAGGTGAGAAGAGTCCCAAAAAATCCTTTTCCAGATTTGAACTTTTAATTCTGGTTTGCATGTTATTAACGAACCACCCCTTTCTCTCACAAGTGCATATATTTTTCACAAGCAGTGATCATGAAAAATAACTTTTAGCCTATAAACTGTCTCTAAACACTTCTCAATTATTTGCTATTTGCAAAGTGCAGCTGGTATGCTTATTTACTCGGTTCTGTCTTTTTGTGCTGACTCAATGAAACATAATAATGTTGAATAGATTGATGTAGGTATAGCTTGAGACAATTAATATAATTTTAATTTGTGTATTTTAAGAATAGATTTGTTTTGGATTTTAGTAGAGTGTGGCTGTAGCTGTGTGAGCTGTTTCGTGAGAGCAGCTACAAAACTGAGCCAGAACAGTGCAACAGCCTTGAAGCTAGTGAAGATAGGGGAGTCATAAATAATGAGACCAACGACCAATTAAGAGACAGAGTATATCTTGTTTTCAGTTAAAAGGGGTTCCTAACTAGTTTTTGTAGGAATGTGTTTTGAGCTCAGGAATGTGTTTTGGTAACTATGGAGAAAACCATAAAGAGCATGTGCTGAGAGAGAGGAAGACATCCAGCCTTCATCCCTGAACAACACTGGAAGACCCCCCTAGTGTCACTGAGTATTCTCTATCTGTGAGGAGTTTACATAAATGGCTTCCTGGAAATAATTTGCATAACCCTGCCTTTTCTTAGAAATTATAATGAACATGTATAGTTAATCTGTATAAATATGAGAAATTTGGCTTTAACGGGTGCACACATTTGGAGGAGCGATCCCCTGTGTGCCCAGCACTGCAATAAAGGTTACCTGCTTAATAGTCACCACAGCTATTGAGTTTTGATTCCAGCTTTCCGAGGCACCAGTGCCCTCAAGAGAGAGTTGAGTGCAGTTAAGAGAATAACCAAGTTGAAAAATAACAAACCATTCAGGGTTTCTTTAGCTGAAGAAAGACTGATGACATTATTTGCAGGATTTTCATAAATCACAATTTAAATATTAGTAAGGAGGTTACTCATGTTGCTCAGTTGGCAAAATTTTGCATGTGCTCGTCTCATTCACAAAAGCAGCTGCTCTGCATAGAAATCCTTTCTGTTTAGCAACATTTTTCCCTGCTTCCCAATGCTAACTGTTAAATCCTGCACAGAAAGAGATGCCCAGCAGGACAAATAGGGCAAGTTTTGCTGGACTGGGTGGCATTTCTCAGAGGGGAGTAGGAAAAGGTACAAAGCTACTGTTGGTATTTTTAGTCTTGGGGATGACAAAGGATGAAGGAGCAGGTCATAGCTTTGAAGACTAGTCTTTCACCTCTGAAAAAGAAAAAAACCAACCCTCATAGGTGTTGCCTGTGCCTGAGCAGATGCTACAGCTCCAGCCATGGCTCAAGTAGAACCAGCTGTGCAGGCACAGGCTTGTGCTACCACATAGACACTCTTCGGTGAAGGAGAGCTGCTTGAAAGGCACCAAATTTCTAATTTGTGACAAAAACTACTCAATTATTCCATCTTTTCCTATGACACTTTCCCTGAGATGTATTTAGGTGTCTAAAAGTTACCTGAAAGCCAAATACCTTCCCCTTTGCTGAGAGATCTTTGTAAGAAAGGTGGCTTTTTCCTTTCCTAGAAATCACAAAAAACTCCTAAAAACTATGCACAGCTTTGCCTCAGACTGAGAAAAATCCCAAACTACAGGTCAACTAAACATGCAACTTTTGTTCGGGCTTTTAAAAAACAAACAAAACTCCACAAAACTCTCTCCAAACCCAGGAGACAAAACCAGAGCCCTAACTGTCAGTGCAGTTGCAGTGAAATACACATGCTTGGGCAAGGCCCCACTGCCACGCAAAGCAGTTTTGGAAACTAAACCTTCCATTTTCAGTTGAGTGATGTCCTGCCTTAAGTCAGTGATGAATCTGACTGTTCCGCCAGTCAGTTATTTCATGAGGATTGTGTTCAGCTGTCAGGACTTTCCTTCTGCTGCCCATGTGGCTCTGCTCTGGCTCCTAGTCCTCATGTAGTCACTAATATAAGGGATGCAAAGTGGATGTCACTTGTTGCCATGCTCATGGTTTTTGCTCAGCTCCACAAAGCCAGCCATGCTCTATTTAATGATGTGCACTAACTTTTTTGATTTGGCAAAAAACTAGGTTTTAGTCACCATTTCTTTAGGCACCTTTTCCAAATGCAGACCTAATTCTTTTAAAGAAAACCATTTTCCCCCCATTTTTTTTCCCAATCACACTGAAACTAAGACTGTCTCTAAGCTTCTCTCTGCTTTCAAACCCAGTTTCACACTTTCTGTCACATGCTTGTCAATCCCATTTGCTCCTCAGCGTGGATAAGACCAGACTGGCTCTACTTAAAAACAACAGGCTTTTATGGGAGTTATAGTATTTCCTGAATATTGTTCAGACTTCCTTCAGAGTGGATTGACTGCACAAGGCACACAGCTATTTTTAAATCCTTCGCCCCTTCTGCTCATCTGCCCCAGATTAAAACTCAAAGGGATTTAGAATAGATGCTCCAAATTTATCACAGTCCATAATACATTAATACTTCAAGTCTTCACTATCAGGAGCTTGAAATTCTCCATGTTATGTGGTAAAAGTTTAACTTCAATTTTTCTTCTCCCAAATTTTGAAACACATTAGCTCTGTTTCTCCTGTATATCTAAAATTTCTTAGTTGCAGGGACCACAACATCCTGTTGGAAATAGATGTCCCAAAGTTTCCTGAAAGAAACCAGGTTCTTTGAGAGTGGGATTCATCAAGCAGATCTTTAGTAAAGGAGTCTGTAGGGTGCTTGGTTCCTTGAGCTTTGTGAGAACATGGCTGCAGCACAGGACTCAGTGACATGTTTAACATCCCTTTTAGTGAAGAAAATGTGTTGCTTCTTCAGTACCTTAACAAGCTCCAAGTGACACATAGAGATAAATCTCTGAAAAACCCCAAAGTTCAGAGAAACACCTCCAACATGAAATTTATACCAGGTGTGTACATGAGATAGTATGTGCATGCAAGCAAGTATGTATGCATAGTACACATAGGAATGGCTGTGTATGATATCACTGTATGTGCACGATTGTGCAAGGGAGTGTGTACAGGAGTGAAAGTGCAGTCTAGTGAGTGCATGTAGTTGTTCTAGCCAAGCAAGATGTACAGAAGGGGGTGAAGGAAGGAGACATCCTTGCAGTGAGCAGAAAGACCTAGGTGCTGATTTCTCCATACGTTTCCTATGTCTAAGTATTCAACAACAGTGCCAGCATCCCCCTGTGCTAACATGCTTGTTCTGCAGGATGCTGGAGAGCCAGAGGGCTTTGACACAACCAGGCAGAAGTAATGTACTAACTCAGGAGAAAGCTGTCTTAAACTTTAAGGTTTCTTTAATCTACTGGAGGTGAGGTGCATGCTGTAATGACTTACCCATCATTAGGTTACCTGACAGCTCCTTATTGCTGATAGTAAAGAGCAAGCTGCACAGGTGAGCCCCACAGGGAGCAATGGAGAAGCAAATGCTGGGACTTCTCACTTGTACCTGCAGGAAAAATTAGAAAGAAAACACCACAGTGAAAGAAACACCACAGGTTAGTACATGAAATTAGATGCCATACAGATTCCCTCAGTCTACAATCGGGCTATAGCCTCAGGGACACATCTGGAGCAGCAGAGGCAGTGTCTCTTAACTGAACGAAGCCAAGGTAAAGGGAGGTGTGTAAAGGCTGGACCTTGACCCAGCTGAAGAGGAAGACCAAGACAGGACAGGACGCTGCCTCAAAGGGATAATCATAGAATCATAGGGGTTGGAAGGGACCTCAAGAGATCATCGGATCCAAAGCAGGCTCCCTAGCTCATATTGCACAGATAGGCGTCCAGACGGGTCTTGAATATCTCCAGAGAAGGAGACTCCACCACCTGCCTGGGAAAAGGGATAAGCTATTGAGGAAAAGCTATTGAGATAAGCTATTGGGATAAGCTATTGAGGAAAATGTAGTGCTTGAAGTTTTTTATCCTGGAGGTTTAGTCTGTCTGCTTTTGGCTCTGGGTGACAGTAACAGTTAACTGAGCCCAAACCCACTGATGACAGATCGAGACAGCTCCAGTGGAGAAGAGGGCTCTGGGCTAACTTCACAGAGAGAGTCTGATGGAAACAGAGCATTTGTTTTTTTTCAAGCTGCAAGATGATGCTTCTCCAAGCAGTGTGATGTCAAAAATCTAATTTTATGCAATTGAAACTGTTTGGGTCAAACAGGGCAGGTAGTTGTGGCCAAAAAACAGTCTGGTGAGGAGGAGAGAGAAGGTATGAATCTGAATGTGAAATACTGTTCTACCCTTTTTACTGTTTACCTTCAACTTCTTATTTTGGAGCAAAATTTCTTTTTTTAATGTAATTTTTTTTTTTAAGCATTTAAATATAGAACAAATTTAGATCAATAAAAATTGTTGGGTTTGGGTTTTTGGGTGTGGTTTTTTCCCTCCATTCACCTAAGAGAACAAAACAAATTGCCTGGGAAAACCACTTGACTTTTGAACTAAAAATCCATTTTCCCCAACAGCTACTCACTGGCTGTCAGTCCATTAACACTTCCCAGGGCCAGATATTGTAAAAGCTAACATAACCTGGCTAGTGTTGAGCTAGAGGGACTAGATGGTTTTAGACAATGCTAGCTCTCATTTGTCTTTACACTAGGCATAGTTAACTAGAGTCTGGCCATATAAACAGCTCTTAAACCAAGGGTTCCTTCAATTTCTCTGCTTGTAACGCTTTTTTTTACACTGCCAGCTAGCAGTAATGATGAAAGTCTGGTCTCTTCCCAGAATAGAGTGTTTTTTGATTCCAGGTTGAGCATTTTCAGGGAGAGTTCCAGAGCCAGGAAGAAATGCCCTGAAATACCCCTGGGGGAAAACCTTTGGGGAATATCTGGGTGCTGCCTCGGGTTTAGAGATAATCAATATTTTAGCCAAGCATGAAAGGAAGAGCTGCTTGCTTCATTTCTTGCTTGCTGCAAATTACTCACTCTATTACCATGTGCTGTGTGCTCAGGCATTGCAGGAGCTTTTGTGGCCGACTTCGAACTCAACACCTGAACAATACCTCGCAGAAGTTTAGAAAAAAAGCTCCCTGGCTCTACCTCACATTGATGTTATTGAAGCATAAGTACCTTTCTATCAGTTTAGTGCCTGGACATCCCTGCCTGACTATCTTAGACCTCCAGCATGTTGAATATTTAGTTACAAACTGTGATAGTGCAGTCTACCCTGCGTGTGAACTCTGCCTTTGACTTTGGTCCCCCTCTATTTTGTCTTATCATTAGCAGATGCTCAAGGACAAGGACTATCCTTACTATATCTTTATGCTTCATCTCATGTAGAGCTGAGTGACAAGGGTGAGCACCTGGATCTAAATAAAAGACAAATACAACACACTATGCAAAGAAAAACTGAATGCAGATAAAGACTAAAAGCTACTGATGTAAGGAGGCCTTGCTGTAGGAACTACATGGTGCAACGGTAAAACTGAGGGTTTTTTTCTCCTCCACTCCCAAATAGAGTTTAATTCCTCTTTGACACAAGCATTTATGCATCCCTTTTTTTTTTTTAGGATACATTTTGCTTGAATACTGTGTCATATGCATCAGCCTTTCTTCAAGGTCAGGATTTTGTTTGATGTCTTTGTCTTGAGCAAGCAAAGGTAAATGGGAAAGAGAAAACACACACTAAAGTAGAAACTGCTGAGCCTCCTGTACAAATGTTTCCATTCCTTCCTGAGTTGGATATATATTTCCTCTGTTTAATCTTTTATAACTATATAAACAAACCAATAACTCCAACTGACTCACATTTCTAAATGAAAAAGAGAAAGCCAAAATATGGTAGATGCCATAGTGTCCAGTTGGTGCCAGTTTTGGGAGACTGAATCTCATGTGATGCCCGTAAATTATGAAATAAATGAAATACCAATACAGATTTTTTTTTTTCTGGTGAGAGCCACAGTTTTAATATCTCCACCTCTTTTCTACTAAATGCTGCATCAACAGAGAGTGGCAAACGATAGGTCCCATTGGACTAGAATGAACTGATAAATGGTGATGGAAATGAAAAAGTAATGGTTTACACAATGGGAACCAAGGCTAATCTACCCAAGGCTAGAGAAGTAGCTTGTGCCCGGGCTAGACCTTGAACTTCAATATCTTAATGCAGGTGTTTGGCCCTGCCTTCCTGAAGTAGACAGTGTATTTTGTAATGCTGAGCATCATGACCACTAGAAAACAGGGTGAGGGGAAATTCAACAAATACCAAGCTGAAAAGCACAGGCTTCCAGTGAATTCTTGAATACAGACTATTCTTTCTGATACCAGAAGGAAAAAAAAAATCTAACGAGCATGGGAAAAGGTAAAGGGATTCTGAGCGTGGTGTAGTTGCAGTACCTCATGTTAGAGGCAGGGGAAAAGGCACAGCTAGCAGAGAAAAGGGTCTGTGCTGCTGCTTTTCTCAAAAAGCGAACAGAGAAGTTAGTGGCTTAGTCCTCCTATTAACGGGAACTCCGAGGTCACCCTGCAATCGGTGACTACTGCCTGGCAAAGGCAACAGTCCCTTCTTGTCCCTTTCCAGCTGCCCAGCAGCAGCTGGCAGCCCTACAGCAGTGCCCTGCTCTCCCTCAGGATTAAGAGCTAACTTGATAGCATCTCACTAGGCAGCAAATTAAAAGTGACCTAAACGATGGCCTATACTAGCAGGGAAATGACATTTGCAGCCCTTCTCCCCGCATATATAAAAAAGATATTTGAAAGGACAGGGGCTGATGTAATGCAGCACAGCTCTGCTAAAATCAGTGCAATGAAGCCAAAGAGGATGAACTGAGGATCTGGCCCATTTCCACTGGCTTCTTGAGGGTTTTTTTTTTGTTTTGTTTTGTTCATTTGCTTGTAAAACAACTACAACAAAAGTAAAATATAACCTGAATACAGGTCAGCTGCTAAGCTAATACAGACTTCCTATAAATGACTGGAAGACTTTACAGACATAATCCATGTACAGCAGAACTCTGCATTGCCATGGAAACAATTACATTCAAAGAACGAAACACAATTGATATCAAGCCATTCGGAAGGCATTTAAAACTTGTTATGCACTTAAAGTACAAGGAAATTAGTTTGCTAATTAACACACTGTTCCTAGCCATTGTGATTTCTTTCTTTAATGGTGAGTGTGGTATTTGCTGCTTTGCTTTCCCTCCTAACACTCCCTCCAACAAACACACTTAGCTTAAATACAGTATTTCAGTATTTGTTTCAAGCCACGTAATAAAAGCTCAAACTGCAACTAGTCTTTATCCTTTCTTTTTCAGCCAATGCTTCCAATAGATCCTTTTTAATCTCCCCTAATGTCTCTAATGTAATGAATCCCATATATAATGACATTATAATGGTTAGAAAGTGCTTAGGCAAGCCTTCCAAAAAAGAAATAGACTTCAGACTCTTTAAACAAAAAGCCAAAACAACAAACCCCCCTCCAATAGAAACACCTTTTAATTAACCACAGTGCTCAGGACACTGCTTAATTATTAATTATGATTTCTAATATACTAGTCCTAGTTTTGCATGAGGCCAATCACGTTTTTCCCCAAGTTTGCAGCAGAAGAGCAGTCTAATGACCCCAAATGACACCTAGCACTTGGAAATGCAATGGTAGTTGCATGTTAATAGAAAAATTCTCTCTTCATGACCATTTTAGCATAAACCTCCAGAAGTGACAGGATACAAGGAGAGATTAACCATGTGGATGGCACTCTCTAGATGCCTCCAAGAAAAGGGTCTTTTGCATATTAAACTTGCAAAATTCTTGCATAGCCAGTGAAAATATTTCAGTCAGTGTAAATTCGGTATCATCTGTAGCTCTCAAGATCTTGATTCATTCTAATGTCCTGCAGGCATTTAATCAAAATGCCTAAAAGGAATGTGCACTTGTCTCAACTGTCTTCTCTAGCTACTGGACAGAAAGGAAACTCCAGAGACCAATTCAGATCTCAGCTGGGTTCATTTGCTCTCTGGTGGTTCTTCTGTCACTATTACCTACAGAGAGGCTGCTACATGATGAAGACCTGTGTTATGTCGGGGGAAATCCAACGCCAAAGACAACATTAATGCAATAAATATTACTGTCTCCCCTTTATTTAGTGAGAAACTGAGGCACAGACAGATGTTGTAACCTGACTCTCATTATTAAACAAAAGCAGCACACATTTCCAAATACCGAATCCCAGTGCCTTCTACAGGAATGTAAGATGTGCTATTGCTTATTCACATCCTAATACTGATTTTGGCACCAGCTGAAATGAAACCAAGCCCGAAACTACTTTTATTTCTGTTTTTTCAGACTTTCACGTCCTGGTCCTGGGCAGAACAGTTCACAGCAGATCTTTCATCTCTGTGCAAAACAACTGCTCTGCAACTGCACGTTTCCTTTCTCTCTCGTTTCAGAGCTGCTGTCAGAGTGGACGTAAACCACTTCCAAGCTGCTCTCATTCATTCACTCACTGCTAAACTAGAGAGAGCTTCATAAGCAGTACGGCCAGTGAACAGCACAGTTCAGGAGGAGAGTGCCCTTCAACCCTCCATATTGCACACAGCCTGTAAGAATAACACACCTGCTACCTAAAGTTGTATCCCAGTCCCCATCTTTGGGGAAAAGAAAACACCACCCAGCGTCACCATGCATAGCTAAATATGGTGCTTCCAGGTGTGCTACTGGCCCTAAAATGTGACTGGAGTTGAAGAAAACCCTTGGGAAGGGTGGAGGTGTGTCAAAAGTCTATTTTGCATAAAGGAAACTGAAGCATGTGTTCAAAGTTAAACCTGTGCCTGTGCTGGACTGAGATTTTGGTGCTTAAAGCACTACAGCAGCTTTTGGCGGTTCCCAAATTAATCTGGACTTCTAGAAAATAAGCCAAACTAAAAACCAACGTAAGCAACTGAAAAACACAAACCCAAAACCACCCGCTGTACTTTCTTATACTTTGTTGGCCATAATCATCCAGGCAGTTTTCAGGGTTATACTAAAAGACTGAAAAGCTAATCAAGTGTTTGACCTGCACAAAATCCCAACTGTTTGCGGAATCAGGACTTAAGTAAGAAGAAATTCAGCAATTCAGTCCTAAAATTGTGAACCTTAGAATAGTAAATGAAAATACATGCAATCCTGCTATGGCTAATCATGAGCTGAAAGGTTGGAATCTCAGCACTGTACATACAATTCTGCCTTAATGAGCCAGAAAAGGTGCATAGGAATTAGTTTCATAGCTTTTCTCCATTTTCACTGGCCAGACTGCAAGGATGACCTCCACCGACAATTTTCAGGGAAAATATATAAACATCTGAATAAAACCATCCTTACCTAGTTAATTTTGACTAAACCCTGGTCATGGTGGGTGGTCCCAGGATCCTGATACCATCATCTCTCATGTGGGACAGTAACTGTAGTTTTCTCTCTGCTATGTCCATTAAAAGAAAAAAAAAAAAAAAAAGCCCCAAACCACCCCTCCAACCTCTCAAGCAAACACAATAACTGTATTTCCTGCTCTACTGCCTCTGCTCCTGCCAAGATCTTGTTCTTTGAAAGACAAACTTCAAGCTAATCATAAGGTATTAACTACAATCCTGTAATTCTCCCCTTACATCAAAAAACATTGAAGTAGACAAGAACCTATTGAGACTATACTGTTTCTTTCTTTGGGAGCCAAATGCTTCTCTGTCGTAACTTAATCACCCATTACGCATAAACTTGGTGTCAAGCATTGCCACACAATTTCATTTGCCTCCTGAAAAAGAATGCCTTCCTAGGGATATCAATATGCAACATGGGAAACAGTTTGTGAAAACAGAGGGGAAAAATGCACAGAATAAGAGTAAGCTGAAGTATTTGACCTGCTTTTGATGGGTACGCATTGTAACTGCACAAGGAAGGGTGGAAACTCCAAATGAGGAAGCAGACCAAAAAGAGAAAATAGCTAATACAGGAAAAGGAGGGATGCACTTAATGCCACAGCAGTTCAACCTTTACAGTAGAATAACCACAAAGCACAGTATCTAGCCTAAGGGGGAAAAAATCATGAGCTCTAAGCACAACTCAATACTCTGACCAGAAGCCTGATGACTCTCATATGCTAGAAGGCAGAAAAGGCCATTACAGGTTATCCAAAAAGTCACCAAAATGTTTGCATTTGACCTTACCCTAGGGCCTACTTGCAGCTACAGAGCCTGAATATTTATTTCTACGTATTCTGTAGCCTAGGAAAAAAAATAAATAAATCCTTGCTTCCATCAGTTTTATAATTGGCTGTAGCATTTCCTAGAAAGAGCGTGTTATGGCCTGCTCACTCCACACATCACTGCAAGTGGCAGCCACACAGACAGCCCCAGACACCATTTCACACACAAAGACAATGACAGGTTTCTTCATGGAAACGATATCACAAGCTTGCCTTGAATTACACACTGTGGACAGTGGGTGGTTTTCTATCAAAATGGGTGACAATTCTTTCCTCAAAATACACTGCTCAGGGACAAAAAGGGCATGCAGGCCAAAAATAGCCTTTGTCCAGCTGGGAGAAGGCCAACCAGAAAGCACCTGTTGGACATGAAGTAGAAACATGGTCACTAAATTTTGGAAAATTAAGCTGACGTTTATCAGAGTAATGGCTGAGTGCATATGACAGCTCAGAGGAAAGAAGAGACATCCAGCCTCAGCTGTGGCAGTTGTGACAACTCACTAGCTCTGTGGGCCCGAGTAATACATTTGTATCATAAGACAGAAGCAGAGAAAGGATTCAGGACCATAGGTTTATTAATTGACGTTTGAATTACTGGACTTAGATCAGGGTGAGCTGCAACTAGTGTTTTATGCAAGTTGGTAAGGGCTCCTGTGTGAAGACTAAATTATTGCAAACATGCCAAGATTGTAGCAGCTCTTACTGAAAAGTTCCAAGGAAGCAGCCATAGGTTTCAAGGGCAGATAGATCATCAGTACCACCAAGAGACTCTATCAGTCAGTCCAATTACCCTTTTTCAGTTGCAGTATGATGCAAAACATGCACATGTGGGGCTCCTTGCCAGTGTTAAGGAAGAAGAATTTTCTTTCTACTGCTTTTTTATGACAGCACCAGTTTGTCATCAAATCAGTGGGAACAGGAGAGCAGAGTCCCACTGTCTCACAGCACTCACGAAGCCTGCCCACAAGACCAGGGCGGGCCTGACGTGTCAGAGCAGCATATGGCAACTCCCAGGGTGTGCAGTGGAGAAGCTACACAGGTGAGGTACAACACTTAAAATGTGTAATATGCCACTGGCATGTTTGGGGATAGGACTCACTTTGAATGGGCAGTGAGCATTCTGCTCCATTTTAAGCAATTTAGAACAGTAGAACTTTCCAGTAAAAAATACATACAGTTGATGGCTGGAAAGGTTTTACTCACTTCAAAGAGGTGAGGTGAAGAGATTGAGTTGGCACCCAGGGGAGAGCACATTCAGATCTTTGAAGCCTTCCTGAGCCATTTTGGGTCAGTCCACCCATTGCCTAGTTTTCCATGGTGCAGTTGGACATGCAAGTGAGTTTTCAGAATGATCTAGGTTCTTGCATCTAGAAATCAGATGCTGAGACTCTGACATTTGCCTAGGCTCCCTCTAAAGTCAATAAAGAGACAAGACAGGGGCATCCCACATCCTCAGATTGTTGCTACCCTTGTATAATGATGTATCAGCACAGTTTTCAAGGCACCAAATTGACTTCTAATCTCACACCTGTGTCAAGAGTAGGCATAACATTCCATATCTTACAAGGTGCTTCAGAAAACAGCTCTCAAATCAGCAATTTTTGTCCTAGCTGGAGTCTGGTCAGCTTGGTGTCCTTCATATGGCAGCAAGTCCAAGGGCAGAGCATCCTCTCCCAGTTAGCTGATGAATGAACTTGCTCTGCAGAGGGAAAAGTATCATTCATTTGCTGAGGCTTTCATTGTATTCCAATAATCCCAGTATTCATACAATCATAGAGCTTCATACAAAAATTATAACAATGGATTAAACCCAAGTCGGCACCTGAATGTCTTGTGTGTTACCTATTACGGTGTTTGTTTATTTTTTAATTGAAGAAAGAAGGCATCTTTACAACAAAACATTTGGGATAAGTAGAAAAGTCTCGCACTAATATTTTGATGAACATCTTCAAGATGTAATAGGAGTAAGATTTCATTAGCATTAAAAATGCAGAATACTTAATCCAAGAGAGTCTAAAAGGCAGGAAATGCATGATGAGTTATGAAGTCTGAGGCTATTTAAAGTTAGAAAGTATCTTATTATCACAATCATCAAGTTGGAAATGACAGGGTGGGAATGGCCAACTCAGTTTAACTGGACACCATCTGTTACCACCCACCTTCTGCGTGTAAAATGACAACCTGTCAGGGTATTACTAAACTAACTCACATCTGGCTTTTGAATAGCCATGGCTGGTATTGGAAAATAACCATTTGGAATTTTATCAGCTATCTTTTGCTCCTTTCCAGAAAGCAGTCTGATATCTGAAGGCTCACACCTGCTGAATAAATATTTTAACTTGCTGAAATGCGATTCCAGTCCCTTTACAGGGTGGAAAGGCAGTTTCCTGGCCCTGTATCCCAAGCTCATGGAAGTCACCTATGTGCAAGATTTCAACAGTGCACGCTCAGCCACTCATTATTACTTTGAGCCGAAACAGTACCCTCTCAGCAAACATGTATCACCACATTTATTCTATGAACCCTTAACTTTCACAATTATCAGAAAATTTCCGTTTTCTTTTTTAGTCTTTTTTGTAACTAGCTCAGCTGCAATTAAGAACTGAAACACACAAAGCAAGTGACTGATAAAGGATTAGAGGCTATCAAATATACAAAGACAAAGAAGAAATGTTAGGATTTAGGTCTCACTCCTACTACTTCAGAGATTGTGTTTGGCAATATAAATTGCACTTTCCTTCTTGCAGTAATTCTTGTTCTTTATCAGAAGCAGAATAGTATAAAATATCATGACAGCCCCTCTACATTGCTGGGAACATTAATTTGAGATCTGGCCTTGGTTTAGGACTATCCTTGGTTGTATCCCTTCACTGAGTTTTTGTTTACTTAAATGTTCCCGATTCCTGCCCTGATTTCTGTCTCTTCTTCCATGTGGTGCAACTTGACCATGAACAGAGCCATTGATATTTAAGGGTCTTTCCCTTTCTTATCATCATTTATCATTCTTTGTGTAAAATAATATATTATGTGCTCTGCAAAGTAATGAATCCTTTACACTCCTGTAACAGTAAGACAATAGCTTCAGTAATACTTCTGACTGTTCCCTAAATTTCATGGTAAGAGAATCCATCTTTTATTCCTCTTCAGATTAAATGACTGAACATACACTGTAGAGCAACCAACGGTTTTGTGTCACCATCACCTCCCTGCGAGCCGCCTGCTGCTTGGATCAGCCTTCAGTGTTAGCTCACGAGTGACTTCTGATAACAGAAGATCAAATTCTATTGCCATAGATGTGAGACAAACAACCCTCTAATTCCCTTAACTTCATCATGGCAAACTTCAGCTATCAAAGCAGTGCCGGGATACCTTTATTCAACACTCACTACTCAGAATTATTCAAATTATTACAAGACCCCGATAATCTATAAAGAAGTCTCTCAAAATCCCTGGTTCAACAAGCCTTATAATGAGTAGCTTGTCTCTGTTCTGTGTCTAGGGATGGGCTCTGGTGGGATCAATTCTGCGTGGACATATATCTCTTCTGCCTGGGCCCTTGGCCCACAATGCACATAAGTCCCCTCCCAAAGCAGCCCATGCTAGGGCTGTAGAATAAAGAGCCCAGCGGCTGCTACACAAGGAAATGCAAACATTTTAACAGTGCTTTTATTTAATTGGCTCAGAATAGCATAAACAGTCTGTGGGAACATATTTCAGGGTAAAGTTAGCAAAGCCTTTAGGCAAAATATAGCCAACAAGGGAGGAGCGCAGCCCAGCATCTTTGAATTGAGGAGGATAAAGCATTAGGCTAGGGCATCAAACGCCTATTCTGCACTTCAGCCCTGCTCTCTACAAGACAGGGTGTGAGGAACATTTTTTGTCTGCTACTCACCCAGGCTGCTTGGGGCTCTGCTCTGTGCCAGATGTTCTTTGTGCATCTCTGCTCTCTTCTCACATACACAGGGCTGGTTTGAGGACTGAGAGGAAGAGGAGGCAGATTCCCACCTCAATTCTAGCAAGGAGAATTATCACAATCAAGGGAATGTAATAGAATATAATCCATTTCTCCTCCAATATTTGGGGACAAAGCGG
This sequence comes from Zapornia atra, assembly GCA_013400835.1. Lineage (NCBI taxonomy): Eukaryota > Metazoa > Chordata > Aves > Gruiformes > Rallidae > Zapornia > Zapornia atra. Next base: position 396,527 of record VZTU01021204.1, read on the forward strand.
TCAGGGGCAACAAAGAAAAGAGATACTGCCACCATTAATGTACACCTCAAAGATACCTGAAAGCTGCACGTGTGTCTATAGAGGATAAACCATACTTGAAATCTCTTCCAAGCAGTAGAAATCCCCAGGGAGCTATTTCTTTTGTACTGTAAGTAGATATCAATGTGGGGGGAACCACTCTTTCATGCCTAAATGTTTTTGTAGTATAGTTTTGCAATACTATTGCCAGGGCTGCATTATTATTGTTCTCGAATTCTTCCCTTCCTCTCCTGGAATATTCCTCTGGGCAAGCTGTGGCTTACTATGGGTTTTACAGGAGACAGTCAGAAGCAGAGCAGATAAAAATCCAGTTAACTTAACAGGCAGTAAAGTGTAGCATTGAAAAACAAGCCTTAAGGAATGCAACAGTTAAGCCAGCAGAAAACAATACTGTTTTCTGTAGCAATTTAGGACCTTCATAAAAGACAAGGGAGTCTAATAGTGTGCAGCAATAGAGAGGGGTGTAAAAGCACCTCTAAGCCCTGCAAATGGTCTCAGCTGGCATCAGGCTGGACTTTGTGTTTGTAGTCAGGGGCAGCATATGCATAAAGACTCCCAGGGAAGATAACCAACCTCACCCAACAGACACCCACCAACTTGGCAGGCACCCAGTAGCTGACACTGTTACAGTAGGATGGCCAGTGCACATCATCTTCCTGGCCCCATTTCTGCTCTACCAGTCCAAGAAGAGAAGAAGAAGAGACATGGCTCCAGTTGAATTGCACCTGAGAGGGAACCAGGTATGCAGCCAATACACCAGCTGAGGGACAGAGACCAGCAATTTGAGCTTCATGTCCACCAAGCTGTGAGCCCATGACATCTGCCATGTTGTAGATAATTATGGTTGCATCCAAATCTGGCTTCAACTTATCCACTTGAGCAGAAAGCACGCAGGTTAGTTAATCAATGAGAGCATTTTGTAAAGTCTTCAGCTTTATTTGCATAAGACTTCATGGCACAAATGGGAATGATGTGGACATACTGAGACACTGTTAAAGGACACTATGGGTAGGCATAGCAGTGACAGGGGCTTGAACAAGCCCACCCAGACACCCTTTATTGTAGATGAAACCCATACTGCTAATTAAAAGTGAACTCAGACATAAACATATATAGCCTGAAATCCAACATCTATACTATAATGTAAACCAAACAGCGGAAAATTCCCATTTAGCTCCCAGTTTGTCACTGACAAGTTGGGTGACCTTGAAAAAGTTGCACTGCTTTCCTACCCCTCTGTTTAAAGTGCAGAGCAAGGATGGGAGAGGCAGTCTGCTATAATGGGACTTTGAACTTGACTGGGATTTCTGATGGCTTAATAATCCCAATAATAAACATTTCAGAGATGGAATTACCTAGAGTCATCCTCAGGCACTTTTTGTATTACATATGTATGTATTCTAATTTAGGACCCTACACATTAACTGTAGGTGAAGGCATCACCTTATGCTTTTATTACCTAAGGTCTAAAGAAACTGTACTTCCTAAAAGCCACCTTATAGGATGAAAGAAACTGAAATACAGAAGCTGGTGGAATGCCTTCAGCTATAAATCTGCATGGCAAAAACTGGTCTCTCTTTTCCTCCAGTCCATTGAAATTGGCTTTCATCTAGGTACTGAGAAACTCTACTCCATACACAGCCTGAGTAAAACAGCCATAGTAAGCATTTGGAACCTCCAGGGGCATTGATAACAAATAATTGGCATATTACCACCAGAGACTCAGAAAAGTCACCTTCCAACTACAATGGATGGCTTCTGACAAAAGTCAACTGAGGCGCATAATGTCGTTGTTGTTCATTAGGTTTCCATTAATGATAAAATTTCAGATTTCAATATTTAATACACCTCAGAGATCACAGTGCATAATTTAATGTGCAAGCATATAATTTGCTGATCAAGGTACATGTTTCACATTAAGGCAAATTGTTGCACACCTTGCGGATTAATTGAATCACACACACACAAACTATACCTCTCTCTTCTATCAGTGAAATATTGCCCTCTCTGGAGCTTGCTCCTCATTGTAGACAGCTAAATCCTGTGCATCTCAGCTTTTTTACATGCCATATCAATGCTGTATCATCCATACCTGAACTATTTTCTATCCTGATGCACTGGTTTCTTGCACATACATGATTTTGGAACACCTTTGGCCATTGTGAGTTAGCCCATGTGTGGCTGGTGTGCTGGCATTACTTCTCTTTTCACTGTTTATGTGCCTGCACCTGAATCTACTCTTCGCTTGGCATCTTAGGCATGGAGAGCAGGTCTCTGGGCAGGTAACAGCTTTGAGGTATTTCTACACTTCACTTTCATAGCCAAGCATGAAGGCATCTGGATGAATGATGTATACAAACTACTTCTAGGTTGGTATGCTCAAGGCTTTGTGGAAAAGGACAGTGACATCTCTTGAAGTTTGACTAGGACAGAATGGTGGGTTAAACCCAGAGACAGATAAAGCATGGAAATGTAAGTTCAAGTCAGCAATTCATAAGCCTCACTTTGCTCCAGGGAGCAGCAAGACCCAGGTGCCAAACATCACAATGATTCAGAAAACAGAAGAGTAATTTTTCACCTTCCTGCTCTGTTAATTCACATGCTTTTTTTTTTAGGGTTGATTTAAATCATCTCAGGAAAAGGAAAGAGCTTAATTAATGGATAAACACTCCTAACCACTCTAAGAAATACAGGAGAAGGAAGTAGACTAGGGCAGGTACTCATGGGTTATAGCCCAGTGGCCTTTCAATAGATCTCACTACTGTTATTTGGCCTGTATAGCTTACAGCAGCTGCAGTTCTGGGATATAAACATCCAAATCAATTTTATTTACGCTGTAAAAATTGGGCAGAATATCAGCAAATTCTCTGGAAGTCTGAATAAAAGGCTAGTTTATTCCTGGAGATAGCATCACTCTGCTTAAGGACCAGAGACCACAGGATTTATGCAAAAAAATTTACCTGAACACTGCCCATTAACATGCAGTTAAAACCCTCTCAACCACTTAGAAAAAGTACCCCCAAGTCTGAATTTATTAAAATTTCTCAAGACCTCCAAATGACTGAGATCCCAGAAGGTACCAGCAACTTGAAGAGGTTTTCATATTTCCTCTCTGAGCTCAGTCAAATTAATAGGGATATATTGGCTTGGTCAATCACACTGGGGGAAATTGAGCTGGCTACTAATGATCTCAAACAGCAAACAGCCCCTGGGCTAGAAGAGCTCCCTGTGGAGCAACATTCCAAGTTTTAGCAAAAGACAAACTTTCTCTAATGGCTTTGCTAACTTTTTTGTTTTTACCCTTCTGCTGCCAATTCTCCCTCAAACTCTCTCTCTGTGGACAGCAATACTCCTTACCAGGTGCTGCGTGCTTTTGTGTGAAGTGGTTCTTGTCTCCTGGATCTGCTTTAAGTGGTGTCCCTTGTTCCAGTTGATTGATGCCAAAGCCAACACCAAATTTTTAGTCAAAAAGTGAAGAACTGCAATGGGGTCAGATTTGCAGTGGAGACAAGTTGGTTTTCGTAGATCTACACAAACTAAGAGATTCGCCCTGAGGAGGGTGGGTCATAGCTGGTGCACTAGCAGGTTTGTGTCTGTCTGATGCGCCCATAACCTGGGCTGCCCAGATTTCGTTAAATAATCAAGCACTGTTCAGCTGATCCAAATAGTAGCTGGGGAGAAAGACAAATTGTCCCTTTTCTTTCTTTCTGTTAAAGTATTTAGGAAACTCTTCTTTCCTGAGGTCATCTGAATGTTCTTCACACGTGATTTCATGTGACTATTAATCTCAATAGGCCTCATCCTTTCATTAATGTACCAATTAAGCTTCCTTCCTCTTTGAAACCAGAGAAAGGCAGTCTGGTCAGGACTGAGAGGAGTCCCTGGCTACTCAGAAAGTATAAAAATAAAGGACAGGAACAAAATAAATCCCTTTCCAAACCCAGCATCCAGGTTTTCGAAAGCTCACCAGCCTGGTTATTTCCTTTGGTTGCCATCATATTTTGGTGACAGATCAGGGGATTATATCTACTGTATTTACTTTGTTTCATCTGAATTTATACCACTGATGGTGCTGGGAAACAGTGTCTGGCATGCAGCCTGTATCACACCCTGCCAGGGGAGCATCCTAACACTGCATTACAAAGTCAGGCCCCTACTTGTGGCCCTTTCCCTCCCTTCCCAAAGACTCCTGAGGATTTTGCAGTGCCATGGTATCATTCTGCCTGTTTTTTCCTGGGAAGGGCAAGTCCTCCCTTGCTGGGGAAAACTCTGACTGCTTGGAGCCAGGATGTCTTCTGGTACTAGCAGTGTGTTAATACAAAAGTTTTCTAAATTAAGACTGCAGGCAATATTCCTATAGCAGGGGATCTCCCCATAAACCTTGATGCTCATTTATATATTCAGGCCACACATCCAGAAGCAGCTGCAACAGAAGGAAGTGTACCTGGGCCAATACATGTTTTACAACATAGGAGAGGAGATACATGTGACAGCAATGTTTCCTAGAGGTGTGCAAGAATACACACAGGTTTCTGTCCTTCAAAAACAGAAAGACTACAAAGTCCACAGGATACTAACTGAGCCAGCAGTGTGCTCTTGCAGCTCGCAAGGCCAATGGTATCCTGGGCTCCATTAGAAGAGGGGTGGCCAGCAGGGACAGGAAGGTGATTGTCCGTCTCTACTTTGCCCTCTTGAGGCCCCATCTGGAGTACTGTGTCCAGATCTGGGGCCCCCAATACAAGAAAGATGTGGAACTGTTGGAGAGGGTTCAGAGGAGGGCCACAAGGATGATTAGAGGGCTGGAGCACCTGCCCTACAAAGAAAGGCTGAGGGAGCTGGGCTTGTTCAGCCTGGAGAAGAGAAGGCTGCGGGGGGACCTCATTGCAGCCTTCCAGTACCTGAAGGGAACTTATAAGCAGGAGGGGATTCAACTTTTTAAAAGGGTAGATAATGGTAGGACTAGGGAGAATGGACTAAAGCTAAAGAAGGGAAGGTTTAGATTAGATCTTAGGGGGAAGTTTTTTACAGAAAGAGTGGTGAGGTGCTGGAACAGGCTGCCCAGAGAAGTAGTGGATGCCCCGTCCCTGGAAGTGTTCAAGGCCAGGTCGGACGGGGCCCTGGGCAACCTTGTGTAGATGCAGACCTGGAGGTTGGTGGCCCTGCCTGTGTCAGGGGGGTTGGAGCTCGATGATCCATGGGGTCCCTTCCAACCCAGACCATTCTATGATTCTATGATTCTATGAGGTAGCTGAGTTGTCTGCACTCAACCATTATAGCTGCAGAGCAAACAACCCTTACATATTTTGGGAGAGGTGAAGAGGTTGTAATAAGTCCTGGTTTATCACAGTCTTCAGAGTAATACAACACCTGTCAGAGCCCTTTCTGGTTGTCTGTAATGCATCAAAAGGAAGATTTCCCCCAACATATTTCAAGAATTGATGGAGTCACCTGCATTAAGAGCTTCTGTTCCCTCTGCCACACTCTTTCCACTGCACAGACAAGTTATTTACAGCAACTGACACAGAAAGCTCTGGTTTTGCCCCTAATTTTATCATCATGTGTAATGTTAAAAAAAAGAAAATTAAAAAATTTCTCATGCATTGCTAGCAATTCTATGTCTCTCCTGCAATGATTTGCAAAAGCAATTGCCCCACTGTGGGCATTGAACTCTCAAATCCAAAGGCCAGATCCGTCCAAATATGCAGGCACCTACTTCCCTCTCAGTCAGCAGCAAACTAAAATTCTCACAGAAGAATTAAGGCACTGAAACACAGCAATATAACCACCCATCATTATGATCCATCTCTCCCTCCAGCTGTGCCAGCTTAAGTTCAGTGTTTTGCAGGTGTCTGTACAGCAGCAGACTCCAAACTACTAAGCCACTCTCCAAACCTCTTAAGGTGAGAGATTTTAGGCTTTGAAACCTTAAGCGCAAAAAGTGCACTTCACAACAGCTCCTGTGGGTGTTATAAGGAGCAACAAATGCTTTTAAGTGCTCTTAAGAGAGAAGATGATGACAATGAAATTGAGGGGAAATGGAGAAAAAGATAATCACAAGGCAAGTTGCTGCTCTCATCTCCCAACTACTTCCAAGGCAGCAAGAACCCAGGCAGCCCTCAGCAGCTGCCACCCTATTAAACTCAACAATTTACAGGTGCTCGGAGGGAGCACTTGCGTGCAATTAGCCGAGCAAATTCACTTACTTCAAGATGCAGGGCCCAGATCTCAGCTGCTGCAGTTTGGCTGTGCTCTGTTGACTCCATGGAGTACTGCCAAGTTACTTTAGATGAGCGTTTGGCTTGTGGTTGTTAAAGAAGCTGGGAAAGCCTCACTCCACAGCAACTGATTACAGGTGGAAAACATAATACGCTCTTCTCACTCTGCAACGGCTCTCTGCCTATGGAGGATACTGATGCAGTCCACTAGGCCTACAGTAAAAAGAGAAAATAGGACTCCATCCCACACAGGCCTATTTGGCAATATTAATCTAGCCAGCCCTGATAACAGGGTTGGGAAAAACACAGGGCAGCAGAGCTGGTGCAAGTAATAAAGCTCCTACATTTTGTTGAAAGCCTGGTGTGGGCGAACTACATCACTGTTGACTCAGGCTAGTGCTAGAAATGGTCTAAGATACATCACAACATGGACCTGACCAGGTCTGACATCTGTAGGCACCATGCCACTTACACTAGATGTCATGTGTGTGCACAGGGAGCCCTGGCCAAGAACGCTGCAGCCCAGACAAATAAAAAAAAAATAATCAGTCATCAGTACCATCCCCACAGCTGGGCAAGCAACCTGCTCTCACCCTGACCTTCCTACAAAAGCCTCCCATCTAAGCATCTTTGCTCCATGCCTATTACAGCCTCCCATTGTTTCTGTTACCTGACAAAAAATCATTATCAGCAGCAACAAACACTGTGCAGCAAAGCCACATCTACAGCGAAGCTCTGTATTATGAATTCTTTGCTTACCTGAGCTGGCATAAACCAGGGATAGCTTAGTGAACGCAGCCCTCTGCAATCATCAGATCTACTTGAATTCATTCCTGACGAAACTCTGGGCTGGTGATTTAGGAACCAGACAAAAGAAAGCCAGGATGATTGTTTTCAGCATGGAATAAATAAATATGAATACTTTGTGATAAGATGTCTCTTGAGCTGTTCTTTCTCTTCCAGTTAATCTCATTATTGCAAATTAGGGAGTTTCTCTGACAGTTTAAAAGGTGTACTCTTGCACATACAAAGGAAATAAACAAAGTATTTTGCTTCAGATCTCAGCTGCAGTCAATTTAGTCTTTGAGCCTCTTGACTTAAAAACCGTAAGACTTTGGTCTTTTTTGCTTGTATCAAAGTCACACGCAAATTGAAACAGCCCTTGCTCGCATCCACTCAAATTCAGTAACACTGCTGCTCTGATTTCTCAATGACCTAAAAATACTTCTGTATTCTCTTTGTTTCTACCTGCTACTTTATTCCCATTCTCCCATTAAAGAACAGAAAAATTCAAAGTAACTTCTAATTGAGGGTAATCCAAAATGAAAGCTGGCTAGAAGGCTGAAATCAAAGAGCTAAATAGGATATCTTTACTTACACCAAACAGTTCCCTGATAACGTCTAGGAGAGAACGATGGCTTTCCTCCATACAAGCCAGGGTCATACTATATAGGAATACAAAATCACAGAGCAGAGTGCAATAAAATGATGATGTGGTGTAGTCTACTGAAAATTAGCTTCCTGCTGTTTGGTGCACGCTCTGTGATGATGTTCCCAGTGCTCAGAAATGTCCTTTTCCTCTAAGAATGCTTTGGGTGAAGCAAGAACAGTGACTGAGAGTAAGATGAGAGGGGCTGATGTTACTAAATCAATGTTTTATTTAACATGATAATTAGAACAAATATCTCAAAGACTTTGGGTGACACTACAAAATTTAAGACAGCCTGGGAGCATTTAAATTGCATGTTTAAAATCGTCAGGACTCATGGAACTGGCTATGATGCTGTCTTGAAGCTCCTGTTAGCACCTTTAGGAGGACCCTGGTTCTTGGATTGTGTCCATTCTTCAGTGGTGACTGCCTCAAGGTACAGTATGTACCAAGAGAAGATAAGTCTCTGAAGCCATTAGGGACATGGGCTTATAAGAATCTCTCTGTCTGGGACCAAAATTAAGAACTTTATCTTCCTAGGCTCCTGCTGTACTCAGTGGAAGGAGATTACTCCGAAGAATGAACCTGACCCTCTAGGGATCCCTGACTTCTACAAAGATGATGATGGATCAAAACCTAAGGTAGGTGCCATCATTAGATATCTGAAGCTACTAGACAGATCCTGACTAGGTGTCTGGGAACTGTTAAATTTAGCAATAATGCTACCTGGCTGGCATGACTGTGGAATAACAGAGGAGCAATAGAATGAAGATTTTTGCCCTTCCTGCAGTGACTTCAGCAAATAATTTTGGGCTGCATTAGTCATGCCAATCATGCAGTCATCTAATGCAGGAAAACTTTGATGTGCCCCTACTCTATTTATTATGAGATCCTAAAATCAGATGACTTTCTCACATTTTAACTGAGTGGTAATCCCCCAACTTCACCTCTATTTTCATAGTAGCTGCTGCTTATTGCCATAATCCCTGCAAATAAACTTGCTTTATGACATACCAATTCATCCATAGACTCAGCCTTAGGCCTCCTGAGGTATTAATAGAAAGATAAGATCCATTGAGAGATGTGAATGTAGGCTTAGTCACCCAATAAACATCCTTTTACCAAGTGGGCATAATCCCTTTATCAGATGATACCTGATGCATCGTATTCTCCAGCCTGCAAGTGCTTTTCTGGGATCAATTAGAAGCAGTAAATATCCTTACTGAGGAATTTCGCCACTAGAAGGATTTCTCAGCTGTAAACCTGAGGCTGTTAAAAAGTTGAGTAGACTGAAGGAGAGCAGCAACTCATACCATCTGAAAAGGCATACTCCTAAACTACTGTTTATTCCAGAGCACTCAAATCATGAGATGATTTATCTGCAAATAGCAGAGAGCCAGGAGAGGGTGCTCAACAGTAACTAGAAGACATCCTGTATGCTGATTATGCCCTGACAACAATGAAGATGCATGCATACAGACACTTACATGGAACTGCCAGAACCAACATGAAGATTAGAGGACAACTTAATTCATATTTCAAAATTGCCAAGGAGATTTTAATCTCATTCTTTTAAAAAAATGTTTTCAAATACAAGGAAGATCCCACAGATTTTTAAACTGTGGGAGACATACTTAAAATTCCACTCAACTCCCCATGCCCATGTGTCTTACCAGCAAGACGTATGAAGGTCTCCAGTCAGTCCACAGAAAACACCAAGTATGGGGATCTCGAGGAATCTGGATTAATGCCTCAGTCAAAATCTTACATCCTAACCCCTCAAAGTACTGAACTGCCAAAGAATTACAGTCAAGCAAAGCTTTTCCTCGCTTTTTTCCAAATTTTGAATAAATTGTTTTATTTGAATGTCAACTGGAATAAATCTATGGGCATTTTAATAAATATTATGGGTATTTTATAAATAAAGCAGTGTTTCTTAAGTATAGGAAATGTCACCTTTTTAAAGGAGTTTTTGAAATGGAGGAATGAAAAAAAAGGAAATATTTCCTCTTATTTAAATATTGGATAAGCAATTATCACCATTATAGTAATTGTCTTTAAAAACTACTCTTCAACAAGAAAGACTGAACCTCAGCTGTCCACACAGCTCCTGTAGGAGTAGGTCAGGGACCAGCAGTCCAAGGAAAGGCTGTGTCCCAGCAATGTTGATTTGTGAGCACAAGCAGGAGGGGAATTTGTGGCTATGAGTTTACTAATGACATGTCCTTTATCCTGCTAATTGCAAAGTTTATTAAATGGTCTGTACTGTTTCTTACACAAATAATGATATGGGATTGCATTTGCCATAGCAGAATGCGGCAAGGAGGGACGCACATGAGGTTTGAATTATCAGTTAATTTGAAGGAGGGCTTTTTCATGGAGTCTGCTGTCACAGAGCCCTAAATTGGAAAACAGTGAAAATCCAGGCTCTCTGGACTGAGTAAATGACTATAATTTGGATTTAAACGGCATAGGAATCAAAAGTTGACTCTATTTGCTGATTCTATAGCCTGTTTTTCCTCATTGTTTCTTCCTGAGCCTCCTACTGTTTATAAAATTGAAAAATCAAGCTGAGCTGAATGTCCAATGCCTTCACTGTGATTGAATCTCTCTTTCTGTGCACGTGATTGACAGCACCAGAAAAGAATGTTTTCCTTAGCTAACAAACACTCACTTTGGCTTCATTTTATCTGCCCTTGTTTGGGAATCATTCAGCCCCTGAACGAATGCCACTGCGAATGACCTTCTTGTTGATAGCCTCCTAATAACTTATACAGATATTAAAACCAGTTCTGCCAGACAGGTGCTAGAGGAATTTCATACATGACACTTGCAAAATACCCTTCTGTAGCTCCCAAAACAGCAAAGGATCTCTTGAACCTACTTGGCAAAGACCGTGTACAAGATTAAAAGATCTGTTTACTTTAGTGGCAGGGCAGGGGAAAACACTGATCCACATGGACGTTATTTTCAACACCAGTTTTAAGTCACTGTAACTAGCCTGTTTCACTACCGCCGCTTTATTTTCCTTTGTGGAACAGGAGAGTCAGACCATGCCACGTATTTTGGTGTTACAAGTCTTGCTATCTAATGTCACAGATTATTAATTTCTCTTAGAAATAACTGACCACTAGATCTGCTTTCTCCATGACAGCAAGTGCTGTTAACTTTAGAAAGGCCTTTAGAAAATCTTATGAAAGAGAAATGGAAGGGACCTCATGAGAATAACTGATCAATCACTTGCCCACAGCAGCATCAAGTAGATTAGTCATGCAGATTGCATTTATCCAGACTGTTCTTAAAATGTCAGGGTTTAAGGTCTTGAAGCCTGCCCTTCAGATGATTCTGAGTAACAGTGAACTGCCTTACACTGTGAGCTTCATGTCCTTCTTGGAAGAAAGTTTGTATTAAAATATTACACTATATATGTTATGTACTTCTCAGCATTCTCCAAATGTGTATTACAGGGTCCCAGCTACATAATATCAGTGTACTGTCTGAAGAACAGCATCCACCTTCACAGAACTTCATCTACTTAAATGAAAGCCAGATACTGCAAAACCTGGTGTTGGTAACCACATTATTTTAAACAGCCTAAATAAAGCTCAGAAACAAAAGCAGTTCCTATTACAAATGTTTGATAACCAGTATCTCCCAGTTAAAACAGCTGAGGGTGAAAAAAACCCAACCAACCCCAAAACAAAACCACAACATAAAAAACCAAACTCCAAATCCAACCCAGAAATACTACATTCTCTCCCGTCTCTACAATTTTTACTTTAGGGATCTCAGCTGATATTATTGCTCAGTACTTTAGGAAATCAGGAGGCTATTTAAGTCTATAAATGAATATCCTCATGCTGAAATATATCTCTCTAAAGACAGTGATGGTGGAGAGAAAGGCTGATTTCCACAGAGAAACATTATTATCCCTTATTCTGAGATAACAGAGATGTCTCTAGGCTAACAGCACACACAAGGCAGCACAATTATACTTGAAACTGAGGGAGACAGAACTTCTTGTGCTTTGGCAGCCTGCTGCCCAGGAAGAGGACTTGCAAACTCTAAGACAGAAGATACTGAGGGGCAGTCACCCATGTCTTTCTCATATGACCACCCTGAAATTGTTCGATTCAATGCACAATCAGTGGCTGAGGAAAATTGAAAGAGGTGGAGGAAATATTAATGGCAAGGCTACATTTCAGCATCTGCTCTTCTTTTACTTCAGGTGTATTTGACTGGGCAAGATGTTGTTAGGGTGTGAGAAAGTCCATGAGAACCTAAAGCCATGCAAGGTCAGAAAAGTGAAAACACAGAGTGTAATTTTTAAGTTGGGAAATTAGGCAGTCCAGAGTGTGAACATGAAAAAGACTGACAGGGAAAGGCAGCAGTAGTGTGAAGGCAGCAAGATTCAGAAGATGGAAACTTTGCCACATCAAGGATCAACCCTGATCCAAGGATCAGCAGAAGAAAATGTCCTTGCCCTACTGGCCTGACCAGCAAAGACTGAATATTTAATTGAGGTAATGAGTGGGTTAATGTTCAGTCTGTTAGCTGACTTGTTTTATTGGGTGCAGCAACCTGTAAGTAATGATTCACATTTTTCATTTATACATATCCTGTTTACAGTTTTTTTGTACACAGAAGTGATCCAGAGAATGAAAGTTACGGCACATGTAAGAAAGCCACATAAGAGTATAGAGACAAAAATATGCTAGACTAATAAATAACATACTCTGGCTTTCTTATCATCAAATTTAATCAGATCAGATTAGTTAGCTCCATATTTTCTACCTAACATTAGATCAACAGTGGATGGATATTGGACATATGATCTCAAAATCTCTGAAGATCATCTTAAATACTCAGGTCAGCATGATCCTTACCTGGTTGCTAACGTTGACAGCACAGTTTTTTAATGCAGAGCTTTAATTGAATTAGATGCTCCTGCAGTCACTGATTCATCATCCTAGTATTCAGTGCAGCTCTGCTGAAAAATCTGCAACATTTCCAGTCCTTCAGAGGTAGCCTTACTGGGAAGAAGATTCCTTCCATCCCAGAAGCCATTAAAGATACAAACAGCTTGGCACTGAATCATTTTTATGTGACTGCTAGAACACTAGTCTGAAATAGGGCTGTATTTATGTAAAACAGTATGGTAATGGTCTTCTCTGCTTTTTTTTTTTTTTTTAGTTTAAAAGAGAGAGGGAGGGAGGGAAAGAGAGGGAAAGAAGTTGGAAAAGAATAGGAGCTGCAGTGACATTGAATTCAATAATTTTGTGCTGCTACAAATCAGTGTCTAACCACTAATGACAAGCTATGAATATATAGATAAACAGCCTTAATAAAAAAGCCCTATTCCAATCACAAAAAAGCAGCCAATGCCCAGGTTGTAATGCTACCAATTCAATTCTAAAAGCTTTCAGCCTTAATTTGTAATGCTGGGCTCATTACTCAAAAGTGCTATGCTCTTTCTCTTGTCTTATAATAATGTTTCTGGGGTAGCTTTCAGGTTTAGTCACACCATGGTCAGGTCCTTCAAAGATCTCCCAAAGATCAAATTGAGAGTAACATTTTCTCTCCTTTATTTACATATGCTAAAAAAAAAAATAAATCCCCAATTGCCTTACTCTTGCTTCTTTTTTGAGGCCAGATAGCCTCCAGCAGTTTCACCTGGGAACAAACAAATCCCAGCCACCAAACTCCCTACTGAGGTATGTGAAAGCAGATGTGCTGGGCGCTGAGCCATTTCCAAGTCTGGCCCACCACCAACCACAGGGCTATTCATAGCAATATGATCCATAACAATAAATGTTTCTGAAGTGCTTCTCATTAAATTATCTGCACAAGCTGATGGTAATTCCTCCGTGACTTAGAACAAGCCTCTACAACGCTGGGAGCCTACTAAGCGGCGTGCAGAGGCTCAGACAGACAAATTGCCATGGCAAACTCTGTGCCTCCTGTTTCCTGCAGCGAGACCCAGAGGCAGCTTGTGAGAAGCACGAGCCTGGAGGCTGAGGTGCAGGATAATTTCTCTGAATTTGTGCCTAAAAGTCTGCCCCTGCTCTGCAGGCTTCTGTATGGAAACAAAAAAGCTCCAGCAACATTTAGGCTCCCAAATCCCCTTGGTTTTGAGAGTTTCGCGGAGAATAAATATGGAAGCTGCAATTTGCCACAGGCCCATGGAAATGCAGCAGGGGAATTCCTGTCCCTGGTGGCACGCCTTAGTCCTCTGAACTAAATAAAGCTGTGTTTCAAGATCTTGCTATAGACATAAACGCTCAGTCTCACAGCATCTTTAGAGGGATGTGCCATGAGATATATATATACACACACACATGAAAACCCGAGAGTTCCTTGACAGCAAGGAGCTTTATAGCTAGCAAGTGTGGTACAATTATATACTGCATGTCGTGCCAGGATACCAGAGTTTGAAGTATTGCTACCAGCCTTGTCTAGCTTAACATATTGGCCCTTAATCTGGTTCCCCTATGAGGAGTCCTACTATCATGTCCACATGTAATCAGACCTGTACAGCTGCCTACATGTTCTTTTTAATTGGATTGAAGTTAATCACAGTAGGATTAATTTGAAGAGATCAAGGAAACAGTGATTTTTGGTGGAAAGCAGATGGTTTCTTCTGGATGGAATAAAGCTCTGAAAGTGATATGAGGTGTTTAACTTTTCAGGTTTACTGAGATTAAAAGCTCAGGGATTCTGTAACGTAACTATAGTATATTTAATCACATTTATGCCATGTCAATGAAAGTGGTTTTCAAAAAGAAGTGGATTTACTGATGATCATCAAGCACAGTGAAGGGAGGTGTGAAAACATACGTCCAAAGCAAGCATAATTATTCCCAAGCAAACAAAAGCTAAGCACTGCTGTTTTGATGAGAACCAAGAGCATCCTGCCTCTCCAAATAGCATAACATGTGTCACTGTTAAAAATTACCCATTATAAATGGACTGGCAGTTCAGCATTGACTTGTGATTTCAGCCATTTCCCTTTTTGCCCTTCAAATGGAGTTATTGTAAAGGAATCCGGTACTGAACTACAGAGTAAGAACACAGCCTCTTTAAACTAGGCCAGTAAAATTCAACCACCTAAAACCTTGGGCACATTTGAAAATCTGGACTTAAAAGATTACAACAAACTTGAAGAATCATTTCATTAATGAGCTGTTGTTTTTTTCCATCTCTTCCATATGTTTGTAAAATACTCTTGCCCATTCCCCTGCTTAAACTTACACAAACATCCTGATTTCTCTACAAAGTCAGACCTTGCTTAAGTGCCATAATTTGTATGTGACATACATGTTAAGCAGAAAAGAAGTCACTATAACAAGGAAAGCAAACTAATGATGAAGCCAAGCCAGGAACTGAGATAGGAAGTCTGCAGAGCATGGGGAATGGGAGCCTGGGGAAAACACATACAGGGTAACGTTAGTGTGTCCCTCAAACTCCAGAAAGGAGAAAGCTTTCAAAAAATGACAAGCTGTTTGACAGTGAAATAAGGCACCTGGAGCTCTCACACTCTATTGTCACTGGCTCCCTGAACCTAGTGTGAACAAAGCCATTTCACTCCCATACAGGGTCAGAGAAAGAAAGGCAGAAAAGCTCCATCATCCATTCTGAAATTGAACCATGAGAAAGTTCATTATCTTGTCTTGCACAATTCTTTTTCAAAACATGTCTTCCAAGGTTATACATGTAGGATTAACATGTGCAGAACTGGGGCTAACATGTACAGAACTGGGGCTAACAAAAAGATCTAACAGAAGTACTGGGTTTTTATTTTGTTTTCTTAGCATAATTTCTCCCAAATCTGATAAACCAATTCAGTTTTCTTCACAGTTTTTCTCTTTGACTGAGTTTAGGGCAAAACCCAGAAATTCTATTTAATTTCTCAGAGCACTGAACAGCAGTGATTACTCAGCTAGATTTGCCATTTGAAGAGAGGATCTTGACTTAGTGAGGAAGTCTGCCCACTTTAATTATATCCAATTATCTTGTGTAGGGATATTAAATAACTACATCAGTAATATTAGCAGGGTCAGTATACCATCATGGTGAAATGAATTCCTTCATCCAAAACTTCTAATCAGAGCTCCCCTGTGAGGCAAGATACTTCCTACAGATGTGTCCTCTCATCTTGCAGTTACTCTAAGTACTGCAGCCTTCATTATCATAATGTGTAAGAGCCTCACAGTGACAAGTTTTTCTTCACAGAAAAAAAATGATATGAGGTCAGTGTTCCCTCTTTAGAGCCAAGAAACAGAGAGACGAAATACTAGAGCAGACCCTCTCCTCTTTCTTTGCCTGCAAAAGTGGGAGCAGGTAGAAGAACAATAGACTTTGGAAGGGGAAAAATGAACAGTCACCAGTAGAGAAGGGACAATGTTAAGAGCACAAGGTTACTTCTGTATGACCTCAGGCTTGCAGTGCCTAACTTCCTTACAACTAAATACAACTTTACGCAGAGAAGGCTGTAAGAATGAAATCCATTAAGATGTATTTTAATCTGCTTTAAACCCAACATAACTATTCATTTGCTCTAAGCATGTCTCATTTAAACCCCGGGGTCTAGTTCTCCTCCCATTATATGCATTTATTTAACATTTCATAATCTGCTAGTGCTGAGAGGCAATTTAGGGCAGGACCTCATAGTGATTATCACTTAGTGCAAAGGAGCTTATTACCTTACACCCACACTCCAGAGCAGTCACTAGAGATATGACAGAGTTTGTATCAGCTGAAAGTAAAGATTAGCTATGGATATTAATAGATACATGGTCATATTTTTCAGTAAGATTTGTGTAACTACCAAGTTGTTCTGTTGTACAGTTTTGCTTTTCATCATGTAATTAAAGGTGGTATACATGAAGCTGAAGGTAATAACATTGTATATATTACCCTTTTGACAAACTAAGAGATATACTGCTAATAGCTAGGTATATTTGCTCCACAATTGTTACAAATCATGTAGGAAAATGCTTGTTTATATTATTAACAGTAAATTACAAATATGAAAAAGTACAATTAGGAGGTTATCTTGTAACCAAAACATAATTACGCTGCAAATATAGCGATCACTTTAATTTTAAATGTGAACATAGACATACTTATTTCATTTGTTTTGAATAGCTTTCAAAAAAGCATGGCGCTCAAATAGCACCACTTCACAGAAAGCAAACTTATATTAAGTACATTTCATTAAATACTTCTTTATGCAAACATAAAATGTCATTTCATCATTAAACAACACCTACAATCTTTCCAGCTGTCTTCTGTGCACCTTGATCACTGCCTTGGGGTCATTTTACGCCAGAGCAAGTTGAGTAAAAAGAGTTATGTCCCCCCATCCCCTCCCACCCCACCAATGACAGCACTTTTACTTACAGTGCACAGCTTACCAATTTTGGAGACACCAGGATTAGCAGCAAAAAAAAAAAAAATTAGCTTCTAATTGGTCCTGGACACAAACAGCTAGTTTAACTATGAACAAACATCACATCACTTCATCAGCTCTTCTAAGACTGGAAGCTCTCCGGAAGATAGTATAGTATCATATCACATGGTATCATATAGCACACAACTATACAACTCGCTTTGCAGTGCTCAAAAGATGAGGACTGTGTAAAACGACAAATAAAATTTCCTAGAATAGTACTTTTTTGCATTTATGGTTTCATCTAAAATGACAGTCTTACAAAAGTATACCACTCCTTATGAGTATTAACAGAAATAAACTCCCCCAATGTATCATACTTCTAATAAAACTTTCTGTTTTGGAGTAATTATTAATGACAGAAGTAGAGAGGCCCTCTCAGAAGATCTGCTTCTAGTGAAACTGCAAAAACTCTCAGAGGAGGATAGAATCATAGAATAGCAGACTGGTTTGTGTTGGAAGAGACCTCAAAGATCATCAAGTTCCAACCCCCCTGCAGCAAGAAGGGACACCCTCCACCGGCCCAAAGCCCCATCCAGCCTGGCCCTGAACACTGCCTGTGGACAAAGGATGAACGAGTTAATTAGGAAAAAAGGAACAGTGTAAAAAAAGAAGAAAAAAAAGAGTAGAGTACAAATGACTGGGGAGAAAACAAGAGATCAATTTTTATAAAGGGAATTGTATTCAAATGACAACTTCATCCAGTAGTCTGCATAATTCACGTAATAGCTCTAGCCTATACATGCCAGTTGATTGCTGTATCTGTTTGAGGACATTAATCACACACACATGAAAGTCAGTTATTGTGTTAAAAAACAATTGGATATATAGTGAAAGTAACAGGTACTGAACAGGAAGATCATTAGCTGGTGCAGAGAGACCACAGACATGAGTGGATAGAGAATCTGACCTTCATTCTGTAACAGAAACAAGTAGTATCATTTTAGAAAATGTTATTTTATTATGAAAAATTGAAATTAGTGTAGTATAGCCTTGGGCAAATTTTTTATCTTATTTCAGGTTTGGAAAATAAAGATTAAACTAATTTGAAATGAATAACTTCTCAAAGTTGATTTTCCTGGAGAAAAAAATCAAAGGACTTTAAAAAATGAAGTGCCTGCAGATTGTGAAAATTAGGCATTAGCTGCTGTTGTAAAGAAACAAAATTTAAAGTGTCCCTTTTGATTACTCAAAAGCTGTAAAAAACTTCATACTGAACCAAAAAAATAACCCTACTGAATTCAATGATCATTAAATCACACCTTTTGGGACAGTCCTGGCAGATAAAAGTAAAGATTAATAATGTCTCTGTCCTACCACCAGCTTTTCAGTATCTGAAGCACACCCATTTAATTTGCCAAATGCATAAGCTAGGGTGGCCATTAGCTATGAATAGTTCCAGACCCTGGTTTGCATATACTATTTGTATCTTGGGCATGGACATCTAGCCTGAACACCCTGAGATATACCAGCCAGGGCTTACACCCATTCTTCTCAGTGCACAAGCGCAACTTGTCCTGGAGCACAGCAAGCTGCTCATCTACACTCATCACTTGCATAATCAAGATAAAAACCACCTCAGGTATTTCTTGCATTATACATGCTTCTGGCATGGATGACCTGAGTTGACAGTGGTCAGAGTCAGTATGTCCCCAAAAATAAGGACTCAGGGCTTCTCTCATTGGAAGTTGAATGCTTTCCCCACAAAGGCAAAAATACTTTTTGGACTCTGCCTCTTTAGCAGGCCCAAGCACAAACAACCTTCATATCCCCTTCCAGTCCATTTCCCATGGCAAAACTCAGAAGCAGTTGTGCTTCTTGGAGCTCTCTACCTCTTTGCTCAGCTGCTTGTACAATTTGCCCTGCCTGCTATCCCTTGTATGGCAGGGACTGGGATCTCTGTACCTGAGTAAATACAATAGGATAGTGTAAAAGCATTTAATAATCAGTTACGCATGCTGCAACCAGTTGCTTCCTCTTGATTGCTCTTTTTGTGTTAAGAGCTTGTCCTTCACACGTCTTTGACAGCAGAGAAATTCTACAGATAATCAGTGCACTAATGAAACAGTTGTTCCATTAATAAAAATTTTTATAAACTGGCAAAGGAAGAGGCAGCTTTACAAATGAGCCCTCCTCTTCAGCTAGGGCCCCATTCAACTTGAGTGCCACAAAACAGCACTTCAGCAGTACTTAAGCTTTACTACTTCAACTGTTGATTTCTTTCTCCCCAGTATCATGAACCAATTGGAAGTGTTGGAGGAATTTACCAAGAACAACCATGTCAGTTGTATGGCTATTGCTATAATGAAGTCACATCTCATGAGTCCAAGCTCTAAGAACAGACACGGACTGTACAAATACATAGCAAGGGTCCCCATTTCTGACACAGAGAGGCAATGCTCTCACCTGTGCAGCTAATCAAAAGGGGCCCATCCAAGCCAGCCCAGGAGATGCAGTTACCTACCCTCCAGTTGCCCAATGGGCAGCTATCTTTGTGCATTCGTAACTTGACAAGGTATCATTTAATTTACACTTAACACGCAGGGCTGAGAAAAGCAGCAGCCAAGCAGTCAATGCGCATCCTGTCCTGCCAGCACTTTCAGGAGGCAGTCATTGCCACCAAATGGCACAGGCTGAAGTACTGGCCGTTTCTGCCTGCCACGCAGGAATCCGGTTCTTTAAGCCATTTGTGTTGTTGACACCAAAGTCATCATGACCACAGGTCCCAGGCTGCAAAGACAATGACGAGGAAATGAAATTGAAGAATATCATGGCTTTACATCTTGGATTTACATCATGGCCGCGAAGTTCATGGTGACTCCCTGAAGAAATCCAGCTGCGGGAGAGGGGGGATTGTTTACTTTTTTTTTTCTTTTTTATAAGGTCTTTTTATATGAGAGGGTGACATCACATTGGCAAGACATTTTACCTAAACCACAGAAATTTTTCCTGTCTTCGTGCCCTTGACTCCTGAGAATCCCTGGGTACTGAGAGAAAAGCCAATCTCTGTCCCACAAAGCAAAGCACTGTCATTGCTAATTCTGCTCCAATAAAATCTCTCTTTGCTAGAGGACTTGGCCAGGACACTCAGGATACATGGACAACAAGGTCTGCTGAGATTTGGCACATGTGGTGTGTCAACCTCAGGCAGCATGCTCATGGGACCAGGGAAATCCTGTTTCCCAGCCTCACTCCTTTCACAGCTTCTTGTGAAGCATTTGGTAATCAAGGGACTACATGTCCTACCAAAGTCCTTTGGCAAAGAAAAAGAGAATTTGTGTGCAGTGTTATTTCAGATGTGAAATTATAAGCTGCTTTTGTGCAGTATTAAGTAAATAGGGACAAAGCAGTTTTTAACAAAAAGAGGTAGAGATACACTCCCGGATTAGTTTTGCACTTCAGCAAGCCTCAAAGAATTGTCTGCAATATCTCTCCATTCTCAGGATGTAGCTTTTCTTTTCAGTGAGCGTGTCACCTCCTGTCAGCATCCCTTCTGCCTTCCTTCATCCTCTTAATTAGTGACTGCGAGCTCTGCCTTTGTTCTCTCCATTCAGCTTTAAGCTAGAGAAATTAAATCTGAGGAATTCTCCAGAAGGCTTTGTACCTGCACATGAAGGTGTCATAAATAGCTTGTTAATGATTTGAAAAGTGACTCATAAGTAGTTACATTAGGTAACCTTTCAGCATGCTGAATAATTTGTTAAAAACTTAATCAGTTTAATGTGGGCTAGTTTAGTACCAGTATGGAAACAGGCAAATTGAAACTTATACCAGCACTGTGTTTCTTTGTGGCTCTGTGAAAGAGACATTTCCCCCAGATGTCAGTACTGGGGTGGAGCCACACATTAGAAGCGAATTAACTCAAGGGCCAAAACCCAAGGCAGATATTAGGACTAAACCCATTAAGTTTGCTTAGTAGAAAACCCTGTAATTAAAGCAATCCAGTCCAAAAACCTCAGCTAAAAATGTCATCTTCAGGGGATGCCTCGGTATCTTCCAAGTCCTATAAAAATTAATTCCTCAATTTTGTACATCTATGTTGTCATTACAATCACATTTCTCATCCCTGTTTTCTTGCAGCAGGTTCAGTGTTGTAACAATGCACTGGAAAGGTACCAACTACTTTACCTGCTAGCTGTTGCTGACGGCAAGTTAAACAACTATGAAACTTGAACAATGGCAAGAGACCTTGATACACTGTTCACAGCCACTGCTGCCTCTTCAAGCGCTAATTTTCAGAAAATTAAGGCAAAAACGTAATCATAACATTAAAAAACAACCCCCCAACAAAATTACTTGTTTCTACACCCCAACTCCTCAAAAATGTTCATATATCAGACCTAAGTGAGACATGTATTTACAGGAACGTCATTGTTATTGCCCATTAACCAGGACTGAAAAATGTGCTGCTGTGGCTTCGCACATCAACTTGAGATGCAGTGAGACTGCAGTTGAACTAGTATATGATTCTAAACCATCCTGGCAGGAAAGTATCCAGTGTTAATTACTAACAAATCACTGTGGCATTGACCTACAAGTTTGGTAAGATATTAGCATGCTCATGTTTAAATCTAACTATATGTAGAAGTATCAGAAATATTCTCTGAGCAATAAGCCTTCTGAGAGCTGTGTGCACGAATCATTAACAGACATGACACTGTGAACAAAATAAAATGTTCCTATCGTTTGTGACAAAAAATCAGGGTGCTTCTGTTTCCAGCCAGGCCAAGGAAAAGGGTTTGTTTCAACCACAAGACTGCAGATTTCATGGTATCAGCAAGCATGTCACAAATCCTTACCCTGAACCAGACTGCTTGCTCTGAATCTGTCTAAGAATCTGTGAGAAAACATTTCAATTTTTCCTTTTGAAACTGTTACTCCTTTGGAAATATCCTTGAAATTTTCTTCTTTTTAAATATTTCAANTTCAAATCATAGAACTGGTTTAATTTGAACAGAAGACCTTAAAGATCATCAAGTCCAACATTTAACCTAGTACTGACAAGTCCACCACTAAACCATGCCCTAAGCACCATATCTACACGGCTTTTAAATATCTCTGGGGATGGTGACTCAGGCACTTCCCTGGGCAGCCTGTTCCAATGATTGACAGTGCTTTCAGTGAACATATTCTTCCTAATATCCAATCTAAACCTCCTGGATGCAACTTGAGACCCTTTCCTCTTGTCCTGTTGCTGGTTACTTGGGAGAAGAGACCAACATCCACCTCACTACAACCTCCTTTCAGGCAGTTGTAGAGAGCCATAAGGTCTCCCCTCAGCCTCCTCTTCTCCAGGCTAAACAACCCCAGCTCCCTCAGCCGCTCCTCATCAGATTTGTTCTCCAGACCCTTCTCCAGCTTCATTGCCCTTCTCTGGACACTCTCCAGAACCTTGATATCTATCTTGTAGTGAGTGGCCCAAAACTGAACACAGCACTTGAGGTGTGTCCTCACAAATGCCCAGAACAGTGGGACAATCACAGCCCTAGTCCTACTGGCCCCACTATTCCTGATACAAGCCAGGATGCTGTTGGATTTCTCAACCACCTGGGAACACTGCTGGCTCATGTTCAGACAGCTGTCAACGAACATCCTGAGGTTCTATCCCAAGTAGTCCCCAAGTAGTGTTGCAGGCCGTTCTTGTGACCCATGTGCAGAACCCAGCACTAAGCCTTGTTGAAGCTTGTACAATTGGCCAAGACCCATCGATACAGGCTGTCCAGACCCCTCATAAAACCCTCCTATATTCAAGGAGATCAACTTTCCCACACAACATTGTGTAATCTGCAAGCTGACTGAGGGTGCAAATCACATGCCAAATCCTCAATCTCCTCTTTTTTTTGTAGACACAGGTGCCAAATGGCTAATTTATCACACTAAATGAGCAGTCATAGGTCAGGGATCCTAGTCTCACAGCTCATAGCACAGTGGTCTTCCTGAATGCATAACTGTTGAGCTCCAGCAGAAGAAACAATTTAAAAGTCTTCTTCTGGGAGCCTGATCCAAAAACTATCAAAACAAATGGCAGGTCATTTCGACATTAAAATCCAGGGCACTGAATCAGGCCTATTTCTCTTGGGGCTACTGTCTGGTTTAAAGTGAAATACTTTTTTTTTTGAAGACAGACCAAATTTTTTTGTTTGTTTTTTTGGGGGTTTCTTGATTTTTTTTTTTACAGGATGGTGTTATAAAATAGATTACAGCTTGACACTTCAAATGATAAAAAAAAAACAGTGAGGAAGAAAATATTTGAGTTACAGGATGAAAATATCATAAGGGTTTGGTTTTAGTTTCATGAGGTTTTTTGTTGTGGGTTTTTTTTTTTTATTCTATGAGAAAAATTCTATGAAAAAAAAATTCTAGATTTTTTAAAAATCTATTCTTATTCTATTTTTTAATTCTATTGAATTCCCATTTAATGGTGCCCAAGATTCACGTACAAAGGCTATTTATGACACATGATGCTGGCATTCTTTCTTCTAGTTGAGAATGTGATCACTCCTTCATTCCTGCCTAAGCTATGTCTCAGTCACCTTGACTAACCTTCAACTCTAACTTAAATGCATCACATTTATGCTCTGGTGTGCTTTGGAAACCTTGATACCCACCTATAAATGGGAAAACATGACTCCACTGTAGTTTCTTCTATTTGTAGGAAGATAAATATGTATGGCATCAATGCTTCTTGGCTTTCTGACAGCAGAGCTGTCACCTCCTGATCTGAGGCAAGCTTTAATGATGAAAATCAGTACTGCTTTCTGACTTGCTACTCACGGAGAAGCATTAGTGAGACAGAGCTCCAAGTATTTTTTGATTAGTGCATTTCTCCAGGCATGAGTCTTGATTGAGTGGTAATTTCCAGGCTAAAATCCTTTGGACCATGGGGGCATCCTTCACCCCTCAGAGTAAAGTCAGTGGCAACTAATTCCTTGACTTCACTGGGCTGAGACCTTTCAAAACTCTTTCACAAAAAGGACATCTACAATCAAGCCAAACAAAATAAACCGAAACCAAATAAGACACTAATTTTGGCAAGATTTTTGATTAGCCCAAGACTTTTGCACCTTTACTGCCATAAACATACATTGTGGGAAAACAGCACTAGAGAGCCTATTTATAGGATGATACATACCAAAAAGCTGCGTTTCTCCCACTGATCAAAGTACACAGTTTAGGTAAAGAAATTCCACTTCTTAGACTATGCAATGCAGGGAAAAAAACTACCACTTGGGATCAATCTTCCTGATTTTAAGAGAAATATAGTGCAGTTCACTTCAGCCTATATTTCTCTCATTTCACTGGCTCATGATACACAACTTATGCAGACTCTAGTAAAATTAATTATTGGCTTATCTGTCTTACAAAGGTAAATTCCCTATGGATTTCACTTGAAAGATGACAACATTTTTGAAGAATGGTATTGCTGGTTCTTTCTACCAAGGAAGTCATTAGAAATCAGAATCTGTGATAAACATACCTGTTTTTCTGAACAGAAAAGAAATAGATGCTTTATTCTTCCTAGTTGGTTTTCTTGGGGTGGTTTGTTGTGGGGGTTTGTTCATATTATATTTTTTTAAGTGCATCTAGTAAGGTCAAATGTATACTTTGCAAAACCCTTTACTAGCTTTTTAGCAGGTATTCCATACAGTCTGTGAGCTTGTATTCTTTTCTTGCTTTGATGTATGTATCAATGCTTTACAATGTTTACTGGACACATTTCCTAGCACAAAAACCTATGATTCTAATACAAACATTTGTTTTGCTTTTCTGTAAACAACAGAAGCTTTATACTTTTCTGTAACTGAATAAATCACTGCTCAACCTCAGAAAAAAAAAAGTAGCTCAAACTGAGTATTTATTACTTTAAGTAGAAAAGAGAGACCAGGGCTGGGGTTGTTTGTAGGTCTTGTGTTTGGTTTTTTTTAATGTTAATATAGATATCTTTGAAGAAAATTATTTTTGGCTTCAGATTTTTAAAATTCTGACTTGAAAATGTAGCCACAAAATCTTCCTACACAAAGCAATTTGATTGCACTTGGAATTTCATTTTTGAAAGTAGTTGTCAGAATATTCTGAGAGACTGTGTAAGTTAAAACCTGCTGAAAACAATATTAGGAGAATAAAGGCAAATTTCTTGCTTTTGTGTCCTCCCAGCTTGACTGTATTATAGCATGGAGGTGCACTAGCTGTCACATGAGCCTGTGTGTGCTGTGATGTGCCGTACAGATTCCTCCACTAATGAGGAGCAATGAGCACACTCCTATGTCCTACTGCATTTTACTTAGCCTGTCTCTTTGCAAGGATCTCTTCTCATCACTTCTCAGCAGGAATTTCTTTCTTTCACAGAGAAAGATGGAGACAGCTTGGTGGGTGTTTGCCTGTATATGGCTTCAGAAGAAGATTTCTGAAAGCTGTTATGTTGTACAGAATAATACTAAGCTGCTTAGCCTCCCCGTCCCAGTTACTCTCTAAAAAATAGGAGCTATAACATAGGGAACTGTAGAAAAAAATAAAAGAAAGCTCCAACGTTGGAAAAAGAAGTTATATAAATACCACAGGCAATAATTATTCACCGAACATACCATACTTGAAAAAAATAAAATGCATGCCTGTGAACATGAACAAGTTGTACATGACTTCTCCCAGTATTCAACAGAAAACTGGACTCTGTTCTCTTCGGGGAAACATTTGGAACCTCAATTCCAGTCTTCTGCTCTCATCACTAAACTTCCACTTTTCTTTAGTATCTGATTTCAATCGATCTACAAATGACAAGGTAATTTTTTTATTTTTAAACTGAGAAAGCACCCAGAGGACCTTCAGGAGAGATCCCCTCTATAGGCACTTAGCTCGAGCCAAGACTTCAGGCAGATAATGAATCAGCTCTCCACAAACAATTACAGGACAGGCCTTATGAGTTCTTGCAGAGAAAGAGAGTCTGTTATAGGTGAGCTCTGCCATCACCCCTGTTCTACAGTACAGCAAAATCCAACTTTGCCTTCATGGACAAGAAGCCACGTGCTGGTGCTGCCTCAACTATTGCCTATCACTGAAATGAGGGAGGAACAGACCCAAGAAGCTCAACCAACTTTCCTCAGTGCTCTGACATGGAGGAGGCAGAAGCAACCTGTGTTTCCAGGCTCATGCTGCAGCCTGGACCAAGCTCTATGCTGCTTTGCTGCTAGGCAAAATGTTTTACTATTGGCAAAAACATTTCAACAGAGCCGTGGCACCTCATGGTTGGAGCACAGCCTCAGCACCCTCACTTTGAAATAACTCTCAGCTTCCACGGCTTTTTGGAAGCATCAGTTCTCCTCCCCTGAGCCATTTCACATGATGGCTTTTCCCAAAGCTTCCTACACTGCTAAGCAGCTCCATGATGGTTTCTCTTCAGAGTCTGCTCCCAAATAGGAACCAGGACAAATTGGAATTTTGCCACAGAGCCCATGTGAGTTCAAAAAGACTTAGCTAGAGGCACCCAGAAAGATTGTAATTGGACATACATGGCTGTGTGTAAAGCATCAAAACTGTGAGAGCTGAAGCCTGTTCTAGCATCACCTGAGAGGTTTGTCATACAACTAATGGCACAGATATATTAAAAATTGTCTGAGGCAAATGTTCTCGGACAGTCTTCCCTGGAGTAGTTTATGATCTCACTGCCTTGACTGGCTGTAACATGTAACACATAACATACTGGAGTGGTTCATGCAAACGCTCCCAGATCATTTAAGAACAAAGTATTACAGATGAGAAAGGGAAACTAAGGAACAGATAACAGTACAACACCTTTAAAGACTCCTGGAAGACCCAAAGTAGCACCCTGTCTAGATCCTAAACCAACAGTGGCACAAAGTTGTTCAGGGTGCTTCTTTGCTTTCACTGATCTCAAAGCACTTCTAAAATTTCTGCATTTTCTTTTCTGTTTTTTTTTTTTTCTGCTAGAGAAACTGAAACAAGGTCATGAGGAACCGATTGAGCTCCTGGCTCTCAGCTGCAGAACCCAGTATATAAATCAGTTATCCTGAATCCTAACCCAGGATTTTATTAACCAAAACAGGCTCAAATGCATCCAGAAACCTAAGTATGCCACACTGTGAGTAGGAAGTATCTGACAAAACTCATCTATGAGAGAAGAGGGAATGAAGCCATAATCTACATGATGAAGACCGGCTACTATTGCCAATGAGTGATCTGCAACTCTTTTAGTCTGAAAGAGCCTCCATCAAGGGCCAAGCAGCCTGAGTTGGGTTGAATTTGATAATCTTGAGAAGTTCTTTGGCATTTGTTAGTTCCAACTCCACATTCTGCCTTTCCAGGATATAGTAAGATCAATAAACAAGCAAACTAGCTTCCCTACAAAACACAAGGCTGCTTTCCTGCCTCCTTTCCTCAGCCCCATCTTGAAACATCCCTGTTTTTCTTTCTTTTCTTGCCTTTATGTTTCCTGCTGAACCATCCTGTGAGTAATGTGTTTTGTGATCTCTTGTATTTTTCTTGTTGACTTTCCTTTCAAAGACACAAGAACTGCAGGAAAAAACACTCCTTCAGAAAAGACCAATTTAATGTGTTATGAACTGTAGCATAAGGTTTAATATGAGATGTGTAATATGAGATAGGGAGCCTGCTTTGGCAGGGGGGTTGCACCCAATGATCTCTCAAGGTCCCTTCCAACCCCTATGATTTTGTGATTCTGTTTCAAGAGAGAAATTCCTTCATGAACTAAAGAAAATGTCCTCCATTCTGCAAACAGAACTTCACAGTCATTCTCTGCGAGATAGTCCTCACGTAGACCTTCCCAGAGGGAAAAGACCAGTTTAGCCATCTCTCTATATTGCTTATAGGGAGAAGAAAAAGCTCTCTTACAGACCTCAGTAAGGATAAAAGAAAGGGTTCACATGGAATTTAACTCCCTGCACAAGTCCTTGAAGCTCAGAGTACACAGAAGTATCATAATCATTTAAAATATTTAGCATTTCACATATCTCGTGTGGATTTTCCTAGTGGTTTGGGTTTTGTAGTGTTCTTTGAATGTCTGCAAACGTCCAGTGGTTACAACATTTTGCATCAAGAGTTCATCATGGCTGAAACTATATGGTTTGTAAAGAAATGCTTCCTTGAGTTGCTTTAAGCCTTTGTGCAATCATTTTTCATCTCTGAACCCTAGTACTTGAAGTCCTGGAAGAAACACTGAACAACTGCTCTCCACCCATTACTTCATTTCACATTCTTCCAGCCAGTGCTTTTCCAGCTTGAAAAGTCCTAAGCTGCTTTATCACTCCCTGTGCTGAAGCTCTTCCATATTTTGATTGTCTTTGATATGTTCTTTGGATCTTACACAGTAACGTTATACAGTGCTATAATAATGACTTCTTCGTTGTCTATTACATCACAATTCCTAACTTCACACCTGCTTTGAGCACTGCTACTGACAATTAAGCCAACGTTGTGATGAAACTAGCTATTTTAACTCCAACATCTTCATCTTGAAAGGCTAACAAGCAGCTGGTGTCCCATTGCTGAGTGCACAGTTAGGACTGTTTTTTCCCAAAGTGCACCACTTTGGGTTTTTCTCTACACTGAATTTGATTTGTTATTTCGTTATCCAATCACCCAGAATAGTGAGGTTAATGACACTGCCTCCCTGTTGACATATAAGAAACATAAGAATGAAGACTTATACAGGGTTTTCAACAAAGAGGGAAAAATATTGGTCTGTTGCATCCTTGCTTTTCTCCTGTGCAAGAAAATATGTTCTTTCTAAAACTGCTTTAATGCTTTTGTATATCTGCTGTGTTTGAGGGGGTCCACACAAAAGCAACCATTTGCTTTTATGTCTAGACGTGAAGAGCAAGTATACAGAAGGGAAAAAAATCCCATAAGTGAACATAGGGATGGAATATGAGATCCAAGAGATTTTAAGGATGGTAAAACAGCTAAACAAGTCCTTAAAGTTCCATGATTTATGTCCTTTAGGCCAAGATGTTCAAAAGCATCAGTGAAAGCAGTTGGTCAAGATAAATCTAAGAAACCACGCTTTGAGATCTTGCAACCAGCTAGCCAATTAATATGGAGTAGGGAATATGGAGTCATTCAAGCCACAGAAAGATATACCTGGGATGGGGAGACCAGCACAGATCTCTGAAGATGAAAGCTTGATGTTTCTTCGGTCACTTAGGAGAGCAGGTATATGCATCGTGCAATGTTCCTGGCAAAGCTGCCATGGGAAAGTATGAGCCACCCAGCTACAAACGGACAAGCAACCTGTTCATGCACCCTACTCGTGGGAAGAACTGCAGCCATGGTGGCACAATGCTGCTGCACACCTTTATGAAAGATCATCCGCTTTTAATATTGAAATTAATCTTGCTGCTTTCCCAGCTTCACATTCAAAATCCCTCTCGCCTACAGCACTACAAAAGACGTGACAGCATTTGGGGATGTAATTGAAAACACTGCAGCCAGGACGCAGGTTTGGGAAGCATATGGGCAATATCCTGCAAATCATTTCCATGTATAGCTGTTATTTCAGAGCAGATCTTGTGTATGTAACTGCGGCTTCTGTTATATCCTTTTCTCTCCTACCTTCTCAAAACCTTCCATCTGTTTGGCTCTCAAATTAACTGGGCATTTTAGCACAATGGGCAAGCTCCTTCAATCTATTATCTTGAAGGGAATTTTAATAACTTAGACTTGCTGGCCTGCTATTAACTCTTAGTTTTCTGCAGTTCTCTATGAAACAACCTGCTATATGCCACACATGGAGACAACCATAAGATTACTGCAGGGAGGATGAACTAGATGACCTTTAAAGGTCCCTTTCAACCTAACACATTCAATGATTCTATGATTTCAGGACATGCACATCCCTATCCAATACATATATCAAGAAGTAGCACTCTGTTGGGACAGTAAAGTCTTCTTCACTTCAAATTAAGCCTATTCTTTCCAGCTAGAACCACCTAAAATATTCAGAAGGTCTCTTAGCCAGTCTTGCTTGGATTAAGCTCTTCCATAGACTGGCTCAGCCTCAGTTAGCTCCACCCCATTTCCATGAGCCAGTATAAACACCACTCTGCCACATTTGGCTATCTCACTACAGGTACTTTTAGTGCTATGGCACATCAAGTTTTTAATAACATTTACATAAAAAATAGACAGAGCTTTCTAAACTAATGAACACACTGCATGAGCAGGCAAGGGTCTTCCCGGGAGCACACTGACCCTGCCCAGAAGAGCAGCCTGCAACAGGGGGATACCTTCTCCATGTGATAAGAGGAGCCAACAAGGAGAGATGCCATGCTGAACTGTGTTCTCACCTACAAGGAGGGGCTGATGGGGAATGTGAAGCTCAAGGGCAGTTTTGGATGCAGTGATCAGGAAATAGTAGGGTTCAAGATTCTCCGGACTGCAAGGAGGGAAAACAGCAAACTCACTACTTTGGACTTGAGGAGAGCAGACTTTGGCCTCATCAGGGAACTGCCTGGTAGAGTACCATGGATAAAGTCTTTAAGGGAAGAGGGGTCTGAGAAATCTGGTTAGTATTCATGGATCACCTCCAACAAGCTCAGGAGCGATGCATTCCAAGAAAGAGCATGTCAGCCAAAAACACCAGGAAGTGGTGACAAGGAACAAGAAACACCCGGACAAACAAAAACACAAAAAGGAAGCCTACAGGGGATGGTATCAAGGGCAGGTAGCCTAATAGGAATACAGAGAAACTGTCTGAGCCACCAGGGATCAGGTTAGGAAAGCTGAAGTCCTGAAAGAATTAAATCTGGAGAGAGATATCCAGTGCAACAAGGAAAGCTTCTATAGGTACCTCAGTGATAAAAGGAATACTAGGGAAAATGTGGACCATCCCTGGAAGGAAACAGGACAACTGATTACCTGGTACATGGAGAAGGCTCAATGACTTTTTTGCCTCAGTCAACACTGGCAAGGACTCTAGCCACACAGCCCAAGTTGCAGAAGACAAAGGCAGGGACTGACAGAATGAAGAGCAATCCATGCGAAAAGAAAGTCATGAAGTTCAACAAGGCCAAGTGCAAGGTCCTGAACATGGATTGGGCAGTTCCAAGCACAATTACAGGCTAGGTGGAGAATGGATTGAGAGCAGCCCTGAGGACAAGGACATGGGGTTGTTGGTTGCTGAAAAGCTTTGCATAACCCAGCAACATGGGCTTGCTGCTCAGAAAGACAACCGTATCCTGGGCTGCATCAAAAGAAGCATGACCAGCAGGTTGAAGAAGGTGATTCTGTACCTCTATTCTGCTCTGATGAGACACCCCTTGGAGTACTGAATCCAGCTCTGGGGTCTCCAGTACAACAAAGATATGGAGCTGTTAAAGCAAGTCCGAAGGAAGGCCTGGAAGATGATCATAGAGCTGGAGCGCCTGTCTTATGACAATAGGCTGAGACAGTTGGGGTTGTTCAGCCTGAAGAGAAGGTTCCGGGGAGAATTTATACCACAGATGTTGAATACATTTCTGACCAATATAAGCAAAAACTGACAAGCAACAAAAGGTCTATATTATCCATATTAGAAATTCCTATCAAACACACAATCTAGCCCAGCACCGATAAGGGATTAGTGGCAGTCTCTTATGGTTGGAGGCTGACAAACACTTGGTTGGAGACGAGCCCAACATCTTGACTAAACTGACTGAAAGCAATCAAAAGAGTCTTGGGAGCCTCTGTGAGCTCTGGGGACACTCCACTGTGAACTTCCTGCTCTAATTTTCATCATGATGCATAATCTAGGCTGCTTTCAGACTGGTATTCTGGGCAAATAAATGACTTCAATAACCAATAGTTCATTCTGCTACATCTGCCTGCACTGGTAGTACATAGCTGCCCCAAGCCTATAAAATACATCGTTGCTTGTCTTTTTACCTTTTTGCCATGGGTTCCCAGACTAGGGAGTATCTATTCTTCATGTACATGAACTCCGAAGAGTAAAACCTTGAGATATTTCCGGCATGAGCTCAAGGGGTGCCTTCATCCTGAGACAGGCTACCACACAGCCTCTTCTAACCCACACAATGGTTTATTTGCTTTTCTATGTGACACAGTCTAGAGGAGCCACTTATGGCCTGGAGCTCCAGACAATAATTAAGTTGTTGGTGGGTTGCCCCAGCATTACAGTAACTGATGATTAAAGCAGGCACAGGACACCACTGAGGCCTGGCACACAATAAGTCTTCTCAGTTGGTCTCCTCCAAATTCTCACCATTGAGCAATTTTGTTACACGCATCATGTTCCAGGATGCTAACAGCTTTGCTGTTTCCTAATCAGCTGGGGCAATTTACACAGTCTCTGGCTGTGTTTTACATCAAACCTCATTTGATTCTCTGGTATGTTGCAATACTACTAAGGATAACCATTCTTCAAATATGCTTTGCACACACATCGTTCCCCTTCTTTATCAGTTTTAGATGAAAAGGGCAACACGCAGCTGTGTATACTAATTAAGAGAGTCCTTATATATTGCATTCAGCACACTTCTCTGTGTTGTTTCCAAAACAGTTCTCTTATCTAACCCCACAGTTGATATAGTAAAAGATTGATAATGACAATGGTATCAGTGAGCACAGGTTTGAGATGGAAATGATGACATTTTGTCTCGTCTCATGCAAACAGCTCTACATCCATCCAGCAGATGCAGAAATCTGAACAGTAGCTCAACCTAGCATTAGCTTATCTTTTACATACACAGCTCAGAGAGAAGAAACTTGTGACATTGCTGTGCATAAGCTTGTACTGCTACTTTATAGGTCACCAGCTCAGAATAGATCTCTGATAATAAAGGCCTCAGGTAACAGGGAGAGATCTCCTTCAATCTGAAATACTGCCTAATTGGAAGCAAAGTGCCCCATGACATGTTCCAAGCAAATATATTTGTATCATCAAACGCTTACCCATATGCAGATGGCTGGAATTGCACAGTGGGGTTCCTTCTTCCAATCTGCTGCCACTAAGAGCTGTTTGAGTCAGATCCAAAACCTCTTCAAGTCAATGGGAGTTTTTTTTCAATTAACTTCAATAGAAGTTGGGTAGGATCCAGAGAATCAAGTGACCCTGGAGACATCTTCTAGGCATCTGCTGATACTCTCCAGGGGAGAAATTCCAACTCCTTTGGGTATTGGGTTTTTTTCTAGACAATTCTAAAACAAGAGAGATTTAGTTACATTTTCAGAAATCTACACTTGTGACTAGCATATACTCTACTCCAGGAGTGTTACTGGGTCAGAAAGTCACTCAGATAGGCAAAGTGGTTCTTCTAGTACCAAACGATCCAGGCCAAAGATAAGCACTGCTCTTGAGATACCCACTACAATTCTTCAGTAGCTGGAAACTTTCCACCACGCCATTTCTTGGGGACTTATAGTAGTTCTACCTAGAAGATCTATTAACATCAGACTTTCCATTTCTCCTACGCTTGAACTATTTTAAAACATTTTGCAGTTAAGCTAAAGTCTCTGCAAGTTTTGCATTAACTTGGTCCACTTCCCAGATATGAAGTGTAGCTATTCCCTAGTTCAGTTTATCTTCTGCACAGAACAGAAACACCTACTAAAGCACGTTAAGGATGGCAGTCAATGGTAGGGGGCTGTTTAGAGAATCTCTATCCCACCACCTGCTTCATGTCCTCAATTACTGCACCTCATGAAGTCTCAAGGGCAAAGAGGTGCAGCTTGGTGACTATTCCATATAGGCATAAAAGAAGCTGACATATACAGATAGAGAGGTATATATACCTGCTCAGTGTTCCGCTTATTTGCCTAGCTTATCTGGTTTTGTTTTAACCTGAAAAATAAGGATTCAACCTTGGCATTTGAAAAATGAAGCTCTTCTGTTTCTTTCCAATCTGAATTTTATAACTAGAATACCCAAAACAAGATATTTGGATTTTGGAAGAGATAAAATTATTTTAAAATTCTCTTTTAAATGTAAAAATTTTAGGGTATTTTGTTGTTGAGTGTGAATGCATATAGTGGCCTTTTTCATTTGTAAACTTATGAAAAGCACAATCATTTGGCTCTGGATGGAAGACCCAACTTGACACATGCTGCACTGGCTTTCAGATGGAAATCGTACACATTCACAAATGGAAGTGTGTGCACTCTTCTTCCTCCAGTCCACCTTTGTTCTGGGCTTTCTACGTGCAGAAATTCTGCCTGGGAGAAAGCCCTGGGAAACTGTGCCTGCAGACATGGTATCAGGACACCTCCCTCAACTTGAGGTTGTCTGTCAGTGCAAGTCCCTAGAGCTTATTCCAGGCTTTCTAAGGTATTAGCGGAAAGGTACTGAAGAAGTCAATTTTCTGTTTGTTGACATCATCAGTGATATCATAGTCCTGGCACACAAGTATCTCCACAATACAACATGCTCGGCAGAATTTAAATCTTGAAAATCCTAGAAGTATGAAAATAAAGAAAAAGATTGGATTTTGTAAAGAGTCAAACTACTAAAAGGAGATTCTTCCAGGGAATAATTTGATCTTTCTCTACCTTTTCAAATCAAGCTCACCCAGGCTTCAAACCTGAATCCTGAGCTACTGAATATATTTGTTCTGTAAACACCAGGACAAAGCATAAAAACTTTGCCATCAGTTCAGTAGATCGAAGTCTTCCCTATATTTAGTGTTGACTGGAATGGTAAATAATTTATTTTCAGAGTGCTATGTCTCAGAAATAAATTTCTAAAACAAAACTCCTGCAAACCACAATTATTATTCAACTCATTTTAACAATTCAATAAATGCAGAGCAATGACTTCCGTTAGCTATTCTTCTAGCCAAGGTCTACTACATCATTAAATATTATTGAGTTGGGTCTGCCATTTTACTTGAAATTATGTGCCTGGCATTTTAGTCTACGGCCATAAATGCTGGAAATGTCAGTTATATAAGCATCCATCTTTTTCACTACTGTCTCACATCAAACATTAATGGTAGGAGCTCTAATCCATTCTACACAGTCCCAGATATCTACATTTGCTAGGAAAAAAAACTGTAACAGAGCGCACTGACAACTCACAGTAAGTAATTACTCTTCGAAATATCTCAGTAAACTCAATTTGCTCCCAGAGGTCTTTTAAATTATATCTCGTTAAAGTGCAATGCTTTTTCAAATGACAAGGTCACACAAAAAAGCAAAACTCTATTTTATCTTTATCAGAGCTTTACCCCCCCAGCCCCCCAATAAAACTGTTATAACACATAATTCCAACCAGATAGAGATATTGTGGTTTACTGTTAGAGCCCAGGAAAGCTATAAAGCAAGCAGAGTTGTTGTTTACAGTCACAATAAATTTGGAATATCGTATAGCATTCTAGGTGAAGTAAATGCGTCTACTAATGTCAGCTGAGTGGGAAGAAGTATTATTTTTAACTTTGTTGGTAAAATAATTTTCTCTTGAATTTACACTAAAAAAATCCTCAAGAATCAGAAAAGATGCATCTCAAACTATATTAGTATAGCAGAATACACACTTTATCTCTTCAGCCCTCTTATCTGCCTTGATGACTTCACAGCAAGAGGTCATTGAGAAGCAAAATGGATTATGTAGGTGACCAACACTTCTAATTTTATTACAAGTCTTGATGGTTCCGTCTCATAATCCCAGCTTCTGAAGACATGCAATTAGGAAAGTATATGAAAAAAAAGTTCTTGCATCATTTTTCTGAAAACCATGAAAACATTTTGTAATATATATGCTGAGCTGAAAACCAAGAGCTAGATATACTCTGTAAAAAGCATAAGACTCTTTGAATTTATTTGCCAATCTCTTGCTGTTCAGGATTGGAGTACAAAAAGGACTCCTCAGTCTTTAAGTCTTAACCAAATATGCAGAAACAGTTGCCATGCAATCACATGGGACAACAAGACAACAGTGCAGAAGTAGCAACATAATCACATTTTAGCATCAGATATTTTGGGTAATAAAGCTGCATCTCATATTAATAGAGACTTCAATTTAACCCAAGTGAAAGTGGTAGATGCAGACAAAAAGATGCTTCATCAAGGATATCCTTAATTTCTTTTTCCATTCAAAAAATAATGTCCTTAAGTGAATAGGTGCTTTTATTCTTAAGTCGAATTTATCTGTCACATTAAAAGAATTCACCAAATCAAAACCCAACAGCACTGACATATCTTAGCAAGTAACTGCCTCCAAAGAAATCCTCCAAGGAATTCAGAGATAGCATGGTGCCATCACAGAAAATGCACAACCCAGTTTGAGAGCTACTATACAGGGGATGGGATACAAGGTAATTCTGCAAGCAGGGCTAAGCCTAAGTCCTTACAGAAAAATGCCTAAATGTCCTCACTTACTCAAAGCGGAAATAAGAAAAAATGTGAATATCTTTGGAAGACTAGATGTCTTCATAGTGAGGAGTCTTTTTTTAATTCTTTTATTTCACAAGGATATTGTAGAGGAGTGAGTTGGGAGACACTTGCAGGAAATTTAATGGGTATAGCACAAGGACTGTCAGAACAGTCAAGGAAGTTTCTGAGCAGCACTTTTGCATGCTTTACCCTCTTGCATTTGACTTATTTCTATTTATTTTTTTTCTTTAACAAGCACGGGCTGAGATTGCAAAAGGACAGCATCAACAGTCAACCATCTTACAATCATCTTTCCTAGAAAGTTTTACCTTCTCAAAGCCCTGCCGATGAAAATAGTAGACTTCTGACAATGGATTTTCTAACGTTGTTATATTACCCTGTATTGCTTAACCAAGACAACATATAAAAGGTAAATGCTGAAATTAATGCTTAGAAATACAGACCACAAAGCTATAGCTTTAGCTTAGGACTAGATAGAAGAGCTGGAAAACCTCATTTGAATGTGGGGAAAATTAATGTATTAAATTAAACCAATTTGATGGAAGCTTTCTAAACACAGTACAACTCAGCTGTGTGGTCAGTAACATGAGCTCAGAAGAAAACAAAGCACCCAGGATTGGATCCTTCAGGCTCCCAGTGGCTTTCTGAATTTGTTTTTTGTTGCTCCATTTATGACAGCTAGAAACCTGTACCTCTCTGACAGGAAATGGCAAGGACTTGAATAGAATCTTGCTGACATACCATGACTGCCTCTTGCTGCTCTTATTTCCACAAGTAGAAAAAAAATATATATAACATCCTATTTCCTCAGGGGAAGTAGTGACTAAAATACAAAGTATCTATGTTTACAGGGATAGAACTCAACAAGAATTAAAAGTCTACTTTAAATGTATCTGGCATAATACTTCCAGAGGAGTTAAAGCAATGTAAGGGTGTCCAGTCAGGTAGAACTGTCTACTGGGACATTTTTAAGAGGGGCTCTTTGGTTATACTACATCAGCAAGAAGTATGAAGTCATCTTTGAGTGGGATAATGAGGGAACTGGGAAGGGAAAAGAATTTCTCCTCTCCCAATATTTCTTTGATCTTCATTCATTGAGGACTAGTGGCTATGAAAAAGCTGGTGGACATGAAGCCTCAGAAACTGTTATTAATGGATGTATGTCTACAGTATGAAAAAATCCCTTGTGAGGGCATCTGCTTGGTCACAAAGCAGAAACCACAGTGAAAGAAACTGCCTTCCCCTTCTGAGCTATCTCTCTAATCAGGGCACAAAGTCAGACTTCTGACTTTCTGTCCTTCCATCCCACGTACATGCCAGTATCTGTGGATCACTTGGTGCAGCAGTAAAAGTCATCCAAGAGAAAAATAAATTACAGAGAATGGAAAATAAGCTGCCAGCACAGAATGTATAGATTTCAAGTAATTTCCTGTATACTTATGGTATTTAAACTATAGTTTGCATGATCAACAAGCACTGTTCCCTTCTCTTCCCTTTTCAGCTCTTCTATGCAGCATTAACAGAGTTAACACCCCTGAAAACTGATTTAGAAACATCTGACCAAGCCACCCTGCTCAAAGCTTCTCAGTTATTGAACTCTGTGTGAGAACTTTCTGGCTATGGTTCAGACTGTTCAATAAAACCTCAAATAGGTCAAATCTGCCACTGATCTGTATCACGTAACTTCATGAATACAGGTATATACCCCTGCAGATTTTGTCCACTTGACTTCATGAAGAGATCTATGCCATTCTATTCCAGATATAAATTTGACTTGTCCTGGTTTCAGCTGGGATAGAGTTAATTTTCTTCCTAGCAGCTGTGTTTTGGATTTAGGATAAGAAAAATGTGGATATACACTAATATTTTCATTGCTGATAGTCAACGTTTACACCAACTCAAGGACTTAGTGTCAGCTTCTCATACTGTCCCACCAGCAAGGAGACTGGGGGTACACAAGAAGTTGGGAAAGGACACAGCCAGGACAGCTGACCCAAACTGGCCAAAGGGATATTCCATACCATATAATGTCATGCTCCGAATATAACTAGGTGGAAGTCAGCTGGGGGTTTAGACTGCACTTTGAGAACTAGCTGGGCATTGGTGGTTTGCATGCAGGTGGTGAGAAATTGCTTTGCGCATCACCTGTTTTCTATGTACTGTTGCTGCTGCTGGTGCTGCTATTATTATTACTTTCCTTTTCTGTCATATTAAACTGTCTTTATCTCAACTCTTGAGTTGTTGGGGTTTTTTTGTTTGTTCCCTCCTTCCCACTGGGTGGGAAGGAATGAGTGAGATGCTATGTGGTTTTTTTAGCTGCTGGACAGGTTACACCATGATACTAATAGCAATAGAGTAGCTCTGATTCGTATCAGCTGACTTCAAAAGGGCTACACTAATTTATGCTGCTGGAGAAAACTGAAACAAATGTCTGTATCTGTAAAACCATAGTCTGAACTCTCTTCTTACTACAGTATCAAACATTTAAAAATCGACTCTGTATTCTGTTTCCCTTTTTTTGGCCCATTTCTTTAGCAAACATCCACAAAACTCTGATGTATTTTAAGAAAACTAGAACTGGCTGATAATAATGTCAGGTAAACATAATAGAAAGTAGAAATATGCCTCATGTCGGAATTTAGTCAAGTTTTTTTCTGAACTTTGGCTTTTAAAGAAGAGTTCCATTTTGTCTTGCCCCAAACAAACCAGAATGTTTCAAAGCCCAAATGAAAATCATATCAAGTTCTGCACAACTTCAGCTTGATGAAAAGAGAGGCTTTTATCACAGCTTCCAGTAGGAAGCCACTAGGCAAGAAATTTTTCAGCCATCTTTACAAAAATATCTGCAGTCCTTTCATTCTGAAATTTTTACCTTGCTGGTAACACTTCACAGCGAGTTCCACTGATTTCAGAGCTAAGTAGCATCTTTGCAGTCAGCACCTGTCAGGCAGTGATGTCTGAGTTATGTCACCCTAAGAGCACACTCAAGTGATATTGGGCTCTAAGGATCCTTGAGGTAGGATGTCCTCTTGGTTTCCTCTTTGCTTTCTAAAAAGGAAGAAGAAAGCTTAGTAATTAACCACTTCCTTAATTTATCCAAGCGGAAAGAGCATTTCTAATGCTTCTAGGACTCTTCAATCTATCAGGCACATCATTCCTTCATTTATAGCCTGTAAATTGGACTCAGAATAATGAAAAAAGAGATGTCTTTCCATTTTCTTTTTCTTTAAACAGAGATTCTAACTGCCACAAGATTATCCAGAGGTCTTGGAGGACGTCTTCTAAGAACATGCTCCTGACCTCTTTAAATCTTAAAGATCTCTAGATAATTAAGTTTTTTAATCAAGACGCTAAGAACTTCAAGTTAGTGCAGTCTTGGTGCAGGACTCAGTGGATGCAAAATTTAATGCATGTGTGTCAGTTTAGAAGATCACTGTCCCTTCTGTCTTTAACTATCAACAAATCTATGCAATGAGAAACAGACTGTAATCAACCTTTGGCTACCCTTCCTCATTCCCACAGTTGTATTTTTTTTTACTGCAAGACATAAAAATTATAAACATTGCAGCAAGCCTGAAATCAAACAATTAAATGGAGAGCAAATGAAACAAACCAAATGACCAAAGCTGCTGCTGCTTTGCTTCTCTCCTTTTTTCAGCACCCCTTTTCTTTTTAATATATAGATTATCCCACTTGCAGATTTTCAGAACCACCAGAAAACTGAAACAATCTTAGACACACACAGCTCTGCTGCAAAAATCCAGGCTCTGTTGTGTCTCTTATTTTCCACTTGCAGTATCACTGAACTCTTGGACATCCCTGCACAAACAAGACTCTTAACAGCACATTATGTCCTCCTTTTACCATTCTGACAGCAAAAAAATCCTCTAGGCTTTCACCAAACTGAAGGATGATCAGAGGTTTTGTGGTGTGCTGATAACAAACAAACACAGTGAGTCTCTCAAGCTGTAGCTTGGACTGTGGCTTGTATTTCACAAGTGCATGGAGAAAGATCACAGGCAGCCATTACCCCTTTTCACCTCTCTGCATCAGTCAGACAAGTCTCTATCTTCATGACCGTGTGGTGGAGGAAATCTGCCACAGCCTGCAGCTGGGTTAGCTATTGTAAATCAATCTGGTAGGTGGAAAAGCAGTAATGGGATTATTTTTCTCCTGATTTCCCACCTGCCAGCGGTTCAGAATCAGAGCTGTCACCAGGCAAGGAGCCACTTTGAAACAAATCACAAACTCATTCACAAAACTCAGAAAAAATCTATTAATTAAGGCTTAATCCAGATTACACCACCACTGTTGAAACTGGATGCTGGCCCACAAGCTCTACCAACAAATGAAATTGAACTTGTGCCACTTTGTGTTTCTGTAGCTAAGAATGGTCTATCATCGTTTTAATGCCCAATATCACCCACAAAAGACCATAAACTTTTAACACAATGATAAAACAAGGCTTTAACCTTTTAAATAATCTGCATCTTGACTAGCTGTCCAGTCTACTTTCTCCTTGCCTGGTATATTGAGGGGTCATAAACAAAGAGGAATGAGAATAGCCAGTAAATTAAAGTGCAAGCAACTGAAAAGGTCAAAGTAGTATGCTTTATTATTGCCTGTCACTGAGTATATGGCATGTTAAAATTCATACACTGGTCTTTCAAGAAAATAGAAACAATCTCTAAAGTGTATGAGAAATCAATTAGCATGCATCAACTCTACTAAAAATGATTGGACTGGGTCTATCTCAAAAAGCCCATGGATATCAAGAATTGAATCTCTTGTTACCTCTGTACTGCCTTAACAGGTGGGAACTTGGAGAGAGACTATATGACGAATGCTTGCATGTATTTCAGCAATACTACAAATGCAAAGTTAGTGAAAAGAACAGAAGCAGCTAGGATTCAATTGCTGCTGTTGTCCCTTTGCCTCCACACTTATATCCTAACATTAAATTTAAAAAGTGTTAAATTGAACAGGCAGTTTTTACCTCAATTGTCAGCTGTTAATCTGCTGATAAGGCTCTTGTTGCATTAGTCTCATCCACTGGAGGAAAATACTGGATCTCAAGTTGGATCTTGGATCATGAGCACTTTCTGGCCTGTGCATCTCAGGAATACCTAGTATGGCCAGCACTGATCTTTGAAATCTGCTTTAAGCCAGTTATCATAACAGACCGCTCAGGGCAATTCTGTATCATTAACTTGGTTAAAAATGACTGCTCTCTTAGTGAGAACAGCCTGCCTCCTTCTAGTCCCTCAGAGGGGTGCTGCTGTAGGACAGGTCCCTTTAATTCCACAATCAAATTATTAGAAATAGGGCTGGTCAGATGAAGTCTCTTTCGAGGAATTGGCTAATTTTGAATGGGTCTGTTTGTGAGTATAAGCAGAGAAAAAGAATTAGAGGGAGTTGACAGTTCTGAAACATGTTATTTGTGATCAAGTCCACCAAACACTAATGAGACACAATGTCTTGCCTGCAGCACAGCCTGATATATTTTTTGTCACATAATTATATGCTACTGTGGCAGAACATCTTTTCTACAATAATTTTCTTTCGATTTATCTATCTACCTATCATGGGGGAGTGGACCAGCAATTTGCAAAAACCTGTCTTTAAACAATGATAAAAGATAAGTAGTGTCTGTGCTTAACATTTCTCTTGCAGCCTAAATGCTTAAGCTTGCTGATTCAGAATAAATGCATTTTCTCCTACTTTTTCCTTAAGAAGGACATAGAAGTTGTCACAGCTCCTGGATTCATCATCACCATAATTTTATTCTCCCATAGCAGGAAAAACTATTGTATTTTCAGGTGGAACCACAGTCCTGTGGTCACAAAATGGCACCTCTCCTCCAGGAGTTCAAGACTGTGAAATGGCCAGAGAAGATGCCTGCAGTTGGTGTAGCAAATAAGTAGTACATAGATCTCAACTTTTCATAAAGGATAGACAGCAAATCCTCGGATACACCACGGTATCTCTTCCTGCCCTTGGGGGACAAAAAAGGCAAATGCAACTTTTATCATATTAGTTAAACGTACTTTTTTTTGTCATGCTTCAGTCAGCTGCAGAGATAATTTTACCAAATTCTGGTCGCCAAAATGTTTTCTCCTCTCAGATGCTATTGTTACATACAATTAAATGCCATTCAACAGCACAGTTCTTTACTGAGCCTGAAGGAAACTGGATTAATTATCTCAAGATTAAATACTTTGGAAGTTTAACTCAGGAGAAAAGTAGTCTGTGGAAACATGATCCAAACCTGAGTGAGATGCACCAGAATGATGACACGGGTTTATGAATATAAATTCTATAAAAAACCTGTAAGAAGCAGCCCAAACTTTCCCCTACTCCCACCTCAAAAAGCCTGGATGACAGGCATTTGCAGCACAGGTCATATCAACTCCCTCTTGGCCCTGCTAATATTCTCAAAAGTGCATCCAATGGAGATCCATGAAGCTGCAGTACATTTTCTGGAGTCTTGCGGAAGTACTAATGCCTCTGCAACTCACACTCCTCAGCCCATCTCTACATTACACGCAGTACCTGATTCAATGGTGTATGTTAGTATGAGAGTTCCCAGAAAGGAGACATCCTTTTACATACAGCACTTGAT
The DNA here is from genome assembly GCA_013400835.1 of Zapornia atra. Taxonomy (NCBI): domain Eukaryota; kingdom Metazoa; phylum Chordata; class Aves; order Gruiformes; family Rallidae; genus Zapornia; species Zapornia atra. The sequence continues at coordinate 439,636 of VZTU01021204.1, forward strand.
GTACAACAGAGATAGACTTACTCAAAGTCCAGCATGGGAAGGAAAAGATAAATAGCAAACACAATTTCACTTTTGGGAAATGGTTGTAAAGGCCATTTTTTTATCCTTTTTATATCACAGCAAAACTTGTTCAGATATTCCATAGGGTATACATGATCCTTAAAAAACTCTGGGTACTGCATGCTGTTTCTATAACTTATTAGCACATACATTGCAGTTACATTAAAAACCCTGTATGTAACATTTTTGTGATGAGGAATAAATACTCCTTCATAAAATTCTAGCTAAATTATGCCTTTGCAACCTCTTATCTGAAACACATTTTAGTAACAGTGAATAGCGATTCGCTTCCTGTTAGCTGAAAGTCTGGACTGATGGTTACTCCAGGCTCTGCCACTGGCTGGCCCCAGGTAACAACACTGCCTTTGCCATTCATCCTCTATAAAAGCCTCTTTGCTCAAACAGCTGCTCTCTCCAAACATCCCTTCTCTACCTCTTTGATCTCAATTTAAATACTTTGGCCAGCTGTGGTGGTTAACTCCAGCTGGCAGCTGAGCATGATGTCATATGGTATGGAATATCCCTTTGGCTAGCTTGAATCAGCTGTCCTGGCTGTGTCCCATCCCAGCTTCTGCTGAAAATTAACTCTGTCCCAACTGAAACCAAGACAACAGCCAACAGGACTTTGTCGGGGCTGCTGGCTGGCTGTCCACGTGGGAAAGCTAAGGAGAAATAACAACAACATTCTTCATCATCATCAAATAAACCAAAAGAACTGATGAACAGCACAATTTCCCACCACCCAAAACAAATAAGTCAGCTGCTCTGTCTTCTGGCATAACCCCTAGTTAAATACAGAGCATGATGTCATAGGGTATGGAATATTCCTTTGGCCAGTTTGGGTCAACTGTCCTGGCTGTGGCCCCTCCCAGCATCTTGTGTACCCCCAGCCTCCTTGCTTTTTAGTATGAGAAGCTGATAAATCCTTCACTGCTTGGCAACAACTAAAACATTACCATCAGTGTGTTATCAACATTGCTCTCACCTTGAATCCAAACCACAGCACTATAACAGCTGCTAGGAAGAAAATTACCTCTATCCCTGCGGAAATCAGGACATTTTCTTATGTTGGGGTGCCCAGAGCTGAACAGACTCCAGGTGGGGTCCACAAGAGCAGAGTAAGACAATCACTTCCCTTGACCTGCTGGCCACACTTCTTTTGATCCAGCCCAGGGTGTGATTGGCTTTCTGCGCTGTGGATACATGCGGACGGGTTATACTCAGTTTGAATATAGTGAGTAATACAAAAGCAGCATCTGTCATGGCTGTTGCATATGTTTTCTGCTTTTAGTTTGAATTCTACATACCAGGGTAGCAAGGTGATAAGCATAAATGATATTCCTAAATAAGTGAGGAATCAACAGCTTCCATTTGGTAAACTACAGAATAAGCTGTGCTCAGACCTCTCCCACCTATTTATGACCTATAAAATTTCCTTTATTCCCCTGTATTATAAAAGATTAGCTCACAACCTCTTTTCCTTTTGGTCTGGTGTTGAACACGAGATCACTGAAGGCTGTGAACCAAGAGGTCACAGAAAGAGAAAATCCGATGGAAAATTCTCCCAGCCTTAACTGGGCGGAATATGGGTTGAATTCTATCCCAGCAATTAAAGCTTTGATTTCATCCCCTTGAAATCCTTCAGTTTGCATTTTTCAGAGATCTGCAGAAAGTTGCTTTCCCCGGACTGAGGAGATTATCACAAAGACGGCTAGAAAGGGACATAACTTACAGCATTACTTCCACAGAACCTTTTATTCTTTTCCAGCTGAGTTTCTTGTCTATGACTCATATTTATCTTCCTTTCCTGCTCATTAAAGTTACTGTACTTATGACTGAAAATGCTAGGAAAGGCTCTGGTCTAATCAAAGTAAATCACCTTTTCAATCTTCCTTTGCATAGGCAGCTTGTTCATCAGCAGAGAACAGATCTAGGAGAACATGGCTGAGGGAAAATAAGAGAAAACACATTTCAAGTAGCTTCCAGGAAGCTCATTTTTTACCAGTATGTCATATCTCACTGCAAAAGGTTGAGTTCACTGCTCATTAACATGTTGCCCAAGCTGGATGCGATCTAAAAGTACAGATATCCCTTGAGAGCTATTGCTCTACAAACATTTTCCATTTTTGGCATCCCTGGGGCACTCTAGAAGCCACCAAGTGAGAAGAAAACCTGTTGCAAAATGCATCTGTTGCTGACCAGGGAGGTGCCACTACTGGTCCCAGTACCGAGGGAATACTGAGGATTACAGGGACACACACCAGACAGACATTTCCCAGAGTCTGCAAGCAGATTCATGTACAGGCTACCTGGGTATGTCCCGTCATGGCCAAAAACATGTGTGACATGGCCAGAGTTCCTCAAAAGAAAATTAAAGCTCCTACGCTGAACATCTAACATGTACCATGTATAGCCACCAAAGATTTTGAAGGGTACAGAGTCACTACATTCAGCCTGCACAAACATAACAGATTAGCAAAACAAATATGTTTTTTAAATCAACCTAAATCCAGCCAGCCAGCAAGTAGGTTTAAAAAAACCCAACTTTCTTAAAAAATACTTTATTTTCCTTTAGGACCACTTTGAAATCTGGCAGTGAATGTCATGCCAGGTAGTTTTAGCACCCAGGAGGGAGAAATAGGATTTGTTTTTAAAAGCATTTCATCTCAATACAGTTAGCAGGAGAAACTGCATGTTCCAGTGGCTACATCATCAAGTTGGAACTTACAGCATGTCTAGAACCATGCCAGGGAGCACCATGCTGAATGCAGACTCAACTCTTGGACCAAAAGCAGGAAAAGGCACAACAGCATGATGCTGGGCTGTGCCCTTAGTACTGCCGGGAGCCCAAGCTTATTAATTGCAGTACAGTACACCATTGATGTGACCGTGCTGCTCAGCGAACCCAAGGGAATGTCCTTTGCCATGCTGCAGCATGATACTGTTGATCTCCCTTGCCTGGCACTTCCAGGGCTGCCCCTGCACCAGGCTCCAAGGCATAGTGCAGAATGTCCCTTCAGAAACCTGAGCATGGCAGCTAGCTGACACACTTCAATTGCACCGGACCCTGGGTGAGGATCCCCACCTCTCCCCACACCTTCTTGGGTTTTGTAGGTTTGGAGTTTTGTTTTTAACATGTTTTCACACCACTATACAAGTTGTGCTTTTTATATCTTAAGATACTTTTTTAAAAAAGGATTGTGGTGGTGGCAAGAAGCAAGACTTTCCCACTGCGGTTGGTGGCAGAATTACACGTGTTCTGGGGTAGCCTTCTAGGCTTGTCTAGTTCTCTGGAGGGAAGAACCAGTCTCAAAAAGGATCCTTATATATTTATATAATAGTGTATATATAATATATATTTATAATTATATAAAATGACTATCACCATACTGATAAACATTCTTTGGAACCACTCTGACAGCAGAGGTAAGAACAGGAGTCAGCCTGTTAAATATAACTCTGAAAAATCAGAATCAGGCCATCTAATGCCACTACACATACTGTCACTGCAGAAGGTATAATGAAGCACTGCACATAACTATGAAATGAAACATTAGCAGTAAAAACTCGAGCAAAACCAAAACCTGTCCACAGAGCATTTGAGTTTTAATGACAAGAATCTGTTTAGACAAAATTCTTTATCCTCAAAAAAACTCTCTGACTGAGTTAAGGTGGCAAATCAGCTGTGTTTTTAACCACCTGAGATGTTCCTGTTCTGGAAAGCATGTCTGCTGAGATAAAAGGATAATTCTGACGCATCGGTATTTTACAACAAAGACCTACATGAAAATACTCCATCAAAACTGCTGAGGCAAACTGGGCTTTTGATTAAATAGGAAAAAGTACAGTTTTACACTGAAAAAAAAAGCCCAAACACCCCAAACAGAAAATCTCTCTTGGGCTTTGCTACTGCAGTGCTTCAAAAGAAAATTAAGTTCCTCCTCCTTCTCCTGTGAGATCCCACTCTACTCTGTTGGTCAAGCATCCTAGCTGATCTGTCCATCTCACACCATGAGCAAGGACTCCGGCAGAGGAGTGCCACCTCTCTTCAAAGAATAATCACTAGTCACTAATCACTGAAAATATACTTTAGATAAAATTTCCAGCACAGAAAAAGAGCAATGCATCACTTCAGGAAAGCAAAACCAGAGTTAGTGGTTTACCAGCTTGTATATACTATCATCATTCTTGATACGTTCAGAGCTCACTGCAAAACATATTCTTATCCCTCTGCCAGTGATTTGGAAGTGGCAGAAGTACAGAGTAGTGAAACAAAGTGTTTCCAGCATTAGGAAAATGGACTGTTGAAGAGGCAAAAGACTAGTGGTAGATTTTTCTAGCTTCCTGTCTTGATGTTGGATTCATTTGCAAGCTCCTGTCTGACTTGCAATTACTTTACTGCACTTTTCTTTGCTTGGCTATCCACGAAGGCTGAACTTTATGTCATTTTGCCTCCTTGGTCCTCCATTCCCTCATCACGTACTTGTGTGAAGCAGAGTATCCACCAAGCAACACTCCCCTGTGCAAAGCGGCTTCATGCTGACATACTCTAGCTATACCGAGAATTAACAAGGAATAGTATTCCTCACCAGGACCTCATAAAACTTTAAACAGAGACATGGGTAATACAACCCTGTATGCAAGAAAACTGTCTTTGCTGCCATCACAGGTATTCCTCCCTACTGCAAAGAATAATCTATCTGCACTTTCCAGGGGACAATAATCCACCTGATGATCAATATGGCACGGCAGACAGTGGGCAAGGCACAAACCCAGGGGAAAAGTTAATGGTCTCCCTGCTTCTGTCCCCTGTTCAGGTGATATCATCTATACTCAGTACCACTCTCTTGCACTCTGGCTGTCTAGCTCATCATTTTCCTGTACCAGGAATTGCAGACTTTGCATAAAAGAGCTCAGTGAATTATATTTTTTGCCTTTTTTCTTTTAATTCAAATGAGATTCACGTTTGAATCAGGCTTTGGGGTAAGGTTCAAGGTTAATTCTTTTTTTATCCAAATGTGTCTCCCCTATCCTTCATTTCAACCTGCAAAAATACCTCTCCTTGGCATTTTCTGACAGCCCTGGCTTTATCTTCACCAGCTGCTGAGTTGCTTTGGACATACTTAGCCTGTTAGCAGTTAAGAAAGTCAGTCTTTAAAAGAAAGATATGGAAAAACAGACAAGTGAAACAATTATGATCTCAGATCTTTTTTTACCCCAGCCACTGGTGTAAGGTCAGTCCATTCTGTGAGAAAACCGTTCCTAAATACCATGTAGGTGTCAGCTCTACCATTAACTGTTTCCTGACTGATTTACTGAAGTCCCTGCTCCCACAGGACATGCATCAGCACACTAACCAAGGACCTGTACTGCTGTCAGCCTCCTCCCCACAGCAGCCAGTCTCATACTAATGCCTTGGCACCCCTGCATCCATGCACTGGCAGCAAGGGTAGGGAAGTAAAGTCACCCAACCCAACTGTGACTTCTTGCTTGATGTCAACCCTTTAGATTTGCCCTGATTTCCCTAGTAAGCTGCTAATGAGAGTATTTTGCTAGAAGAGGGAAGAAACTAGACCATCTCTCCCTGAAAAAGAAGAGCCCAGAGATGGTGAACAGCAGATGCTCCTCATGCCTGTGGGAACCACCAAGCTGCATGTACAGTAACTGACCACAGTGTCCCTAAATCTGTGCCCTTACAGGCACTGCTGCAGTGGACACACTGCATGGCAGGGTAAGATTGTGTTTTATGTCACTGCCTGCACCAAAGCCCTTGTATTTGTTTCAACAAGTGGAAACATTTGCTCTTATCTGCATAAATCAAGCTATCTCCTTCATCCTCAATTTCCTGCATGTCTGATAAAACCTAACACTTTGGGAAACCAAAAGAGAATTATTGCAAATTCTTGAAAAGTCCATCTGAATAGCACTGTTCACAGCTCCAGATGCTTGTTATTTCAGAGACGGTCCCAGCTCAGCTACAGGGAATGGAAGGGAGCTGGTGTGCTACACGCATTTGCTGGGTTTATAGCAGCATAAATGGGGTGAGCATGTGTGCTGGATTTGGCTGGCACAGAGTTAATTTTCTTCATAGTAACCAGTATGGGGCTGTGCTTTGGATTATCAACACTGAAAACAGTGCCGATAATACAGAGCTAGTTTAGTTATTGTTGAGCAGTGCCTACACAGAGCCAAGGCCTTTTTGTGCTTCTCACATCACCCCACCAGTGAATAAGGCTGGAGGGGTACCACAAGAAGCTGGGAGGGAACACAGCTAGGACAGCTGACCCTAACTGACCAAAGGGATATTCTGTATCATTTGCTGTCATGCCCAACATAGAAGGGGCTGAGAGAAGGAAGGAAGGAGGGGACATTTGGAGTGATGGCATTTGTCCTCCCAAGTACCCATTAGACATGATGAAGCACGACTTTCCTGGAGATGGCTGAAGGTCTGCCTGCCCGTGGGGAGTGGGGAATGGATTCCTGCTTTTGCTTTGTCCCTGACCGCACCTTTTTCTTTATTTATTAAACTGTCCTTATCTCAACCCATGAGTTCTCTCACTTTCACTTTTCCCTTTCTCTACCCCATCCTACCAAGGCAGGGGTGAGGGTGAGCAAGTGGCTGCATTGTGCTTAGCTGCTGGCTCAGGTTAAACCACAACAGCACATATGAATCAAGTTGCTCTAGTAATGGGTTCCCTCTTAGGCAGGACCGAGCTGACTCCAGCAAAATGAAGCTGCATAGGACTTAAGTATTTAGACAGATAAATGTGAATATCTGTGCTATAATAAAGGAGTAATTTGTGTGAAGGGAAATTGCATTATGCTTATTCAAAGTCAAATTTATTTCTACCCTTTCTTATTAAGAAACTAATTTTAAAAATCCCAGCCTCAGGTCAGGGTTATACTTATAGGGCTGATTTAGTGTCTGCCAGTACAGAATTCAGAATTCCTATGAAATTCCTTACTGTAGTCAATCAACAGCATAAACCCCCTACTTGGGCCAAGAATTCTCTATTTTTCTTTTAATTAAAAAATAGCTTGAAGGCATGTAAGGCTTAAATTACTTACATAGAGAAAAACGCTTCTCTAAGAAACCTATTAGGAGATATGGCTTGAGAGCAACAGAAGCTCTTCAGAATAAACAGAATTTTAAATTTTTTTAAGGTAATAGAGAACTGGGGAGATATTTGGGAGAATTTTCTTCAGCTCATTTTGGACTGTAATTTTCAGCCCTGAAGCCATAGTTCAGTTACCTCCAAGGAGATCAAGAGAGAGCTGTTGGGGGAAGAGTCATTCAGCAGAACAGTGGCAGGAGCTTGTCTGCATGTGGATCTCTGGCAGTGTGGGTTTTTTTAAAATATGCATACCTTGGATCCAAGTCAGTTACAAAAATACAACCCAAAGATCACTACGGCAGTTTGGCTTGCACATCAGCTGGCAATTTTGTGACATAGATATTGCTAGTTGGCATAAAGCACCCATAAGCTCTAATGCAAACAAGAGTGGTAAACAACCTCCACTGACCCCAAAAACATAAATGGGGGAGGGGGGGAAATTCAAAGCAAAATCCCAAAGTCTCCTGCTGTTTGGCTTCCTGGAGCTGCACTGTCCGGAGGACCTGGAGTACCCTTTGCCTACAAGAACAGCATCCCCATGCTTAGGCAGCCTGTCTGCCTGCCCTAGAGGAATGTGCAAAAGCCCTATGCCATGTGAGCAGAGGAGCAGAAAGATTAAAGCCAAAGAGGACTGTGAGATGTAATTTTTAGCTAGCAGGCAGACACTCAACAGCATCAGGTTGTATTGGGTCAGCCGGAGCAAACAGCATTTCAATCAGTCTGTATTTACAGGAGACTTACAGTGCAACCACAGATAAGTTAACAAGCGCACACCCTTCCATGGCAACAGTGGTATGCATTTCCAGCAAGACAGGACCTGACAGACCAAGTTCAGCAATCTCTCCTAGGGAAGCATCAGGAATATGGTCCGCTCCACTCCCATTTCCCAATTTTCTTCTGATGGGCTATTGTTTTCACTTAAACAATGCAGAATCCTCCAGTACCTCATTCTCTAGTAGCAACACTGGGGAAAAAAAAAAAAAAAATCCCCCATCCAGAAGTGGCAGAATTATTCCTCAAGTGAAGGCCAATGACCACATAACAGAGTTGAACTCTAGTTACACTTAAAATCAAAGCCTTACATTCAAGAGCAGATCACAACATTACAGTGACCAGACACAAGGCTTAAATGACTGAGAATTTCATTCAAAAATATGGATGGACTCATTTAAACACTAATAAGCTGTTGTCTTGGCCTATCTGCAGACTAACTGAAAAAGAAATAGAATAACTTTTAAAGGGCTCTCAAACAGTAGCTGCAACTTTTGAATTATTCTTCAGCAAACAGGTCACCCACAGTGAGGGGGACAGATCAACCTGATGCTGGTAAGGCAGAATGTCACAGAAGACAGGAATTTCTCTCTTCTCTAGCTGCTTAATGAGGACTTCCCTATCCTTGCAGCAAGAGACCTGTGCAGCTCTCTGGGCATAGGTGAAGAACAAGAAGCACCTATCACTCTAAGTCCTGACCTTCAGTATGCTGAGGAATATGGAGGAATTCAGCTAAGGACAACAGCAGCCAAAACAAAAGGAACTCAAATTTTGTGTTGAAAACTCCCATACTTACTTATGCTTTACATATTCCAACAGTAATGGATTAGAGCAGGACTCCTCCGTGTTTGTGAATGTGTGGATCCTCTTTTGGCTTATCAGCTTTCATGTAGTCCTGAGTCGGCAGTAGCTAAGCTACTCCAGGCCAGGAACACAGACTGCCCTCCCAGGCTGTGAGCATTTCCTCTGGTCCACTGGCACTGAACAGGGACCAGAGATGCAAGACAGTAGACAGCTAACAAGCTAGTGTAAGCACTTGCAGGTTGTGACTTTCCCTGGGTCTCGTGGTCCTGCCCTTTAGACCAGGAATAAGTGCTGTCAGCTCAGAGAAGATGCAGCCGTTTCAGACTGATGCCAACATATTCCTTTTTGACATTCCCACTTACAGACAACAGCATCATGCAGCTGGCAGAGACTGCTGAAATAAAACAAGCAGCTTCACTGGATGTAACATAACTTGGGGCAAAAAACAGCCTGCAAGAAAGAGAAGCCTTCACTGCGATCCTGCCAGGACTTACATCCTCCGGAAACTCTACCAGGATGAAAAAACTACACTGGAGCTGAGCACAAGGGAAGTGGTCTATCAGAGAAGATGAAAGCTACATCTTTCCTTAACTGACTCTGTTTTGTGGCACTTGCACATGTGGGAAGGTGGCTGCAGAAAGTTGCGTGGTAGCAAACTCTTAAACACTCTCTTACTAAAACAGCCAGCAGTTTATGATAACACATTAAACTTTGTGCAGAAAAAGAAGGGTTACATCATAAGCTCTATTCAGAGGCAGCTGTAAGAAGTCGTCACCATTTTGTTGCCAGTAACTAGCTCTGATCTTACCCAGATGACCTTAACATGTACTAGCATATAAAAAATAATGCAGATCTGACCTGCCAAGTTTGATCCCATGATTGCCAAAGCTGGATTCTCCCTCTAGACCTCCTGCCACTAACAACCTCTGAGATATAAGAGCATTTCCAATTATTTATTTATTTCCCTGGAAGCACCATAGAAAGAACAAAACACTGGGATTCTTTGTCTTTTTATGGAAACTTTCTGTTTATTTCGGCATTTCTTTAGAGCGGTGGCCTGTGCAACAGACTGCAGAATGGGCCTTGCTTGCTCAAGGCCTGTATCAGGGAATAAACCCAACCAGCATAATTGGAGCTACATCTCTTTACACCAGCCCAAAGATGTGACCCCTGATCTTTGATTACTCTGGTGGATCAGAGTGCTGCAAGGCAGGGATTTTTCAGGAGTCCTTTATCTACTTGAATTGCCTGGCCAGCTACAAGTTACAGAGGCTGTAAATAAGGGGAAATTGGGATGGCAAACCGATCAATTACAGAATATTGAAAAGATCAAGGAAGTGGCAGCAATGCTGCTAGAGCCAATATGGAAAAGCCTTTCTTGTCCAATAACATCATTCTTGTGACAAAGATTATAACAAGATGGAAAATGGCACAACATGAATGCATTCTGGTGGCGATGATTGCTGTGAGAATTGGGACCGGTTCATACTTCACCCACTCTGTCTATCTTTCCTTGATGCTGTATCCCAGGCAACCCAGGCTGAAGGTGTTATATTTATTATGGCATCGTCTCTTTTTATCTCTTGTAGTGAAACCCAACATTAAATTCTCTCTCCAGCTTCCGTTCTTTTAAACAAGCAGGAAAACGTGACATTGTTACCTTCACTCAATCTCCTAATTAGCCCAGTAGAATACATGTATTTCTTCTCTTTCTGAGATCATCTGTGCCATGGGTCTCTAAAGTGGTTGCTGCTAGCACATTTTCTGCATCATCTTGTACAAGGGGCTGCCCGGTGCTTTTGGAGCTGGGCTTGGTTTCATTTCCACCACACAGCAGGTTTAAGGCCTTAAAAGAGGTGAGGTCTGGAGATCATATATAGAGCTCGAGACACAGCATGATGCCTGTCTGGAACAGGTAACATTTTGCCTCTCTGTACAGGGTCTGCTAGATAGCTTAAAGCCCTCTAGTTAAAAAATGCATATAAATGAAAGAAATTTCAGCATATTTCAAGATTTCTACATTCACCTTGTGAAATCCTTTTTCTCTTTTTTTATTGAAAAGCTTCTTTGAGCCATTGAAAACGCTCTTTTATATCTCAGAGGTTGTTAGCGGCAGGAGGTCTAGAGGGACAATCCAGCTTTGGCAATCATGGGATCAAACTTGGCAGGTCAGATCTGCATTATTTTTTATATGCTAGTGCATGTTAAGGTCATCTGGGTAAGATCAGAGCTAGTTACTGACAACAAAAAGGTGACGACTTCTTACAGCTGCCTCTGAATTGAGCTTATGGTGTAACCCTTCTTTTTCTGCACAAAGTTTAATGTGTTATCATAAACTGCTGGCTGTTTTAGTAAGGTGGTTTAAGAGTTTGCTACCACGCAACTTTCTGCAGCCACCTTCCCGCATGTGCAAGTGCCACAAAACAGAGTCAGTTAAGGAAAGATGTAGCTTTCATCTTCTCTGATAGACCACTTCCCTTGTGCTCAGCTCCAGTGTAGTTTTTTTCATCCTGGTAGAGTTTCCGGAGGATATAAGTCCTGGCACAGTGAAGGCTTCTCTTTCTTGCAGGCTGTTTTTTGCCCCAAGATATGTTACATCCAGTGAAGCTGCTTGTTTTATTTCAGCAGTCTCTGCCAGCTGCATGATGCTGTTGTCTGTAAGTGGGAATGTCAAAAAGGAATATGTTGGCATCAGTCTGAAATTCCTTGCCAGGGCAAAAAACACCTCTTTGTAGCATCCCTTCCATGGAAAACCTAGTCTTTGTCTCATTCGGAAATAAACCCCCTTTTGCCCACTGAAACATGAGCTTCCCTTTTTTAAGAGCCAATACTGACAGAGCCCTCTCCGGCAGCACGTGAACTACATTGCCCCTCACGCTACCCACGTGCTGGTACAGATGGAGCACCACAATGATATCTGAGCACCACAGAGGCAGCTCTACCTGAACATGTTTGCATGGTGAGGGCTATGGGACAGCATGTCATTCACGAAAATTGCCATTGCAAGTTCTGTGTACTTCTTCCATGGCAAAAATTTTATCCTTGCTTAGAGAGAATCGGTCCAAAGGCTGCCTTAGAGCTCCAATCTGCCAGCTGAAGTTGCAATTATCAGGCAGCTCGCAAAAGCTGTATGTAAATTTATAACAAAATAATCAATTGGGGACAACAAAACACTCCTGTGAGACACTCACTGCATTGATTGCATTGGGTATGGATGCAGCATAGTGAAGGTCAGCACAGAGCTGTTCTACAGAGGCTGCTTATTTTTCACTCTGCAGAAGAGTGTTTTCTGTTTGCAGTACTACAACAGAGTATTAAAAGGATTACACTGTGTATACATGCAACATACTTTCTACCACATAGGATAAAGCATAAATGCTCAGAAAATTACAATATCTTTGAACTTTCCAGATCAATCTGACTGAACTACATACACCATTTTAAGTTTACAATACATTTCTTGACATCAAAGGACGGGGAAAAAAAAGATAGTGTTTTTTTTTTTTTAATCAGTCTGATTAGAAGCACTGCTGTGACATCTCTTCTGTGGAGTTTCAATAATTCAGTGATTTTCTTTTAAATTGCAGTATTTTGTATATTTTAATCTCTTGTTTTATTTGGCTGCCTTTGAATTCATTTCCAGGGAGCTCTTCTGTTAGAATCCTGGTATATATTTTTTTGTTGCTTTGGCATTTTAGGATTTTAATGGTCATAAGAAACGCGAACTGGGAATAATTAGGTTTCATATTAGCAAAATAAATTGACTGAAAGCAATTTAACAATCACCAGAAAAACCACCTTGTACTGATCTGATATATATCTGTATCTCTCCCCCTGGAGTTAACTTTGAGATCATTGTCTTTACTCCTAAACAGCTCTTATCCATTGAATAGAGGCATGCAGTCCAGGATCAGCAACACAGACTTCCCAGAGAAAGCTGCTTCATTTTCTCCATCTACATTGGCATAGTGAGCAGGGAGTTGTTGGTTTAGAGGCATATATTTAACTCTCATAGTGGCTGCCCTGATATCAACAGTGTTATGCTGATTTTCATCAGTTAAGAATCAGTCCCGTGGTTTTCCTTTAAATTAATTCCTAACAATTTCAGTAACGTGTAACTTATGCTAGAATACCAAAGTAGCACAGCTTCTTTCTAACCCTGTGCAGCAAGCAGAGGTCACTAGGTAAACTTTTTCTTCTTTGCTTTCTGAATTTTAATTGTGGTTATTTCACAGCCTGGCTCTAATTTCCAACACTAATTTATAATGAAATCTCTGTATTTTGTGTAGCTCCTGGATTTACGTTTCTTGCTTGCTGGGTTGCTTTGGAGATTGTTACCTGACTCCCTGCTAAGAAGCTCCATATAATTGCAAAAAAAATTTGCAAAGCCCTTTTCCCCAAAAGTTTTCCAGGAAGAGTTAGCTAGAGTCAGTTTTCTGCCCCACAACTCAACATTGTTTGGTCTTTTTGCATCATCTCTGTTTTACACTGTGTATGAACCAAATGCACAGACTCGCAACAATCTAGGGCCTAATTATAAAAAGGGGGTTGGGGCCAAGACTGTCACCTCAGAAACTGTGCTGGAAGAGTTACAAAAGGCAAGAGGATATATGATGGTGGCATCTAGAAGGGTCATAAGCCATTAACTAAAGTTAACAGTCAAGCTAGTTGACTGCAAAGGCACCCAGACTTTTCCTCATAATCCTCCCACCAACAGTTCCCAGTGTTTTGGTTCATTTGCTAACATGGAGACTGGAGCGAGACACCTTCCTCTACTCAGTTGACCAAAGGTGCTAGGAGTAGCCAAAATGCAGGCAGTGGGGACCTTTCTGCAACTGGGACTATTTGGTGCAAAGAAGAACATCACACAATGGCTCTAAAACCAAGAATATTTTAAAAGTCTGCCCTGAAAACTACACTTAAGCTGGGAATGGCAGCAACGATACCTAACCAGGGATAAGAGAGCCCCTGCTCTTCACTAGCCTCTGTAGGGCTGCAAGATGATTGGGAATGCACTGAAAATTGCACACAGCCATCTCATACTTCACTTGTTTGGCCTCCTTCACTCCTTTCCATTTTTAAGAAAGAAGGATCATTCCTAGAGCCCCAGTTTACTGATCCTTACTTCTGCTAGCCGATGGGAATATTCCTGCAAGCAAGCCTGGTCTGGTTTGTAAGATCCTGCCTTATATTCTAGGCTGGCACCACCATTGTGCTGTGTTTGATTTATGGTTAATATTCCTGTCAGCACTGCAGGCCTTTGACACTCAAACCACATTACTCAATTCCACCTACTGTTGCCAATAACAAGCGCTGAAGTATCAGTTCCCAGCGGTTTGATATGTAAAGCTGAAGAATAGTTAGATTATTACTAGTTATGCAGACAGCACATTTGACAGCCTTGCAATGATGTTTTCAGCTGTCAGTTATTGCAGCTACTGTGTGGAAACCACAAAAGGGGCATACTCTGAATATGCACTATGAAGACGTCTACTTTGAAAAAAGCAGACTTCTGGATAAATACATTTTGTGACATAATTGTGCTAACTCAAAATCATCTTTATTGCTTGGAAGAGAGGCAGTTTTCCACTTGCAAATTAATTATAGTAAGCTTGAATCACATCAACACTAAAAGAAAGTGCGGGCATGAACATTTTTAGCACTAATTCTGCGCTGCAAGAAATTCTCACATGACAAATGCCTGTAGTACTACAGCTTACCTCTGTAAACAACAGTAGTGAGTGAACTGCAATATTTCATCCAACCAAAAGAAATTATTCATTTCTCATTAAAAAAAAAAAGCTAGTATAAAGGGAAATCAATGTTATGGAAGGTTTGGCTAGTTTGCCTTGGGAAACCTGGACTACTGGGGGCTGATGCCATTCATCTGTATGAGGAGGGGAAGGCTTGCCAAGCTGGTGAAGAGGGCTTTAAACTAAGGTTTGCAAAGGAGGGGAACCTCAACCCATTCCACTCCTACCAGTTCCATGCCAGTACCAGCAATAGGTGCGCAGGGCCTGGAGAAGGACAACAGGTCATCAGGAAAGCACCTAAAGCACAGCACAAAGGAATTCCAGCCACTCCAACCACGCAGTCAGCTTCATAAGGGCCCAACTTCATATCCCAGGTAATTTAGGAAAGGTAACTTTCAGCCCCAATGAGGCCAAAGTCTGCTCTCCTCAAGTCCAGAGTAGTGAGTTCACTGCTTCCCCTCCTCGTTACCTTGAAGAACTTTAACTCCAACATTTCATGGTTACTGCAGCCAAGGCTGCCCTTGAGCTTTACATTCCCCACCCGTTGCTCTTTGTTGGTGAGAACAAGGTCCAGCACGGCACCTGTCCTTGTCTCCTTTATTGTGTGGAGGAGGAAGTTTTCCTCAATGCATTCCATAATGTCCTGGATTGCTTGTTTCTCGCTCTGTTGTCCCTCCAACAGACATTGAGGTGCTTGAGGTCCCCCATGAAGACCAGAGCTTGTGAAGATGAGGCTGCTCCTATCCATCTGTAGAAGGCCTCATCCGATCTGTTCTCCTGGTTAGATGGCCTGTAGCAGACCCCTGCTAAAATGTCTCCTAACCCTGCATTCCCTTTACTCCTGAGCCATAAGCTTTTGGTCAGTTTCTCATCCACCCCCAGACAGAACTCCTTGCACTCCAGCTGGTCATTGATGTATAGGCCCCCACCTCATTTCCCCTGCCTGTCCTTCCTACAGACCTTGTATCATTCCATTGCAACCCTCCAGTCATAGGAGCCATCCCACCATGTTGGATCTTATGGTGACAATAAGATCAGACCCCTGCAGACGTGCACGCATCTCTAATTCATTTATTCTCCATGCCTTATGGCAGCCTTCTTGTACCTGAACAGGGCCCACAAGAAAGCTGGAGGGGGACTATTTACAAAACATGTAGTGATAGGACAAGAGGTAATGGTTTTAAGCTGAAGAAAGGGAAGATTTACATTAGATATTAGGAAGAAATTCTTTACTGTGAGGGTGGTGAGACACTGGAGTAGGTTGCCCAGTGATGTTGTGGCTGACCCCTCCCCTGGCAGTGTTCAAGGCCAGGTTGCATGGGGTTTTGAGTAACCTGGCCTAGTGGAGGGTGTTCCTTCCTATGGCAGGGGGGTTAGACCTAGATGATCTTTAAGGTCCCTTCAAACCTAAACCATTCTATGACTCTATAAATCAGTATTTGAACTTAAACAGACACGGTGTACAGAAAGCGCATGATCAACTTTTTTGTGGAAATCAGTTTGATTTGCAGTTTCTCCAAGAGAAAAAACACATCGGTTATCTCTTCAAGTTAATGGCTGAAGTCAATTAGTATTTGGGTGAGGAATTGAAGTTTTACTCTGATTATTTTAATGAAATTTTAATATAGAGACATTAAAAGACGGACATCAACCTGATCAATGAAATCTTTAAAAACACTACCATAAGTTCTTTCAATCTTACCTTTAGCTGAAGTAATTAAAAGTTTGTACCCAGATATTAAAATAAATAGCCTAGAACCCAATTGCTAGACATTGTTTTAGCGTAACACATGCTAGTAGGTTCCTATTGGACTGAATTGCCAATGGTACCTGACTACTATTTCCATGTAATTTTTCTACTGTTCCAATAAAGCTCTGAATAATTATGCAAATTCAAACTTTCCAACAACAGAAGCTCAGGAGAGAGTTACAAGAACAGGAAAAACTTCCCCTTTGTGCTCAGCCCCCATTAAATTCTTTTGCAACCATTTGAAAAGATGGTATGTATTTTAGTTATGTACCTACCAGGTTGTGTGCAGCGTGTTGTGTTCCAACATAGCCAATGCTGGCATCTCTGATCTTTTTTGAAGACATGAGGATATATATTTATTTGCCTTCAGTCCTGAAGAATCTTGGACTGTTTCAGCACTGACAGTAGGAGCTCAGAGAGCTGCCAGTATCTGGTTACTATTTTTGCTTCCTCTGCTGCTAATCCTGTAACACAGAAAAGATATTCTGAGTTAAGGTTAATCAAATGTTGACACAAGGGTCCAGAGAGGATGGGGAAAAACTCAAAACTCAACTGGACAAGACCTAAGCAACCTGCTTTTATAGGACCTTCTTTGAGCAAAGGTTGGACAAGAGACCTCCAGAGACCACTTCCAACCTATATTATGCCCAAGTTTTAAGACGGTTTTGAACTCAAGAAAACTTTCTCTGCTGCCACTTTCATAAATGCTGGAAAATCAACAGTATCACAAATCATCCCCATCCTATGGTGAACAGTCCAAGACAGGTAAATAAACAGCCTATGCATTACTCTTCCTGACACATGCTTTCCCCTGTGAGAAAGTGCTCTAATTTGCTTCAAATACCCAAGAATAGATTTGAGAGAAAAGGCCCACAACCAGCAGTATCTCTCTTGTGCTATTTGCCCACCATGCAGTGGATCCTCAACCAGGGCACTCAAGAAAGGTGGAAGCAAGTTTCCCATTCCTAGTTTCAAGAAAAACTAATCAAGCATGGGTATCTTATTTGGGAAAAGTTGCATGGTAAACAGAACTGTAACATTTTTAAGCAGCTGCAATGAAGGTTTTTGCAAGCAAGAGCAAACAGGCAAACTCCTGTTTTAGGCAACATTTAATTTGTCCTTTCAAGAGGTTTTTTAGGGTTTGGGTTTTTTTTTTTTTTTAATGTGGTAATCAGAAAAAAAATCTTACTAGGGTTATCATAAGAAAAAAAAGGGAACTTGGAGCACAGTGGCTGATTAACATAAACCAACGCAAGGGATTCTTCATGTTGTACTAATGGCTTTGCCAACCACAGCATCTGACCATCAGGTTCTGGATTCATGGTGCTAGCCATGTGGCTTTGTCAACACCATGCATAGCTGGAGATTTGCACAATGCAGACTCATCTCTTAAAAAAGAGCAATTTAAAAACTAGCCAACAGCAGTGAAAGCACTCCTGTTGATATCAAAAGCAGCACAACAGTAAGAGAGAACATGCTAATAGCACGGGCAGACAGGTGTGCAGCTATGCATGCTCACAAAGAATAAAAATAGTGCAGCCCTCCATTGAGCAACTTGTATTCAAGATTTATTGATTCTATCTTCCACCAAATGAGAAATAAGTGAAGCAAATCAAAGCAGAAGCTAAACGGAGTAGAACAACATGAAACCTGTGCAGGATGAACATCTCCGTGCCCATCGCCTGAAGCAACCTGCTGCTGAAGGATAAAGTGCCAATGCTAATCAGATGATCGTTTTCCCTTCCCATTAGGCATTCTGCTAACTCAACAGATAAGCTCTCCTGTCCTCTAGGAATGTAAGCTCAACTCGGAGGTAGTCCTGATTCCCTTCTCAGACAATTTTCAGTCTTCTTGCTATCTCCTGGTCTTAAGAGAAGTCCTGGAGATGCTCTACATTCTCCCTCTCCCTCCCACCCCCCACCCATGATACCAAGCACTACCTAGCCTGCAGCACTGCACTGCCAGCCTTACAAACTCTGCCAGATATCTTGCTCTTTTAAGAAAAAGTATGAGCTCCTGAAGAGCATGGGCTATTGAAAGACTGTGTGCTGATCTCCAGCTGGGGAGAAGACTAAGTTATAGCAGGGATAGCAGAGTATGCACTGATCAGAAAACAGCTATCATTGATTCTTTGAAGGGCTAGGAACCTTCCCTGTGCTGAGAGCCCAGAAAGCCTGAAAACAGCTTTTCCTGGTCACACACTCACCTGGAATTTTTTTATCCAGCACTAATGCATAAAAAAACCAAAACAAAATGAACCAACCAAACAAAAAAACCCCACAAAGATACAACAAGCAGTGGAAGAAGTAAAACTGTAGACTCTATCAGCCTCAAGGCCACGATTTTCCCACCTCATCTTACTTAAAGGTAAATACAACACAGCTTTCTGGCAAAGAAAAGAGAGAAGTGTTACTTTGAGACATCTTACAGGACCGTGGGACAGGAAAATAGACAAAGATTTTTACCTGCATTCAGTCTTGGCTGGGCCGGCTTACAGGGCCTGATTTAAAGCACTTGGTACTCAGCGACTTCCATTAGGCTTTAAATGGAGCCCAGCAGCTGATTTGTAAATAATGGTCAAGTGAGAGGAATGATGTACAGAGAAAAATAATAATACTTCTGCATACTAAGTAGGATTGATTCCTCCTGGTGTGTGCTTGGTCATCTGCTAACAAAAAATATCAGTGTGTACATACATATACTCTGCATCGAAGAAGACATATTCCAGAGTGAGTAAGGTTATTCAGTTGCTGAGTCACACATGCCACTCACAAGTTGGATGCATCACAGACAAGCTCAGACACACTGCCTGCTAAGTGAGACAGATCAGCTATTACGCTAAAGACACCAGCCTTTAAACCGGCTGCATTCACAACTGGGTCAGATATGCAGCATGCTCAAAGTTACCACCTACAGATTCACATAGATCATTTAGTAAGCTGTACTTACACAGAGTGTTTCCCACCACAATCCTTAATAAGGTAAGCTTGATATAATGTGCCTACCTGGAATGGAATTCACTGCTGTGCAACAGCCATTAATGGAAAATATATCACCTTTGAAAATTTTTCTTTCCAGGGACACACTAAGCATGTGGTCAGCTGAAGTCACTGTCAGAAAACATTACAATCTGCAGTAGCTGCATAGGAATAGTCATTTTTTTTCCACACCTGGTTATTACTCTCCAAACACAGGAGACACCAGCCAAACTGCTCAAGTAGCTGGAATCAGTGATTCAGCACCAGCAGAACAGAAGCACTCTCTAGCATGAGTCCCACCATCAGTCTTCTGCATCAGTTTTGGAGACATTTCTGGAAAATTTAGCAAGCAAACAAACAAACAAATCCCCCTAGGCCAAGCTCGATTCAGATACCAGGTCATTACTGACACCTGTACTACAGGATTAGGTAGGTAGTTATCCACGTTTTTAAATACATTACTTTCTCAAAGCTCAGCATCAGACTTCAGATGGCACTTTATTTCTTGAAGGAACACAAAATTACCCACTGCATGAGATGACCTGGGGTTGGCCTATTGCTGATAGTAAGCTTTTTATGAATGAGATAAAGGGGATCATAGGATAGTTAGTCCACATTTTCTTTTACACCTGTTTCTTACAGTGCCAATGCAAATACACTGTGTGAAGCTAGCAGAACGGAGACATTGGGGATGAATAGACTGCCTTAACACTTGTGTTTCTCAGTCCTGCAAAATGACAGAAGTTCACCTCTTTTCCATGCCCACCTAGTATAGACCAGATAATAAAATATGCTTTCATCTCTTCCCAAACCACTAGGCTCAAATTAACAATTTCTGTTACGCAAACAGGAAACAAGGGACCTCGTACTGCCTTACACATTACTTTTATCCTGTTTAAATCACCCAAGAGTCTGAGCTCTTCATGACAGTGCCACATACATGCACATGCCTTCCAAGTAATGTCCACCTGGTCCATGCCAGCTGCTTGGTACACTCACTATCTTGTGGTCCCTAGAATCAAACCTCCAGGACAGGAGACAGCACTGGATTACAGACCAGACCTGCATGAAAGAAAAAAGGACATGAACAGATGAGGGAGAGGGACAACCACAAGGCTGCATACAGGTATTAGTTGTCTTTTCTGAGTTGTCATTTTACAAATACGCGCACAATGAAGAAAGGGCCTGCCCAGTGCCATAACAAGGAATGGAAGTAGCAAAGCCTGAATACAGGGAACATCTTCACATCAGACAGCCCCTCTCTCCATAGGATTTCCCTATTAAAATACTTGCCGTCATTTGCAGGTTTGATAGACGCTCAGCCTTCTGGGCTTAAATATTCCCCAACCTTTCACACAGCCTCTTATCTTGGGGTCAGTTTGTTTCACCTGGAGACTCAAGCATCCACCTAGAAATCCTTCTAAACTGTTAGCCAACCTGCCTCTCCCACACTATACTCAGTCTCATGTGCTGTGACTGCTGTTGTGTGAGGAGCATGAGAGAGACCTGTCCTTTCTCATCCTGCCCGAGTAGGAAGGAACAAAGTCGTAACACCTGGGAGTTAATTCACAGTCCCCAGTACAATTAGTACATTTTTTTGCTTTTGTAGCATGGAGCTGAACTGTATCTGTTGAGCATTAATGCAATACTGTTCATAGTGGAAGCTACCAAGGATCTCAGTGGAATGAGATGCATAAAGATGAATGACAAATCGATAAATCTTCAGGAAAGCACTCAAATATATACCTTGCAAGGAGGTATATAGCACACAACACTTGTGCTAGGTCCCATCAATTAGTGATGAACAAGTGCGAATAAAAGCGTGCAAAAGGGCCAAATCTAGACACTAGCCATGCCCGGTTGCTCCCATGGAAAATCACAGGACCAGAGAGGCTCAGCCCTTCAGTGACTCCATCCAGATGCTTAACAGGAGCTGAGATCCATGGAAAATCTAATTCATAGTCCATGGTTTAATTTTGTCAATTCTTTCCCTTTCAGTAAGCAGTATGTCTTTTGTTATTGTAATTTAATCTTTGGGGTTTTCTGTTTTTCATTATTTCTGATATTCACTCTATAGAAATAAACTGGTATGTCAACTGCTAAGCACATGGGGTTCCACTAGAGAGGTTCATAGATGAGGTTTCTCTAAAACACACAGTTCTGAATAGAGGCACAGTGAAAGCCACACGGGTAAAAGAGTCGAGAAAATACAAAGGATGATGGTAAGAAATTTTTGTGATGAGGTCAAACATTACTAACAAAAAACCATACTTGCAACTTCTGCAAAAAAAGCAATTGCACTTGGCTTTTTGTTTGCTTTTCCACTAATAGCAATTTTAAAGCTTCCCAAAAAATAAAATAACATCATGCCTTCTTTTTAGCATATCTTCCATCTCAGAATGGTGGTGCAGTGCACAACACTCACATGCTCCTCCAGAGGCCAAACTCTGGAATGGCAGTCTCTTCCCAGGTGCATGGCTGCACTATCTGGAAAATTGGGAACTGAAACCTACTAACCCATTTATTAGCAAACCCCAGGAAAACCACCAAGTAAAGTCGCCCAACAGACTATTACGAGATCTTGCTTTAAGCGTCTCATAAAATTGCCATTGTTTTGTCACTTGAACTGAATTATGCTACATCAGGTATTTTCCTCAAAATGATCACTACTGAAAAAGCCCATAGGAGGAGGGAAAGCTGTGCTATTTTGCCCACACTGAAACTTTGAGTAAACCCATTCTGGTCTTGGTCTTGGGGTTTTGTCTCTTTTTTGGAACATCTGCTGTCTAATATGCAAAATCTTTCATGAGATGGGTCCTGTGATGCTTCCCTTTTTGTGAGTGCTCTAGTGTGTGTTTAGAGGCAGATTCATATAGCAACCTTAGCTATAGATAACCAGGTAAAGGAGAAAGATTTTTATTAATATCGTAGCAACTAAGTCTCTTCAAGATCTCTGTTTTCTATATCAACTCTGGGTGAAATTAGTCATCAGACTCAAAAATTACTGGAGAGTGCTCGGAGGGAGTATAAAACACACAGGCAGAGAATGATTTCAGTAGCTTTAAGTTCTTACGCAACCAAAAAAACAGGCTTAGAAAGTCTCTGTTTTTACTTAGTTGTAGCTCTTTGCATAGGGGAAGCTGGGACTTCATGCATTGTACAGAAATGGTCTGGGTGCCAAAGATGTGCTATGCACCCAATAGAAAAAACCACCAGAATTTCTGCAAGATGCTGTGAGTCAACAATTGAAATTAGCTAGCAGAATTTATGAAGAAACATAGGCAGAGATGAAGAAAGATGTTGCGATGAGATGAGAGAGCAGAGGGAGGTAGGGCAGAGGCTGTTTGCATGAGGGATCTAATATAAAGTCAAAATGGGACAAATCTTTGCGACAGGAAAGAACTGTTTTAAATGTCATGCCTTGTGTTCCAGTTCTTCATACCAGCTAAGAACTTGTCCCATGGCTTTTGTTTTAGGGCAGCACACATGCAGAATTAATGGTTTGGCTTAGCTTTGTAAACCTGATGACTCTGTGGAGAATAAGTTGATATTGAAAGGTCTGTCTGCAGAGCTTCATGAAAATCCAATCACAGGGAAGAGTCCACTCCTTCAGTTCAATTCCCATATGCTACACTGCAGCAGGTTCAATTTTTTAGTAGAGAATAAACTCCAGCTATTTCGCCCTGAGATTTGTTGTATCATACAGTAAAATTGCTAGCCGTGCAGAAAACACGGCAGTGGGCTGTATTTCAGGCTAAAGTCTACAGATATTTGTTTCAGAGCACAGAGTCTTCTCTTACCCATTGTAATGGGTTACTTCTTGTTACAGTAGATTTGTTAGTGTCTTGCAGTGTTCAGTACAATAAACAACATCTGCAGCTATTCACTTGGCAATCTGTGGAGACAAACGGGTTTGATAGGATTAAAAGTGGGCAATAATGGATTTTATGGTGAGCTGGAAAAAAGCTTTGAAAACAACCTCAACTCAAAGTTCAGCTCAGTGGAGTATTTTAATCAGGGCTTTGAAAACAAAGCATTGGTGTTTGCTTGCCTGAACTTTTAGGGGGCACTAAAATATTCCCCCAAACAATTTGGTCAAAGCTGAATTTAGGAATTGGTCGTGACTTGCAGAAACCACATTCTCAGTCTGAAAACAATTTACACCAAAAAAGGTTACCTAGCTCATCCTGTGGCACGTGAGCTTCCTCAGCTAAACACTTCAGCCTTACCTGGCTGCTGCAGCCCACGCTGACAGATCTGGGTGGCAGTTCAATGCTAGAGGACATTTGGCTGCTCAGACAAAACCAGATGTACAAGTATGGTCTAATTCTGAATCACCAATGAAAGAAAAATCCAGGGAACACCACTGCAGTGTCTCACTGGCAAACAGCTTCCCCATCTCTTGCTCCTGCTTACAAGCATTGCTCTCCTGCCTGCAGAATCACTCAGAACCACCTATCTTCTTCCATCCCTTTTTGAATAAAGGATCTCTAGGCATGGAGACACTGCCATAAGGGATACCCCATGTGCATCCTCTTTCAGTATCAGTGTTTTTTCAGTCTACTAACTTATCTTGGGTCAGCCACTACAAATAATGTGATATTAATTTTTAGTTTGAAGGTTTATATTAAACCAGTAAGGTCCAGAAGACCATCATCAGCCCTCACCTAAAGACAATTTTGATTCAGAGCTTTCAGCTGACCCAGATGGAAGATCTTAAAGGCTCTTCACACAAGTCTCCACAATGCTCCTGCAGAATCAGCTAAGTGGCTGCTACTCAGTCACATCTTCCTCTATCATAAAGCAAACAATAATCCTTCCACTTCCAGCAGGTACTGCTGCAATATACAACTATCCTTGTGGATAGTTATCCCTAATTGTCCCCAGAGGGTGCATACTCAACTCTTAGGTATCAGTCAGCAATTCAAATCCAGAATCCTTATTCCATCAAAACTTGATTTGTCCTGCGATCTGTAGTTTCTTTAGAAAGAAATGTTCAGGAAACATCTTTCTCCATAAATCCAGTCTGAAAGGTCCCTGGGAGGTAGTATGAATGCAGACTGTAGCAAATCATTTCTAATAATTCATGTCTAGTATGACATATGGTTATAACAGCCAAGGAGTTATCCTGAAAACTAATCTGAAATGTGAGCTCAGCATGCCTTTCACTTCTTGAAAGTTTTATATGCTGTATTACTGTGGCGTTGGATTCAACAGGCTAAATAAAGCTTCCTCTTGCTCTTCCAAACTGAAACGTAAAATAACACAGGGGAAATAAGCATCGCTCTCCTACACAGCAGCACATACAAAACCCTTTAACTGAAAAAAAGAACTACAACTCTCAAATCTCTGGGTCAATCATTCTTCTTTCCATGAAAAGACAGGTTAAAAGTGTATGTTAATGCTCACTGCCATTTTTTCTTCTCTTAGCCTCTTCCTTACAGGGCTCTCATTACATTCCCCTTCTATGTAATTTTAAAAGGTTTCCTTGTTTGACAATTTTGCTGAAGGCAATTATGTTACTTGCCTTCTCCTGAGCTCAATATGAAACAGCAGAAGTGGCACACTGTACATATGGTTAAGATCTGTTTTAAAAACACTTGGAGATTTCTATCAAATCTTGCTGTGTGGCTTGTCATTTGCAACTAACAGAGTCTGTGAAGCTATAAAATGCCACTATGGGATAGTCCCTTATTTTAAACTCGATACATGAAGTTTTCATTGTTCAATAGAAGAGACTCTTCTGCAGTAAAGTGAAACAAAAAGAAAACCAACCCATATTTAGAAACTAGTCAGGAAGATAAGCTCCTTGGGATGACAGCACAGCTCCATGTGCTAAGTGTTCGGGAGTCAAGCTTATTCACCTCTCTGATGAGAAAATATTTCTTATTTTCAGTTTGTAATAACATAAATGGCACATTACTGGTTGTAACAGATTTCATCTCTGGGGTGCTCCCCCTGTGCATAGCAGAGCTTGACATTCACCTGCCATTACCAGCCAAACTGCGGTACAAGTCCTGCTGCAGGATTGAATTCCTTTTGCTAAACACAGTCCATTTTACCTACTTGGAGTTATCACAGCCAACACACAACCAATTGCACAAGTAGAAGAGGTTTTGAAGTTTGCTTTCTAGAGTACTTTCAGTCAGTACAACTCTCTTGCATGCAGATCTCCTGGTGCACAATTATACAGATTTTCAGTCTTTCACTTCAGTGTGGCACTGATATGGGATTGAGTCCCTGACTGCATATTTTCAGAAATTTTGCAGAAACTCAGCACACTCAAGACTCTTCTTCCCTAAAATTAGGTTGAAATCAGCTAATGAGTTGTGTCATTATTAAGGTGGAAAACTGAAAATCAAAGCAAAGGCCATGCAATGAAATAAAATGTACAAACATGCTGACCACGCAGAGGAAGGGTCTTGGTCCCCACTGATAGCCAATGTGCTTGCCCTGACCAAGCCCTGGCACTGCCTGTGTAGCTTTCCCATCCACCATCTCAAAATACTAATTTTACCCACCCCGCCCCCTGCCCCTCCCCATGCCTACAATATGAACATGTACCCTTTGGGAAAAAGTCATGCACCCAGGCCCTTGCCATCAGCCTGGTCCGTAAAAGCTGCAGAGGTGGGAGTGTGGCACAGGCATCCCGTTCTCACTGGAGCCCAACAAAGAACCTGGGTAAGTGAATCAAAGGAAATTTAAGAACCTTTGGATTTAATAAATTCTGAGAGTTTGATATGATAACTTTAAGGTCACATTAGCTTAGATTTTGTATTAATTTCTAGTTCTTTTAAACGCTTATTCTCTTTGCCAAGTAGACTTTCCCTATCAAGGGAATTTAAATGATCTGCCAGGCATTTAGGTAACACAGTATATATTGCCACAGCACAAAGGACAGTTGGAAAACTGAAATTGGATGAACTTTGCAAGAAAAAGCCAGCTTGGGGAAAGTTATTTCTAAGTATCCCTGCCAACTTTAAGTAATATAGTAATGGTACAGGCTGGACACATAAAACACCATCTGGATAATTAAAATGTATGCAAAGGTGGTATGCAGACAACTATCATCTGAATGTGAGCAAAGTAAAAATGTTTAAAGCAATTAACTCTTCCTGAACACTTTCATGTCAGAGAGAGGTATTATGCAGGAGTAGGGAAGTCTGCTTCTCTAGCACTCAAGGCACACATACATCTCCTCAGGCCAAGCTTATCCTGCAGGTCATACCACCATTTTAGCCAGGATTCTGTCACTCATGTAACACCTACTTAAGACATAGGCTCTGTGCTTGTAAATAAACTTGCACATACACACACCTAAGTGCTTTTCTTTACTTGAAACATGTTTGCTGCTGTCTCTCCCATCACTTGTAAGAAATCATATTGCATTTTCTTTGTCTCTTTATACTACTGTATACATAGATTCAAATACAGTGAAAGCTGGCCTTGCAAAACAGATGGTGCAAGATGGCTCTAACATTATAAAATCAGGAACTGAATTATTACAGTTGAAAACTTTGACAACCTTCTTAGAACTCAGTTCTCCATTCCAAACTTATCAGAAGGTGGCAGTATTTCAAAACATTATTTTCTGAATTTACCAGAGGGGCATTTATTTGTTAATTGACTAGTTGTTAATAATGTATTTTATTATTCCTAACATTTAAAGGTCAACTCCTAGCAACTGAGGTGCAGTGGAAGCAGTAACCCACATTGCACTGCAGTTTTGAAGACAGTCTGGTGAATCCATTAGTACAGGAAGATACAGAGGGCTGCATATGCTTCATTACTGCTCGTATTTGCTATAAAATATTTGTTAGGTTCTTTTCTAGAAGAAACCTCTTCTGTAAAATACACAATAAGAATGTCCAACATATCCAAAGCTTATTCTTTTGTCCCAAAGTAGTCCCTAAATTCAGCGTTACCAGGAAATATTGTCTGATTTGCTCACTGTAACTTCTACAGATTTTTATAAACCATCCTCTAATGCATTTCAAACCGCTGTCCTTTGTTGTATCAACAGTTATACATACACTGTGCACTGCTCTTCCTGAGACTAAAAATATCCAACTTTGCCTTCTATCCATGTACAACAGAAAGCATTTTAACAGCTATAACCCTTTAGCACCTATCACTTTACATACACAAAAACATTCACACTCTGCAGAAAGACATTCACTGAACATCTTCACAGTAAACCTACCTGTGGCTTGAAGCTCCACATAACAGCTCTGGATCAGCTAGGTGTGAGTCTACAGTCTCACATTCCCATGTGCATGACCGTACAGTGAACGTGCCTGATAGAATTAAAAAGATGAGAGAGAACAGAAAGCCTCCCTTCATCTGGCCAGTAAATTGGCAAAAGTTCCTTTTAAAAAAAAAGGATAACAGAAGACTATTTGCCTCCAAGATTATTGTTCCATTACATATAATTCTTAACAATAAAGAACTTCAGAAATACTGCTCCAGAGTATAAGGGAAAGAAGGTAGAATTTACAGCCTGAAATAGAGTTGCTTGGACTAATACACCTTCATCTCTCCATTTCTTTCTGCACAGCTACAGCAAATTATACAGAAAAGAGGAACATTTTGTTGAGCCCACTCACTATGTCAAATCACCAACATACTGTGGAACAATATGTGCCAACATATTTATGGAAATTATTAATCATCATTAAAATCACTCATGAGACCAAAACACGATGAAAGGGACCAAAACACGGTGAAAAGATCTAAGACAACGAGATACATTAGCAAGCTGAAATAAGCACTAGGAATACTGGGGTATTCATAAACCAGCCTTAGATTGCCATAGGCCTGGGCTAACATTCCCCAGTATTTACGGAAGAGTTTTTCTGGACTTACAAATCCCATTTAAATTCATAGAGTGCAGTCCCAAAAGTAGTGACATGTTTCTTGGAAATGCAGCAATAAGTATACACATGGTAAAACACCTGTATACACCAGTCAGGGAAAAAGTGGGATTGGGAGTTCATTTTCTGACGCATTTCTACAGAAAAGGGCGTCCAGGTGGCAAGACTGCCTTTACAAAAAAATCTCTTTGTAGCCATGCAGTGTAACCTACAGAAAGCTTGAATTTCACTAGCCCATCACACTTCTCTCTCTTCCTTACCATTCCCCAGCTTTTGGTTCCTTTAACAGGACAAGAAACTCTACAATATATCTTTTCTTGGGTTGAGGTTTTTTATCACTTAATGGGAGTAAAATGCAAATTTCCAAGTATTATGAAGCACAATATATTCACTGACTGCAGGGTAACTTCACTTTTAAAGGAGAGTAAACTAACACATTAAGCAGGCTTGTAACTTTGACATGAAGTGGGTAAAATGCAATGTCAAGGAAGGCTGATGAAATCCTCTAGATTTACGTTCATAAAACCAAAAGGCTTTTCTTCATAAGAAATAACCTGTTTGGGCACTCAGTTTCCCATAAAATGATTTTAGAACTTCAAGCACCACGATAAGAACATTATGGTAATTGGTAGATACTGTAAATTTGCATCTCAGATCACTGAACAGCAATTTCCGAAGTGAGGAGTGGTCCCGAGAGGTACAGAACAGTTAAGTGGAACCCAAATTAGCTTCTCTGCAGGGTGTGCTCAGGGAAGGTGCTCAGCTGCTTCCTCATTAGGATTATCTGTTCCTGCTCCTTCTTGCACGCTGGTCTAAGCCTAACACAGAAAGGGTAATAGAGACTATAAAAATGAAGAATTCAATTATGAGGCTCGCTCTTGCTGTGTTCTGGGTTTAGGATAAGCATTTCTTATACAGTGACAACATTATAAACACACATATATGTGTATCATCACCAACCTGTGACACTTCTGTGCAGGGAATGACAGCACTCTGGCAGGTGGCAAGCTGAGAGGAAGGACTGGCTTGGAATATTTTAGTTCAGTTAAGCCAATGCATTTAACCCCCCTGAGATTTTAAACCCTGGAAGGTTTTATGACTCTTTTTGCAATGCAATCCAGTTCATCTCTAACAACTGGCCTTTTGCTGAGATCTTCAGATGACAAAACAGCATTCAGTTCCACAGCCAGAAGAAAAAAAATCCAGTTTATCAAGGTAAACTGCAGGTGGAATTGCTATGAATATGGATTCTGAGCTTCCCTTGAATAACACTGATCGAACTGACAATTCAATATTCTGTGCTTACCTAGGGAAATGAATTCAGGTACTAGATGTTGAATACAGGTTAAATTCTCCTCACATTAAATCAAGGCAAAATAAAGACTAAATTTAGTGGATCTACTTCATGTCTACAGCAGGGCAGCTAAGAGAAAGTTTCATCCATCTTTATTTTGATAAAGGACAGTTAGACAGGGAGGCATGGAGTTAAAAGACTAAATGATTTACATCTCCAAATACCAAGAGAAGAAACGGAATATCTGTTTCTTTTTCTTCAGAGCAATTAGGACTGCAAGCTGCCTGGGGAAAAAATCACCAACAAAAAAACCCAAGAGAAACCACTATCTTCTGCTAACATTTTGATATAGTCACTAGCCGACAATCATTTTTGTCAAAAAGCCACATTCTGTAAACACTTGACAGTGGTCTCTGTGGCCTTCTTTTGCTCCTGTGGTGAAGCATGAAGTGAAACAGCGATGCAGGAATATTACCACAGTCACTCACTCCCCTCTTATAATAGCCAGGCTTCTTTAGAAGGACCTCCGTGTTGGCAGGCTGCTTTTCATTACAAGGCAGCCAATTTGGGGTATCACACGCAGTTGAAAAATTGCGAGTAAACTGCCATTACTTGCAGAGGGAACTCAAAGGGCTTTGACTTGCAGAAGGGAAGATCACAGGCCAACAAGACATTCTTTTCTTCCATTTAGGAGGACTGGAGAGAAAATGAAGGTTCATGCCCTCAAGTTGCAACAAACCTTTGTTCCCTTATCTCCTTATAAAATAGTGGGAGAGCCAAATACATTTCATTTGTAGTCAGAGACAAGAGTTACCCCCGTGTTCAGTTATACTGGACAAAGCTCTATTGAATTGGCCAGGACAAAAGCTCTTGGTTTGTGTTAAGCACAGATTCTTCTTACAATGTCATCTGGTTTCTGAGGCACAAGTTTTACAAGTACTTAAGGATTGCTTTGTTTAGTGTTACAGTATCTAACTAATTGAGGATCTTGACTTTTACAAGGAAGCTAGGCACACAAACGTCAAAGTCCGACTTGTGTTTGTCATTGCTCAGAGGTTTTCTGTATGGTTAAGGACAGAGAGCTGTTTGTCACTTACCTTCCCATGTGCAAAGTCAGCCCCGTCTGGACCAGTGGGAATCCCCAAGGCTCTACAGATACATCGTAGGAATTCAAATTCTTTAAAATCTGTCTGTAAATGACTAAGGAAAGTGAATCTCATTAGGGGTGACACGACACTAAAAGCCACTTGTGTTCTCTTGAAAATCCTACAGGTCTCTTAGTTTTACAGCAATCCAGTTCATACCCTGAAGGAGTTAAAGTCCTCCCTGTACAGTAGTTAGTCCTAGAGTGAGTTTTGCTCATATTGGTTTCCAATACACTTAGTTTCCAGAGAGGGACAGTTTTGCATTGGCATGAAGCAGATTGGAAGAAAAGAGCTTTCCAATGGCTTTGCCAGGCAAGGCGCTGCCGCACACAGCTTGACTACACTGATACTAAATGCTTTGATTTTCCCACTAAATAACAGTGCTTGAGAAAAGAGCAAGGTGAAGTCTCTCATTACGCAGACAAAAGGAGGTAGGGAGCACGAGGCATCTTACCGGGTGGCTCCCCTTTTTGCCACATGCACAGACCTCCCCTTCTGTTTTCCTGGATTTGAGTTTGAAAATGGGTTATATTTTGCCTGCAGCAATTTCTTTTAATAACTGCAATTATTCTCTCCCATTGTTCTGACTCTTACAAGCAAATTAGGGAAATTCAAAGGCAATTTTCATGATTGTTTGTTGTCGGGGGTTTATGAATGGCTGTTCTCATTTACTGGGACATTTCATTAAATAAATAAGGAGTATGGCACAAGAGCCATAAACAGCTAGATAAAGATCAGTTCATTTAGGGACAGATCCTGCCTGGTGCTTTGGTGGACATGCAGGAGGCCCAGGAGGTCTCCATCCACCAAGACATAATTACAGTTTACATGTTTAAGAAAGGGCAATACTGCTCTCCCCACATGCAAGTGTGTCTCTTAAAAGATCTCAGTATGTTTTTCACACCTTACCTTGCTAAAGCCAGATGGGTTTCACCTTTCTCAAAGAAGGGTCTTTGCCAGGAGCCGGTGGGTCTCGTTGACAGAGCTTTAAACTGGCCTTGAAGGGGGAAGATTTGCTTGCAACAAGCTGTGGGGTTACATGCCAAAGTTGGAATGACATAGTGCTTTTGAGGACCATCAGTCTGTTGCTTGAAAAAGTGCTAGATACACTGCAGCACAATTGCAGTCTAGCAGAGAGGAGCTGGGGCTCCTGAGGTACTAGGAACCACCAGGGAAACATTAGTAAAGCGCATCAAAGGAATTCCAGCCATGCAGTCAGCTTCATCAGGGCACAACTTAATGTCTCTATGCCAATGCACATACCAGGCAGAATAAACAAGAGGAGTTGGAGATGTGCACACGTCTTCAAGGCTCTGATCTTATTGGCATTGCAGAGACATGGTGGGATGGCTCCCATGACTGGAGTGTTGTGATGGAAGGATATAAGGTCTTTAGGGAGAACAGACAGGGGAGATGAAGGGGGATGTGGCTCTCTGTGTCAGTGACCAGCTGGAGTGCAAGGAGTTCTGTCTGGGGGTGGATGAGAAACTGACCAAGAGCTTATGGGTCAGAAGTAAAGGGAGTGCAAGGTTAGGACATTGTAGCAGGGGTCTGCTACAGGCCACCTGACAAGGAGAACTAAGTGGATGAGGCCTTCTACAGACAGATATGAGCAGCCTCATCTTCACAAGCTCTGGTCCTCATGGGGGACCTCAACCATACAAATATCTGTTGGAGAGATAACACCTGATTACCTGGGATATGGAGAAGGCTGAGGTACCAAACGACTTTTTTGCCTGAGTCTTCACTGGCAAGGGCTATATCTACACCACCCAAGTTGCAGAATGCAAAGGCAGCGATGGGGAGAATGAAGAATCATAGAATCATAGAATCATAGAATCGTAGGGGTTGGAAGGGACCTCAAGAGATCATTGGGTCCAACCCCCCTGCCAAAGCAGGCTCCCTAGGACATATCACTCAGATAGGCGTCCAGACGGGTCTTGAATATCTCCAGAGAAGGAGACTCCACCACCTCCCTGGGCAGCCTATTCCAGTGCTCTGTCACCCTCACTGTGAAAGAACTACCCACTATAGGAGGAGATCAAGTTGGAGACCGACTAAGGAATTTCAAGGTGCACAGGTCCATTGGACCTGATGAGATGCATCCACGGGCCCTGAAGGAACTGGCAGATGAAGCTGCTAAGTCATTGTATTTGAGAAGTCATGGCATTCCGATGAAGTTCCCACTGACTGGAAAAGGGGAAACATAACCCCCATCTTTAAAAAGGAAAAAAAGGAAGATCTGGAGAACTACAGGCTGGTCAGTCTCACCTCTGTGCCTGCAAAGATTATGGAGCAGATTTTATGGCTGGGAGGATGGAATTTTGAGGTCCCTTCTGATCCAAACCATTCTATGAAATTTTCTGAAGAAGGGTTAGCATGTTTTGTAGCTTTTACGTTCCCCCTTCTCTCAATGCTTGCATAACAGGCAGATAGAATTTGCAGGACACAGCAAAGGGCATTCTGAATAAATAGCACCTCATGACATACCATGTGGGAATCAATGTTCATGATGTGATATAAATCCAAGAACAAGACTACATTTCTGGAAAAAATACAAAGGCAAAACTTCTAAAAGGACTCAAGCATCCATTTGTCCTGCTCAAAATATTATGTAAATGTGTCACTAAGTGGCATCCATCAATGACAGAGGATGAAGAGCACATGCCAGATTACTCCAGGTTCTATCGGGCTGGAGAAAAGTGAATGTACAAGGCAGACTTAAGCTAACAACTACCAAACACTCCCACATCTCTGAGGTTTTTAACACATAATAGGACTAACCCCCACCTCAATCAGTATGCAGATACGCCTCTGCTAGAGGCGTAAAGTTGTCTTTACCACTGTAAAGACAAGTCAAATATGAGATGACAATCCTAATGTTTTCAGCCTGTTTTAGCTTTTTAAAGCTCTGATCAACAGCAATCAAATCCAGTAAAGTGGGATGGTCTCAGTCTAAGTTACACAAAATTAAATTGGACTCAATACAGCTAGCATTGTGCTGATATCTTAATGGACTGTAGAGGCTCAACAGCATTAGGTATCTTTATAAATGTTCCCGGTCACTACTCGCAATTAGCCATGAGGCAGGCATCTGCATGATACTGAACTTCAATCCCAGTACTTGCAGAGCTGCTTTACTACATACTTTATTAAGATTGATGAGGAAAGACAGAGAAATGAGAAGCTTGAGCAAAATACCTGTAAACCTGACCAATATTTCACATGTGGAATCTTCCCTGCTTATTTAATGCCATTTGTGCATTACAGTTTTTGTAAAAGAGAGAAATCAAACAACTCTCCTCCTCCTGAATGGCTTAGCAGGGAGAAAGTCAGAAACATTGCTAAAATGTTTATCAAACCCCATGCTCTGAAGAGGACCTACTCTATATTGGCAACCCATATTATCTAGAGCTTCTTCTTCTCAGAGATACATGCTTATGAGAATTACTAAAAGTCCAGAGGCAAGAGATGATTAGCAAACTCTCCTCCATCTGCTTATCCCAAGGCAACTTGAGCCTGGTTCTGGAGCCATTCATCTACTTTCAGTGCCAAAGACAATGGGAATGTGAATTGCCAAACTCTTCTCACAGAAGGGTCGTGGACCCCAACCTAAATAACCATTTTTTATAACTTTTGTTCCAGTTTTCAGAATCCTCTTTATCTGGTGCCTTTGCAACCTGCAACCACAAGCAGCTTCATCTCATAATGTTACCCAGCCTCACATTTTCCTGAGCTCTCCAGGCCTAAGGACTGCCATCTAAGAAGAGTATTTTTTTCAGCCTTTGGGAATAAAGGCAGCTGTTCTGTTCCAAAAATACCTAAATATGTGCTCACTCAAAATATATAGGCTACTGATATCCCCTACAAAAACAAAGAACATTTTTACTAAAAGAGAAATTGAACAGATCAATCTGGAAACTGATCTTGGAAATCATGAATTTTAGTTGTGAGTCTGCATTGCTCCAGAGCAGCAACTTTCAGTGGTTTCTGAGCACGGAAAAACACCTCATGGGTCCCTTTTTTCCCCATCCCCTTTGGGACTGAGTGCACGCTCCAAGCAAGGGATAATGCCTCGCTGCCCTGTGCTTTCCTTACTAGCTGGCAGCCTCTCCCAGCCAACCATGCCACTGGTGAAGCCTCTCTGCCCTTCATCTTGGTGGCCACAACTCTGCCAGATAGTAGCAGCCAGGATAAGGTAGACAAGTATGTCCTTTTTAGCAATGCTTTCTACACTTGCCTCAGACAA
Organism: Zapornia atra; assembly: GCA_013400835.1. Lineage (NCBI taxonomy): Eukaryota > Metazoa > Chordata > Aves > Gruiformes > Rallidae > Zapornia > Zapornia atra. Next base: position 474,428 of record VZTU01021204.1, read on the forward strand.
CCAAACATGTCAGGCCACAGCTATTGCAGAACCCTCTTGTGCCTACCCAGTCCTCTTTAAACAGCCAGCTCTATTCTCTGCGATTATCTTAAGACATTCCCATCTGAGGTCACCCACACACATTTTCTCATAATCCAGAGATCACAAAGACTGCCTGGTAGATGACATATATGAAAGAGTTTTCTGCATTCACTTTCTTCTACACAACCACGCCAAGAGAAAGGTGGCTGCTGATGAACCACAAGTATCCTTAAACTGTTTCCCAGTGACTTCCTGTGCTAATATTTACACAACTATGATTTTATTCCCTTTTCGCTGCATTACAAAGAAATTAGCAAACTGGACTGGTATAGTAATTATTCAGATTCACACCCCCACCCCACCCCCAATTTAAGCCTACATGAATCAGGCAAGAGAACCCTAGGAAAAACAAATTAGTAAAGCTCCCCAGGGTTGTTTAGAAACACACACACACACACCTTTGCTTTGTTCTTTCTCACTCTCTGGTAAACTAAATTTATAAATTGAAGGCAGAAAAATAATCAATGCTTTCCAGAGCCATTATTGGAAACATCTGATGATAAACAACTCTGTTAGCAAAAAACTCATTTTAACACTGTAGCTTTTTGCATTGGCAGTGTTATGCTGGCTTTGTTATCCCTGGTCAATAGAAGGTTAGTTTATGATAATTTAAGAAAGGTTATAGTGTTGGTTGCTGAAGAACCATAAATAGTAGTACACTGATAGACAAAATAAGGCTGGGGAGTTAAAAAGAAAAAATGATTCCAAGCAGCCCTGGTGTAACCTTTATTATTCCAAATTAAACTTTTGCTCACTAAGCATGATTTTAAATAACACATGCTTGCTATCCCAATATACAAAAAACTGAACTATGAAGATGATGTCTTCAATACAGAGCTTTATTTAGTAGGGGGCCTGATCCAAAGCCACTTTATGTAAGGGAATTTTCCTGCTGATTGGAAAAAATGAAGCCATGAAAAAAGGACAACTACTAAAAGTAGTCGGAAGACTAAGGGGAGATATAACAGCAGTAATCAAGTACATAAAAGGCTGCAGAAAAAATGAAGGGAGCAATCTTTTCTCTATTTCCAGGGTGGATAGGATAAAAATAACAGGCTTAAGTTACAACAAAAAACCCATTTCACAGGAAAAGAAACTTGTTAACAGTAAAACCCTGAACTATGCCTCAAGACCAAGTAGCAGATTCTATCCGCACCTTCAGAACACCTACCCAGACAACTCTCAGGACCAACTAAGGCATATCTAGCTTGGGCACTGGAAGCTTTACTTTTGGTAATTCTTTCATGCCTTCCAAAGCACAGCAGCTGGAAACTGGATGAGAAATCACAAATCTTCTCATGGTCACCAGTACCTTAACCTCAGTTTCTTAAGGAAAATTTGTGTGGTACTAATGCAGCAGTATCACACTCTTCCCTTGCAGTGAAGAAAGAAGATGATGGAAAGGAGGAGCTACTGGAATCTACAGCTACTGGGAACTGGTAAAATCTCTGCAGACCTCCTGTTTTCAACATGAGAAGCATTCATCTTGGGTTAGAATACATGCATCCAATCCAAGGTCTTCAGTCAGCCAGCAGCCAAACACTTGAGGTAATGTGCAATAATGGGGTACATACACAGCAAAATTCCTGCTGGCCCTCTGCAGAGCTTTCAGCCACACTGCTGAATTTGTGACAAGCTTATGAACTGGGCAGAGATCAGAGATGGAGCTGCCCCATCTTTTCTCAGAAGCACATGCACCAGAAGATGCAAAGGGACTTACAGTCTCTTGTGCTATATTGCACCATACTAGACAAAGGTACTTCTGCAGAGGAACAATGAAAATCTGCTGGGTGAGGCAGATCAAAAGATATGAGAATAAAGTTCCTCTTAACAATAATCACATTTTTGTCCCAGCTAATTCAACAGAGCTTTGTCCAGTGTTACTGAGTATGAGGGTAACTCTTGCTTTTGAGTAAGAATGAAACATAGTTAAAAAAACCACAGCCTTAACTCCAATCCTCCTTTCAGTGGAAGCTCAAACTTTGAACAGCGTGCTCCATGCCCACTCCGGAGCTTCAGGGAATTACCTTCCCCTATGCCTCAATGGTCTGTTGTTGCTCTCTCCACTAAGTCAAGCAGGGTCCTTGCTCCTCACTGTCAGTGCCCCTCACTGCTTTCCAGCAACCCCCTATGGCTCAGCCCCTTCACTGGTAGATTAGACATACACATCCTAGGAAATGCTGTGAGCTTAAAATGGTAATGGTAAATTAAGAAGCACAGCTTTAGAGGCCTAACCCTGACTGCAAACGAGACGAGCCCTGCACAGTGCCACGTCTGAAAACAGGAATTAAATCTCAGGTGGCATAGGCACTCTTGCAAATCATATTCCACATTTAAATAAAAATAAGAGCCAATATACTGCCATTCATAAGGAAATTTTATGTCTCCTTTTACAGCCACGCTTGCTATTCAGTTGGCCAACATATATATTTCATGGAGTTGATAAAGAGTTAATCTGCATGTTAATACATATTTAATCAGTTGTTATGGAGCCCAGCCATTGTGCAGATTGCTTGTAAGTTTGTTTTGCAGCCGTCTACACCACCTTCAACTGATGAGCTAATAACCTCTGTAATACACACCATCCACTACTGGAGCCACCTATGCTTTCAATCTATCATTTATTACCTTTTCTAAACTGTAGGTAGACCCTTAATATAAAGAATGACCATTTTATGTTTGCTTGCCTGAATATATACGAGCACTCAGCCACATCATTAAAATAATTTCACTGCTAAGTCATACCTAATATTCCAAACAGATAGAGCAGAATTTAAATTAGGGGGAAGAGAGATGGTGATTCCTTATAAAAAGGTCTTGAGATGTGACAGAAAAGAAGAAAATGGATTTGTACAAAATAACAAGCCCATAAAAACCTGAACTTCACTGAAAAGTTTTCTGAGCTTTGACAAAATTTCGGGTCATATTTAGTTTTATTTATTATTCTGCATTATCCTTGAAATTTTTTGTGTTCTGCTGGCCACAGGAGCAAAATACCACCAGTGACATAGTGGTCAATTTAAAGTTAATGTCAAAGCTTAAACAAGGTCAGGTGTCTACTCTAGAAGAAAGGATGTGCTTGCTACAATCCTATACTGCCTCAAGATCCAGGAGAACAGGAATTTAAGGCAACTGAGAGCAAAAGGTGAAGAGGAAGGTTATGTTAAAAATCCTACCAAAATATATACAGGTATCTATTAGTTTTGTAAAGGCTCAGGTCCTGGAGTTGTGGGATAGGAGATGGGAAAAAGCCCTTTGTTTTCTGGATATACACTTGTCATGTTGTGATTACAAAGAGAGGCCGAAATCCATGAGTCACAGGGAAGTAAGTGTCCTCAATGTTTTAAAAGTTATGCTTTTCTATAGACACATTGCAAAAATGTTTGAGTGGGCAAGCCTCACAAATCATCACAGAGAGATAGCGAGGGAGGACAGTACTGCTCAGAGAAGTACTGGACTCTTTTCCCAGCCTCCCTTTACCTGTCTCAATGTAAATAGTACTTCACCGTGGCTTGAATCTCCATGGCACCTTGACACTACTGAGTTTTTCGCTCAAATTTAGCTTTATGCTAAATGAACAAAGCATTTGGCCCTAGTATCTGCAGACAGATATTCAGCTTACCTGAATGCTGGTCCATGAAATTCCTTGTGCCGGGTGGCATATGGTGTTGGGCATCACACTATACTCCGATGGGGAAAGTGCAGCTGTTTTCTTTTGCCTGTAGCAGTCTTGGTTGGAAACTCAGTTCTAGCTAACTAGACTCTCTTCTTCTGTGACCCCCACCTTGCAGATGGAGAAGTGCCAAGCCTGGAAAAAAAAAAAAAA